>CAWUFW010014728.1:0-399841 GCA_963921515.1 Calotriton arnoldi
GGGCCGATTCCGATCTCGGCCGGTAGGGCTCCGAATAGGATTCGGCTTTACCGGATCCGATTCGGAGCCCTGTTTCCCGACCGAACCGTACGCGGGTCCGGCCGAGCGAGTACGATGCGAGTCGCCGACCGACTCGTCCGGGCGACCCGACCGCTCCGACCGACTCGTACCCGGATCGTACCGCTCCGACCGACTCGCTCGGACCCGATTCGCACCGCGCAATGGAGACGTTTTCCGGCCGGGTAAGTACGATGCGCACCTCGACCGCTCCGACCGACTCGCGCCGTCCGACTCGAACTCGCTGTCGGAGCTGTACTTTGGGGGTCCGTGTCGGACCCCCCTGTACGCGTACCCGTGCGAGGCGCACACAGGGGGACCCATGGGTCCCCCTACCTGTGCGTGTACGCCGCGAAGCGCTCGCGGCGTACTCGCTGTAGGGGCGCCCTTGTCCGCCTCGCACCCATTGAGGCAATGGGAGCCCGCGTACGCGTTGTACGACCGGCTCCCATTGAGTTCAATGGGAGTCCGACCGACTCGTGTCCGGTGGCATACGAATGCATCGGACTCGTTCGGTCGGACTGCACGGGTCCGATTCGGTCGGAAATCTCTCCGGGTCCGGCTCGGTCGGAGAGATTTCCGGCCCGAATCGGAATCGACCCCAATGTATATTGGTATTATGCTTGAGATAGGAGAGGAGCAAGTCGATTAAAGTAGAGTTTAAATATCATTCACTGTATTTAAGAATTGCTGCTATTCTGCACTAGGCACTTTAAATAGCCTTTGTACGGCACTTTATTCAAGAACTGCTGCTATTTGCACTATGCACTTTAAATAGTTCTCTGTTTCTTCATTCACGAAATGCTAGAGTCATGACACTCCCAGGCTGATTTATGTAAAGCCTAAATATTAAGCACTTTATTCAAGAACTGCTGCTAATCGTTCGAAGGTCTAGATGATGTATATAAGGCTTTAACGTTAGCTCTGTGTGGCACTTTAATTACTGAACTGCTGCTATTTGCACTATGCACTTTAAATAGTTTCTGTCTTTCTCTGTTCAAGCACGGAATGCCATTTTATATCTTTTAGGGTAGAAGTTAGGATTGATGCTAGTACTAAATGTAATTTGGATATAATTTAGATACTGAGCAAGCTTTGTACGCACTCTTAATATTCACTTTCTCTGCTTGTATTATGGTTACAATATAGTATTGGTCATGCTAGTAATGAGATAAATATTATCTTTGCTCATTATGTGCAACTTTGATGATGCCATGTATTATGAATGTGCAATTGTTGTCCAACTACTTTTTTGTTCAAATAAAAAAAAAAAAAAAAAAATAGAATAATGCGATATTTAATATATTTTTTGTGTTTAGTATTTTGTTAAATTTTAATTGCTATTATTGATAAATAAAATACTATAAAAATGTTTTTTCTTTTTTTTGACTGTTGGGATTTTATTGAGGTATTTGATGGGCATTGTACATATAAAAAAGTCTTGTTTTTGCAGTTTTAGATGTTTTAATTAATTATGTATGGTAATTATTACTTTTTCCTCTATTTAATTATTATATACATTTTTGTTTACAGGGTTTTAGGTTTTAGGTTTTATTGGAGGATAGTGTTTTAAACAAAAATGAATTAATAATAAATTGTTAGATTTTAATAATGAACATATTTTCAAATATATATTCTATACTGACTAAAATAAACTAAAAGATTTTTTTTAATTTATATTACCAAAAATAGTCAATTGATACATAAGTACTTAACATATTATTATTTCTAATGCTTAATCTTAGTCGCACTTTTATTTTTTAATTATTTGTATTTTATTTCATCTTTAAAATATTTTACAAATATATGATATTTGAAAGTTATATGACAGATATTACAATTATTAATATTTAAGAGATATTTTGAAGTAAGTAGGTTATATTTCTGGTTTGCATTTAGAAAAATTACATTTTGAAAAAAGAGTTTAAATAACGAACTGTTTTTGGAAATGTAATTTTATTATTAATTATGGTTCACCCAATTTGATGGACTTACCAGAACGCTTGAAGGACTGGATTTAGAATAATAAATGCACCCCCTCTAATTATACATACTTAGCCCAAAATGTATTGGACTGGTGGTAAAATGGCAAACGTACTTCCCCTAATTATATGCACATATCCCTTTTTTTTGCACAAGAGTTAAAATATTAAATATGCCCCTTCTCCAGAATTATGTGCCCTTCCCACAATTTGTACAACTGGAATTACAATATAAATATGCCCTTCACCCCTACATTATCTGCTCTTATCCCAATGTTAGTTGGTCTGGAGTATAGTGAATCTGCCTCCAAAAATACATTTATTTTCTCCAATGTTAGTTGGACTGGAATTAGAATAATAAACCTGGCTTGCATAAATATGTGCAGTTTCTCTAATTATAGTTGGAATGATGCTAGAATAGTTAATCTGACCCACTAAGTACGTTATTTCTCCATTGTGTATTTTAGTGAATGATTATGTATTATGTATTGCTTAACATTTAGTGCGAAACGTTTATTGTTTGCATTTTATAATTAGTTATTGTTGCTTTTGTCATTAATTCATTATTTTGTTAAATATTGTATATAGCCAGCAGAAAATTCAATAGCCGTGGTGCTGGGGCTTCAGCACACTTAGCTGTCATGTTGTACTCAGAGGAGGGAGCCACCAAAAAAGAGTGCTGGAAATATCAGAGCAAGGATTTTACTTTGTATAACCATTTATCTAGCACCTCCCTATCATTTACTACAACTTCAAACACTACTTACAAACACTGCAGGAACAATCCAGAAGTCTTCTGAAGTGACCTGATCACATCACAACTGGTTCACATTGGCCATGCGAATAATGACATAAAATTGACCACCAAGGACCGTTACAGAAAGTACCCCAGGGGTGCAACAGGCATGTGCACCCACTTTGTGTGCCCTGGGGCAGTTTGTTATTACAGAAGAGGCTGCAGATGCATGTGCAGCCCCTTCTTTAATATAGCTAGTGCTGGCACACATGTAGCACCAGCGCTATCTTTAGATGACGTGGCCCCATGCAAATGAAGGAATCACTTTTCCTCTGCGCCCGCGCCATATTATGGACATGGTCAGAGGCGCGCACTCCTTTCGGAGGCACACTGAAAGTGCACCACAAAAAGGTGGCACACTTTCAGTGAACCTCCTAAAGAGGTCCTAGGTATCCCAGACACACCCCCTCCAGGTGGGTGCAGTTACTCACTGCACCCTCCTGCAAGGGGATCTCTAATCTCTTCTCAAAGTGCAGGCGGGTTGCCGCCTGCACTGTGAAACACGAACAAGCTTTTAAACACCTGCTCCATAATTTCACTCGAATGTGCTCGTCCCAGGGCAGCATGAGTTCGCAGCTTCCCTAGGGCCATCAATTTTTTTGTAATAAAAGTCGCACTGTCCCTGTTTGCGTCAGTGCGCTGCATTCTTAATATGGCCCCAGGTGTCACGTCAATGATAATAGATTGGTGCGCAGATAAAATTGTAACTGATTTGTCTCTCAGTGCCTTGAGAGGGGAACATTGGTATGTATGAAGGCAACCCACCGCTGCCTCAAAGACAAAGGGTTGTTCAGAGCAGCAGCCTGGGCCACCAGCATACCGATAATAGTCTGGCTGGAGGATAAGATGCAGTGGGCACTCGAGGAAGTCTTCTGCTCTCCACTGAGATCCTTGACAGTGTTTATTGGATGCAAGTTCTGTGTAAAACCTGGCAATGAAATTGTATTCTAGTGGAGGGAATTGCATGTGCACAGGTAACCTACACACACCTGGGAACATTTAAAACTATAGGTGATGGAACTTATGACAATTTTTGATGATTTTAAAGTGCTCTAAAAGTGACTTGGGTGTGGGATCAGCTTGATGTAAAGTTTTGCCAACCAGAGGCCTCTACCTTCTAACTGTAACCCCAGGGCCTTTCACCTTGTGGGCTCTTCATTACCTGGGAGATTCGTGACCCTGTTTGAGCACTGGTGGCTCTTCCTGTCATTTGGTGTTGGTGTGTAAAATGTATGGCTGTGCCACAATATAAACACCTGCTGCACATGATGTTTATCCTTTATCAGTATGTTTATCAGAATGCACCTCTATACCATGTTGTACAACATGTGTATCATGTGTCAATAATATTTATCAGCTGTCATGGGTCAAAATATAGACTCAAGGTTATTGCACTCAGGATAAAGTTGACAATGTTTTCCTGAGATATCTCCAGTGTGCTTTAATTTAAAAAAATATGCTGCATTTGCTTCTTGATCAAATAGTGGTTCTGATGCCTGAATTTGAGTGATATTCCTGTACATGGACTAATCAAATTATTAATACTGGTGGCAGGCCACGGCCATCTGACATCAACAGGCCCATATAACTTAACTCTTGTGGCTCATGGAGGCATTTAAAATATGTTATTAGCTCACGTGATACCTCAAAGGGCGTAGAGGACTGGCAAGTGCATGCAGGTACAGTTTGTAATTCTGGAAATGTCTATCCAGAAAGTGCATCTGCTCTTCTGTGGTGTATGAACTGCTCATCGCAAATGTGAAGCTGCACATTCAGAAATCCAATTGTTGATTGGCACTAACGCTTCCAATAGGTGCATTGCGAAAATTGCAATCAATAATTTCTTACAAAAGAAGAACAAGGTGAAACCATACAAAGCACTACATTGAACTGTTTTTGGAACCTTAATGTTTATGCTCTAAGTAATTCCACAATGAGGAATCCACTGGCATAACAAGAAGCTTGTGTTTAATGAACTCTTATGCAATAATACATGAATAAAGCTATGCTCGTTGCTTTCCTTTTGGGATGGCCCAGCTGTTTATTTTAGAAACGGAGAAGAAAGAAAAATTGAGCAACGAATGCAATAAAGAGATTGAACATCTGTGATGTGAATTTGAGCCCACATTATTTTCATGAGAAAACTTGCAGATGTGAAGAATGGTTTAAGTATAAAGCCAACAAAGCTAATACACTACACTTCCCGTTCCAGTACAAGAAGAAATGCAAGTTTAGGCATTTACAGTGGTGTGGGTAGTACATGAAATTATAACGTGTGTTTTGTTCAGGCACTTCACAAAAGGCATTTTAGCACCATGATATACATTCCTAGCCTCTCTCTCTCTATTTTTGGAATTACAACAGGATAGCACCTTTTCTTTCTACAACAATAAAAAAAATACAATACATGCATCCCAACTACAAGAGATGAGGTAGCTTATGCTAAGAAATGCAGGACCCTTTTGTACCAGAACATTCATCAAGAAAGACTGGAACCTTCACAATGGCAATGCAATGTATATAAAACTGTTCCGGAATTAAATGCTATTTTCTCAACACAAAGTATAAAATGGGCCTTTTAACACTTGTCTGGCAGTCGTGAATGCCAAGGAACACAGTTCTGAAGGCATCAGAGAGATTCCATGTTTACACATTTAAGCATGGATGACAGTAAGTAGCTCCAACATTACTGAGAGATGAAGAACTGACAATGTATGCAGGTTGTACACTGTATATCTTCATATGTTTGCCAAAAATGACAAAACTGTGGGAATGATTAATCAAAGTCTTATTAACAATGATGTTGTTGTAAATGGGCTGTGGGTTGTGACAATAAGCAGTAGTGGCAAGGTCCCTAAATTTTGACACATAGTGAAAGAATCTAAATATATTTTATGCTTTCATATTCAATCTTTCAAGTAAACAATATCATCGCCATTATAAAAGTTTGTAGACAATGTTGAACATTTCTTGCTCAGAAATAAGATGGATTATGTCAGCTTTGATTGAAAGACCTTTGAAAACTGTCACTTACTTGTATTTTGACTGGTGGTTTCGCATTATTTTATGATATAAGTTGCCCAGAAACATCATTATGCTTCCTGATTTCCTGGTCCACTGTGCATGCCCGCACAAGGGATTTAGATATAGTTCTAACCCAGGAAGTAAATGTGTTCAATACTGTTAAGATTATTAGTTGTAGAGAAGAAAGCGTTTGCACCATCTCAGAACATCTGTAGTAACTCCAGATACTCATCAACACTGGATTTCACAACATTCAAATAGCGTTATCATTATCATTTGGTTTGAAAAATGAAATTTAAAGCTAGTTGGCCAGGACTACCCTTATCAATCTAACAGGAAGATGACACAAACAAGTTGAAACCATAGCAAGCGTTCAGGTTTCTGCTCACGGAGAACCATCAATAGAAGAAGGAGTTATGTGATGTTTGGTGTGAAAAATTGAAGGTCTAATTAGTGTCATTGGCCCTGAAATATTAACACTCTACTGCTGCAGTGACTTTCTCCTGGACCACTTACTTTATATTCCACTGTAAACAATGAGACAGGAAGTCAGTGCAGTACTACATCCTAAACTGCTATGAAAAGGTTTTGGCATGATGCAAAAACGGTTACATGCAATCAAAGTATCACACTGCCCTGCTCAGAGTCTGAAATACCAAATTAGGAGAATCCCATCATTTATAGTGTGAAAATGTTCTGGATCTGTCATTTTTTGGGGAATATGGTGCAATAAATAATGAAATCATGTATCGCACAATATAGTGATTGCCACTTTGCGACTCAGTAAATTAGACACAAGATCATAACCACATCAAAATAGAATGAAACGTCCTTAATCCTTACTCCATTTAGAAGTCAGTCCTTTTAAATGTTGCTTAAAATTTCCAATACACTGAAGGTAACATGAGGCAAAAAATACAACATTACTGATAATTAAGGCTCCCTCAAAACAAAAAAAATGGAATTGTTGGGCTTTTTAATTGCACTACTCTACTAAACGTTATTTAGAAAAATTTTAAGTTTGTAAGTAAAATAAATATTCGGAAGGCCGGGCAATTTAATAGGAGATCTGTATGTACAATGCTGATGTGTCAGCCAGCATTTCAAGAGTCTCAGGATTAACTTCAGTCAGTCTGTGTTCTTGTGTCTTCCTGTTGGTCTTTTACAAAAAGCAAACTGGCCCGATATCAATTCCAAACTCTTGGTCTGTGCTGCCAATGTCCACTGGTGCAATGTCAATGATGGGCAAGCGTGCCACGTTCTGGGTTCGGTACTCAAAGACAGTCTTTCCCACGTTGCCATTGCGTTTCTGAAAAGAAAGAAAGCGAAGTTACACATCTCTGGCGTGCTGCAGAAACGTCATTCATGAATTTGTCTTTTTGGAATGAAAGAAAAGTGAGGTCTACAAAAAGCATGGCAAGTTTACATTAATCCTTTTTTCCAGATACATTTTATTGAGATTTTATGGATTACATCCCTTATGGATACAGAGGTGAGCAAATAAAACAGAGAAGTAAGCAGCCATTAGCAGTCTCTTTGTAATTGCAAGTCTCGTGTCTGCCGACAAAGAGAATCATTCACAAAAGCTAGTGGAGATAAGAGTGAAACAAGCATTTGCAATGCAATCGGTCTCGCCTTTGGGACCTTATATGTATTTAGCTATGCAGCACATTAGCCTGGGTGCTGAAACATCTACTGTTCTTTAACATGGAGGGAAAGTAAGCACCAAACTGCGTGACACGTTAGGTATGGGTACACATGGAGAGAAATATTGCCTTTCAGCGGGAAATGGTATAGTCCAAAGCTCTGTTTTTAATATAAAATCAGGCCTTCGGTGGTCATATCACTGAAAATACAAGATTTGAAAAAAATATTATTGTCTACGGGTGCTCGTGGAAGACAATTTATATGGACTGGAATCTAGAGAATGCTAAAGTGATTCTGGTAATTTACTGACCTCTGCTGGTTGTTTTCTATCAAGACAGATAAATAGAGGCAGTTGAACAGAAAAAAGTCCCTAAGCGGAAGCAGAGAAGTCCTAGGGCTGATCTACAGAGCCCACAAAGTACATACACATATAAGTATATGCTAAAGTAAATACAAGAGGTCTTGAATGCTCGACCTAAAAAGGAGAGGAAAAACTAGGGGGCATATGTACAAGCCCCTATCGCCACGGGAACGTCACTTTTTGTGACGTTTCCGTGGCGATAGGGGCTTCGCCTTATTTACAAGGCAGCGTTAAGCCTCTTAATGTGGCTTAACGCTGCCTTGTAAATAAGGCCCTCTTTCATGCTATGCTTAGCGTGAAAGGGGTGGGCAGTGGGTGTTGCGGCCGGCGTTCCACCGCAACACCCTTTGATTTTGACGCTGCCCCCTATTTACAAGGGCAGAGTAAATAGGAGGCAACGCCAATATTAAGGCCAGGGAAAACCTGGTCTTAACTTGGCAAAATGAGGAGAAATGCTTTATTTCTCCTCCTTTTTTTACTTTTTCCATGTGTGCTGCCTTGTGCAGCACACATGAAAAAAGCAAAATGCCTCAGATTGTTTATGTGTAGGAAGGTGACCCTTCCTGCACATAAACAATCCTTAAAAATAATTACGTTTTGTAACTTCTATGTGTGCTGCATTAAGCAGCACACATAGAAGTGACAAAACGGCATTTAAAGATTGTTTATGTGCCTTCCTACACATAAACAATCTCCCCATGCATGCAGACACCCTTGCACTATGGTGCAAGGGTGCCTGCGTTGGCGCTACACTCCTAAGTGTAGCGCCAGTGCAGGGCAAAATGCAAGGCTGCACCATATCCTTGTAAATATGGTGCAGCCTTGCTTTACTGAAGTGACGGAGTGAGGCGTTAAGCCATGACGGCTAATGCCTCACTCCGCCACTTCTGTTGTACATATCTCCCTACGAATCAAGTTTTACATACATACATCGTCAAAGGTAGCCACGGCTCGGTTGAAGCTACATATAGATGATGGTGTCAGCATGTGTCGTGAACCTATATCACAGTAAGGTATGGATAGCTTAAGGGTCCCCCGAGTACTGGATGAGGTTCCTTCTACCCTGTCATCACGGCTCGGGAATACATTAATCCTTTATTAGTAAATAGCATATTAATGCTTTATACTCATTAAACGTATGTGTTTCACAAATTGTTGCACACACCTCAGCGTAAGGCAGAGAGTAAGCTGCCAATTTCAAAATCTGGAGGCATAGATATCAATCCCAGCCTTGTTGCTTGACTGAAAATGGTGTGTGTTTCGGCAAATCAAATCGGCCCAAATTATGACTATGAAGTTAAATTCTGACTTTATCAGGTAAGGGCCTTGTGAAAGGCAGAACATGGAAATTTAAGCGAGATAAAAACTGAATTTGCATGTTATACTTCATACTGAGATTAAAAAACTGATATAGGAGGTAATTAAGGCTTCTGTTTAATACTTCACCCCAAGTATCACTATTTTCTGGGTATGTCAAATATCTTACTGTTTACCATCACCTCACAATCAAATCCTAAGTCTCATTGTGCCTAAAATATAAATATGTGAAATGCGATTGCATATATATAATTGTGTAACTGTAAGATGGAAAACTACTCTTGATTGTAGACGATCTTGTATTATTTCTATACAGTGTTCTCTTTTCCCCGGCTAGGTTTGCATTTTATCAATGTGAATATTTATAGAAACAAAACCATTACAGAGGTGCATGTGTTTTGAACATGCTGGATATTTGTGAAGGCCGGGATATGAATGTAATTGTAACTCTACCTATCACATAGAGAGCAGAGCCCTTTGTTGAGAGAGACAAGATAACCCCAACCATCTAAAAGTCCCTGATGTACCTGAGAGAAATAAGTGTTCACAGATAGGATGTGTGATCTTACGGTGCACTGTCCTGCGGTTTGGGAAATACATCAGCTCTCAAGGTGCAGAGCCTAGATTTGTGAAAAGAATCAAATAAGCAATCATGCCCTGGGAGCTGGAAAAAAAAACTGTTCAGTTCACTACAGAGATTGACCGCTTTCCAGAAAGGAAGGCTACGGTGTAAGAGGTACGCTTTCATATTGAGACATTAACATGAATAACCAGATTCAACATCTATTTGTTATGCGTGGCTCTCATAGGTTCTAAATCCAGTAATTCACTGCAATGACATAGCAACAGTGGGTAACAGAAAAGCTGCCCACTGTTGCTACATCATAAAGGAATTCCAGGATGCAATAGCTGGGTTCTCTTAGAGCCGGTCAAGGCAGCACTGGAAAGCAGCCTACCAGCTTCTGGAGGGGAGGAAAGGTACAGAGAGTGGGGGGCAGGAGGCTATTTTTTAACATTTGGGATAGAGTGGAGAGACCATGTTGTGTATGGCTCCCCATTACTGCTCGGCCTCTGCATAGCAGTTGAAAGCAGAGGCAGATGCTGTTCGGGTCCATACATAACAAAATTATAAGTGTGTAAAAAGTGAATAGTGGGGATGTTTTTCACCTCCGGGTTCTGAGTGACATTGTATACAACTCCAACTTCCCTCTTGTTGTCTATTTGATGTCACTCAGAACCCCTTGGTGAAAAACATCCCCATTATTCACTGTTAACTGTCTATACTATGTATTTTCTGCAGGGTCATAACAACAGTGGGACACAAAGAATTCCACTCTTGTCACATCACAAGGGGAGCAACTAATGTTCCCTGTGTTATGCTGACTTGTCCATCTATGGAGATCCAAGCAACGTGGTAGAATGGTAGCTGGTTATCTGATCTACTTTCTTTCACTCCTCCTGGATCTTCACAGACCTAAGGGAGGGAGGAAAACACAGGCAGCACACCGCCTCTACCAATCAGCAAATTTCTCGACTTGGATCTTTGCAGACCTATGGTGCCAAAGAAAAATGCCACGCCGATTAGAGACTCTCAGAAAGCCACTGTCAGTGTGATGCTGGACCTACACATACGTGAGACCAGAAAGTATGACTTTAGGTAGGGAGGAAAAGAGAGAGCACAGAGGACGGTGGGGATGGGTGGCTGGAGGCCAGGTATTTTCAGTATTTTTGATGGGATGGAGGAGGGTTGAAGAATAGGTGGATGGAGGGAAGACTGGTAGGTTTTTTTTATATTTTGGGAGGCAGGGAGGCCATATTCTCTACGGCTCCCCCATTACTCCTCTGTTGCTTCGTAGGTGTTGAAAGTAGAGCAAGATGACTTGGGTGGAGTATACATAATATAGAATTGTAGCTGGATAAACAGTATTTAGGATGTTTTTCAACTCTGGGTTCTGAGTGACATCATAGAAAACTCAAGCTTTGGTCTCTCTAAAGCTCCATATAAAGTCTCCTAAGATTCAAATGTATATGTATTTTTATTATTATTGCTATATGATATATGCTATTATATGCATATAAAATATATATACAATATTTAGGAAAGGCAACTTACCGAGCAAGTGTCTTCAAGGACAGTGTATCTGAAACGACTGTTCCCTTCTGCTTTGATCTCAAGGTCATTGGCACCTTTGAGGATTACTGCCTTCTTCAGGTTTTGTGCTTTTTCGTCCAGATATCCTACAGTGTTTTTACAGTGGTATGTAATATTCTGGGAAGCTTCTTTGGACAGAAGGCGCAAAAATGTAATTTGTGTGACAGCTGTATCGCCATAGACAAACTGAAAAGACAAAGTAATTTTCCAGATTAATAAAACATTGCAGAAATAAAATAACCATTACATTTGCAATTAGTCCCCGAGGGTTACATGTTTGATCCTATTGATGACCATTTACAGGCCATTTGGTTTGCAGTGTGTTTTCATACCTATATCATTCCGCATTAAGATCAAGTTAGCTCCAAAAAGGATGTGCATCGCCATTCCTATGCTGTATTCAGTACCAAAATTAAAGCAAACCCATCCCCCTTTGTAATTAGACTTACAAATTACAATTATATTTGTACTTTTATTTATAATCCCTCTCCTACTTTTGTCTTGCCATTCTTGTTTCTAGCGTTCCTTTTGCATATGTTTGCCTCACATTCCCTTACTCTCTATTACTACTGACTTCTAGTTTGTTCTTCACCAGGGACCTTGCTGAAAGACGTTCCTATTTGATATGTTTATCCCCCCTCACCTCACTCTCACCCCGGCCATGCTTGCTGTGCGAGCCACTGAAGCCGACCACAGCTTGTATATATGTCTTCAGAGCACACACTCACACTCAAAGCCTGTGCCTACTGTGTGCCTCTTCGGTACTGAGCCTATTAGTGCCATGACTTCTCTTTTATGAGATGACTCTGTCAGCCATAAGTTTTTGGTGTATCAGGCTATAACTCCCCATCCAAGACTGCACCCCCTCTTTGTGAACAGAAGCTGTGTCAAGTGTTCCAAAACGTAAAAACTCAAAGTACATGCAAATATTTGAAGAATTATCTATGGAATACAGATATTCATAGCAGCAACAGATTGCCCAGTGGCTGCTCAAACTGAGGACCCCATTTATGAGCCCCCTGTGGCACTTTTGAGGCACCGAAATGTCACTTTTTTGATGTACCGGTGGCGCAACGTGCCACATCTTATTTACAAGGCCACGTAAAGCCACTTTACGTGGCTTTTCATGGCCTTGTAAATATGTGCCCCTTTCACGCAGAACACTGCGTGAAAGGGGCATTTCCCACACAACACCCATGGAATCTGAAGCATTCCCAGATTTACGAGAAATCTTAAACCTGGGAATGCGTCAGAACCTTACGCCACCCAAGGGGTGGCGTTAAAGAGGCACAACGAGGAGAAATGTTTTTATTCCTCCTCATTTTTTCCTTTTTCTATGTGTGCTGCATTCTGCAGCACACATAGGAAGAGGAAATCACCTGAATTGATTGATTTTGTGCAGGAAGGTGTCCCTTCCTGCACAAAATCAATTAACCCCGCAACGCAGGCACCCTTGCACCATGGTGCAAGGGTGCCTGCATTGGCGCATGGTAGCCCCTTGTGTGCCAGCGCAGGGGAAAAGGGCAAGAATGCACTGTATCTTATAGATACAGCACTTTTCTTTTGATGCAGGGCAGCACAGCAAGATTCCTTGCGGCGCTGCCTTGCACCAAATACCATTATATATGAGGCCCATGGAATGCAGCTGATAGAGCGAAATGTTCTTGTGAATTGTAGGGGTGCATCATAATCACTGATAGGCCGCACCCATATGTATTCAGACATATATTCGTTTATATTCCATTGCATTATCATGTATGTTTAGTAAAGAATGAAGAGTTCACTGAGACAAAGTGAACTCAGCAGTACAATGGTGTTAGGATAATGATGTAATGTAATGCTTATTTGTGTGAAAATAATGCATAGAGGAATTAGTTCGTCTGTAATGTAATTGCAGTAGTTTAAACGTGCACCATATTAAAGTTGCACACGTAATTCATTGTTTGCATATGAATCGTAATGAAAATGCTTATAGGGAAGGCCTGGTATATTCTTATGTTAGCTTATAATGTAGGCCGAGAAAGGTTTCTCTTGGTAAGGCTCTCTGGGCACAAACGGTAGATTTAATTTGCACAGTAGACGGTTTCTGTTGAAAGTATCTTTTGTTGCAGGTGCAAGGACACATGTCTCGTTAGTAAGACTAACTCTTTGTTTTCGAAAGCTAGAGAGAGGGGAGGCATGGTACGGGGAGTGAGCTGGAATGTAGGGATGATACTTTCGGCGGAGAAGGTGCCTGGGACTCAAGGCCATCGCAACCGTCCAGGATGAAGTAACCGTTTCAATGGAAAAGCACAAGAAAGAAGACCTGGCCAAGGAGGCGTGACAAAGGCGTGTACAATTGTATTGTGGTTTTGTATTAGGGATAGTGCCCTGAGGGAGGAGGCTAGAGAAGAGGTAGGGGAGACCAGAGAGAAGGACAGAGCTGAGCTTAGGTATTGTGTGTTTGCACTTCTTAGGAAGTCTTCACAGCTGACACCTTTTATTCACTCTTGCCTGGGAAATTCGTTATGCAGGGATGTCACTTAGTATTAGTGTAGGGACAGCAATTGATTTTAAGCTTGCTTAGGCCAATGAAGAGCAACTTAGAAATTGGAGCAATCATAGTCTGGTTGATCCTGCTAGAACTTTCTATTCTTCTTATCCTGAGTCGGATGAGATTTCTGCGTAGATTATTATTTGTACTAGTGCCCATCTATCTCTTTAACCTCGTGTTGAGGTGCTTGCACATTCAGCTATTTTTGGCGATAATAAATTCTCAAACTTGAAATCGGAGTCAGTGGTCCTTTCAGACAAAATGAATGCTGATATCTAACCAGATGAGATTCTCTCCTTTACACTATTCAACAGGTAAAAAGATCTTGGCGACCAGAAGGTTCTTATAAATAATTAGATAAGAATCGGCGTTATCAGTTGGTAGCAGAGGATGGTTACCTTTGATGGTAAGGGGAGATCTAGAGCAAGATAGAAGATTAAGTTGCCCCATAGAGCCTGAGTGACGCAGATCCAGAGGACCGCGGGAGACGGATGTCGGAGGTCGTGGAAAACTGACGGAGAGTGCCGGTGCGGCGGAAGTAGCAGTTCATAGTAGAGTGAGTATGAAAAGAGTGATGTTTGGTAGATTGCGGTGTTTTATTGTTGTGTGATGTCTTGCGGAGTTGGAACGAAAGTTGTGTGATTGAGAAACGGACCGTGAGCGCGCGCGGGACCGGGAGATTTATTGTGGTGTAGAATACACCCAGAGTTGAGAACGTTGACCAGAGGTTGTGGGGGTCACGAGACGTCATTGACAGACCCACTGAAGATAGGGAACACATGAGTGAGTGTGTGAATAACCAACGCAGGTCGTAGGTTATTGTGTGCAGAACATCGAGTGATTGAATCCTATCGAGTGTATTAGAGGCGATTGTCCGGTCGTTTCGCGGACAGACGGTTGCCAGATTGAGGTCAACAAGCTCAAGAGGCTAATCGGTCATTGGTAAGACCGACGGTCAGAGAGGTAATTGTTCGGTAGGACGGACATTATTTCAGAGTATGATTGGGACAGATGCGAGTGAGAACAAGTGAATTAGAAAGGAGGGGAACTGCTGCGAGCGGAGGAAAAGTGACGTCAGACAAGTGCCGCGCTGCGATAGGCCGGTTGGTGTGAGTCGCGCTGGTATTGGTGGATTGAAATCAGGAAGTAAAAGCGGACATTTTGAGTGCAAACAAAAAGTTGACTCATCATGAAATGTTTTAAAGCTTTACGGGAACTTTGTAGAGGTGATAGACATGTGGTTGTTCGGGAGGGAGAGGAAGCTCCTCCCGAGGATACACCAGCACATTATATGGCAAAGAATGTAGGATTGCATACTATAATTTGGCTTGAGAATTGGCATAAAATGACAGAAGCAGAAGGAGAATTGTCGTTCCCTCGATATGGTACTTTCAGGATGGAGGTATTGTACCAGCTAAAAAGTGTCATGGCTTCATTGCGACCACTACCTAGACCGACACAGTTTGAGGCATTACATGCGTGGATTAGAGCAGCACACGAAAGGAATAGAGACAAGAATCAGGAAAGGGTGAAGAAATCGGTCAGGGCATTTCAGGATGCGAAGTGGGATGCATTGGAGAAACGATGGAGGGTGGCAACGGTTGAGGTGGACAAATTGTACCCATTGTTGGTACAAAATGGGAAAATAATAAGAATTGATGAGGACGACAGTGATTTAGATGACAGTCTGTTGGATAGGATGTTGGCAGAAAGGCCACCACCATTTAATCCAGATTCTGAAGAAGGAAAGCCGACCACAGCAGTAACAATTGACGGAAGCCAGAATCAGACTAGCATGAGAGTAGTGGGAAGGATTTTCACGGGAACAGAGGGGGCAACGGCGTCTGTGATAACGCAGCCTCCTGTGGGGAACACAAGATTACCGGACTCCTTGACAGTACCGGTTACCATTGGCCCTATAGTACCGGTATATGACCCAGACCGAGGGAGAGAAGGGAGCTCTGTACAGACGGGAAGAGAAGAAATAATCAGTGAGAGTGGGAATGGGATTGGAGTAAGAGTGGTTCATTTCCCAAGACCAATGGAGACAAGTACGCCGTTACCGGCTACTGCGGATTCTTCCGGTAGACAAGAAGAGGAGAGACCAGAAAGACCAAGGTCTTTGTGGGAATCGAAGTCAGCTTTGAGGGAGTGGACACCAACAGTAACGAACCAAGAGGATAGGATGCAAGGAGATAGGGCACACAATGTTTCGGAAAACAGACCAAGTTCCAGGAATATGATGGAAGGGAATAGATCACAAGGACAGAATAGTGACTGTGATGAGCGAGATGGCTCGGGTTGTCGAGATATGCTGAGGAGTGCAGTACAGGCAAGGATGCTAGATGTAGTGAGGCTGAAAGCAGAGGTAGACGAAATGATCAGTGGGGGTCTGACGTTGGAAAGAATAGAAATTTATGGATCGGATGAACTGTTGTTTGTAGCAAAAGACGTGACTCGAAAAGCTAGAATGGCACACGATAGATTGAAGGAATTGGCCAAAAGATATGAAGTGGACCTGAACAAAACTAAAGCGTTGCAGGGACCACATAGATTGCAGTACAGTGACCAAGAACTGGAGGAGAAAAGAATAACAGGATTAAGAACACACACCAGAGACCTGATTATAGGAATGAGAATATGGATTTTGTTGGACAAATGGGAAGAAAGATGGTCCAAAAAGAAACTAGTGAAGAGAGCAGAAGGGGAAACGCCGCCGCCAGGAGGGGGGGCGACGGGGGTTGGAAATTTTCCTTTACGAGAAGTACAGAATGGAGGGTATATGCCGTGGAATAGAGGTGATTTGGCTGCATTCACAAATGATTTTCCTCGGCTGAGGGAAAAACCGGTGGAGTGGTACAAACAGGTTGAGCGGTTTGTGAAAATTTCAAAAGTATTGTGGATTGATTTGAACACTTTGTTTGACATAGTGGTACCGGGAGATTTGTGGACAGCGTGTAAAGTCGCTATAGAGTGGCCGACTTCAGAACCAGATAGAGAGGCGATTACAAACGGTCCATCACCACTAGTCATGAAAAAGTATGAACAGGTGATTACATGGTTGAAATTGAAGATCTCACCTCAAGATATAGATTGGGTTAAGATAGATCGGACTGTACAAGAACCCAAGGAGACGGTGCATGAATATTATGAAAGACTTCTGCAAGCTTTTAAACAGTATAGTGGGTTAGATATATTGGATCCTAAAGACATAGGACAGTTTGTCTCAAAGTTTGTACTGGGTCTGAGAGTGGAAATCAGCCTCATGATACAGCACCATTTGATCTGCTGGCAGAACAAGCCATTAGATGAAATTTTGCGGTATGCGAGATACTGTAGTGATGAGGTGGATTCGAAACATCGAAAGCTAAAGGACAAGTTGATGCTTGCCCAGATGCAGACAGCACAGAGTCAGCCTAGTGGAGGGACCTTAGGAAGAAAGCAAGGAAATTTCCAGGGAAACCAGAATGGGCAGGTCCAGGGAAAGGGAAAACCAGTAGACCCCAAGACAGGAGTGGACGTGGCCACATTGAAGAAGACCACTGCGTGTCATCTTTGTCGCCAGGTCGGACATTGGAAACGCAAGTGTCCTTTGAACCCAGCAAATCAGTTGCAAGAAGAGGGAGAGGGGGATCAGGCACCCGCACAAGAGGTAGTTAATACAATAACGAGACCTAGGACGATGAAAGGGGGAGTATACAGTTCTCATGCCCAGGTTCCCCAAGCTCCACGGATTCCACAAGGAAAACGAACGTACCAACAGATGCCCTTGTTCGAAGGCTATGACGAGAGTGGCTCAGACCCGTTAGCCTGACGGTGCCTGAGAGGGGAGGAAGACTGCACACTTGGAGCGGTCTTAGAGGTAGACCAGAGAGGACCTTTTGTGGAGGCAAATATTGAGGGTCATCCTGCCACACTTTTGGTTGATACTGGTGCTACCCGGTCTACTGTACGGTCAGCAGTAGTCCCTAACCTACCCCTCTCGGGACAATCAATCCAGGTCGTTGGAGTAGCAAACAAGAAAATAAGCAGCCCTTTGACAGAACCGATCCTAGTAAAGATAGGTATTTTCCAAACTAGACATCAGTTTGTAGTGTGTGATACGAGTCCAGTTTGTCTTTTGGGAAGAGATCTGTTGTGCAAGTTGAACTGCACGATTTATTGTACGCCCAATGGAGTAGAGGTTCAGACGAGAGATGACGATGCTGACTTTAAGATTACAAATCAGCATCTATGTGTAGATCTGTACCCAATGGTGACTGTGGAAGAACTTCCACATGATCTGAGAGACGCAGTGTCGCCTGTGGTGTGGGATTTCACAGGCGATGAAATAGGTCTAATCAGAGGGGTTGAACCAGTGCGGATTGAGGTGAAACAGAATGTTGATTTCCCCAGGACACCTCAATACAACCTGTCGCAGGAAACGATTGCAGGGATAAGACCGGTAATAAAGACCTTTATTGAGAAAGGCATTCTGAAAGAGATCAGAGGTAGCCCCTGTAATTCACCCATTATGGGACTACAGAAACCGAGCGGGAAGTAGAGGATCGTGCAAGACCTGCGAAAGGTCAACACGATAGTTGTCCCTTGTTGTCCAGTGGTACCGAATCCTTCAGTAATACTGTTCCAGATCCCATGTGAAGCCGAGTGGTTTACGGTTATCGATTTGTGCCAAGCCTTCTTTTCGATACCGCTCCACGAGGAAAGCCAATTTCTTTTTGCGTTCAGGCTAGAAAATCGCGTGTTAACATGGTGTCGTATCCCTCAAGGGTATACTGAAAGTCCATTGATCTTTAACCAGATCTTGAAAAAGAATCTTGAAAGTCTTGTGTTGCCGCAGAACTCAGTTCTAGTGCAGTACATAGATGACTTGCTCATTGCCTCAGAGACAGAAGATGCTTGCAGAATTGACACAGTAGCTTTGTTGAACCACTTAGCAGAGAACGGACATAAAGTGTCCCCGAACAAGCTACAGTACTGCCTGAATGAGGTACAGTACTTGGGGCACAGATTGGAGAAAGGCAAGAGGAAGGTGTCACCAGATCGAATAGAGGCAATAATGAGCATGGCAGAACCCACCACACAGAGAGGAGTTAGGATGTTCCTGGGAATGGTTGGCTATTTTCGACAGTGGATTCCTAGTTTCTCCTTGAGAGCAAAGCCTTTGCAGAGGCTTACACACAAGGATGTGAGTGATCCGGTACCATGGGACGAGGATTGCTTAGTGGCATTCCGGAAACTGAGAGAGGATTTGTGCAGGGCACCAGCACTGGGAATGCCTGACTACAACAAGGCCTTTTCATTGTTTTGTTATGAGAGGGAAGGATGTGCATTAGCAGTGTTAGCTCAGAACCATGGAGGTGTCCGTAGACCAGTTGCATATTTTTCAGCTACTTTAGATCCAGTAGCTTCTGCGTTGCCCGGATGTCTAAGATCCGTTGCTGCAACAGGTGTCAGCATTGAAAGATGTGAAAGCATTGTAATGGGACATCCATTGACTGTACATGTGCCACATTCGGTTGAGTTATTGATGACCAGGACCAAAACTCAGCACCTAACGAACAATAGGTTAACGAGGTACGAGCAAGTCATACTTGCCGCAGAGAATGTGACTCTGAGAAGGTGCTCTGTTTTGAACCCTGCGACATTAATGCCTACACCGAACACAGATGATGAAGATTGTGAGGACCATGATTGTCTCGATGTGACCGAGCTTTGCACCAAACCGAGACCTGACATTGTCGATGAACCACTGACTGACCCGGATGAAATTTTCTTTGTCGATGGTTCATGCTTAAGAGACAGTGTGGGGCAATTGAAAGCAGCGTTTGCTGTATGTACCATTTCAGGAGTGGTCGACGCTGCTTGCCTAGAAGGAGTACGCTCCGCGCAGGTAGCTGAGATCATTGCCTTGACCCGTGCCTGTTTGGCCGCAGACCAAATTCGAATAACGATTTACACAGACAGCCAATATGGCTTTGGCGTGGTGCATGACTTCGGGCAGTTATGGTCTCAGAGGGGATTTTTGACATCATCTGGCTCACCCATTCGTAATGGAGAATATGTAAGACAATTGTTAGAAGCATTACAGCATCCGAAAGAAATTGCTGTGGTAAAGTGCTCAGCCCATGGGAAGGGGGAGGACTTTGTATCCTTGGGAAATAACTATGCGGACGAAGTTGCCCGCTTTTGTGCAGAACAAGGATGCATATTCACAGGGAAAGAGATAGAAGAGAGCCAAGAAGGAACCGATCTCAGCATAATGTTGGCCATGGCAGACACTTGGGAAGAGCTTAAGAGATTGCAAGATGAAGTCTCAAACAAAGAAAGAGAGGGCTGGATCAAAGCTGGGTGCGAGAGAGGAGAAGTGGATGTGTGGGTATCAAATGATGGGAGAGCCGTGTTGCCTGAAGAAATACTGAGTCCAATGGCAAGACTGATACATGGACAGGCACACCTCGGTAGAGACGCAATGGTGAGAGTGTTTAGACAGACGTGGTATAACCCACGGTTCCGAGCAATGGCTGAGATGGTATGCCAGAGATGTGTTACGTGTCAACAGATGAATGCTGGAAAGAAAACTGTAGTTACATTGAGTCATATTGGAAGGTCAGGAGGGCCCTTCAATAGGATACAGCTGGACTTCGTGGAGATGCTTAGGTGCAATGGATTGAGGTACATTTTAGTGCTAGTATGTGTATTCTCACGGTGGGTGGAGGCTTACCCCACACGAAGGTGTGACACTCTGACAGTGGCTAAATTACTGTTGAGGGAGCTCATCCCTAGATTCGGGATCCCGACCTCTTTGGAATCAGATAGAGGAGGGCATTTCCATAGCGAAATCATGAAGTTGCTTTGTGCTGCATTGAACATAGACCAGAGACTTCATTGTAGTTACAGACCAGAGGCTTCTGGGATGGTGGAACAAGTTAATGGAACTTTGAAAGCCCGGATGGCAAAAATGTGTTCTTCAACATCCCTGCAATGGCCCGATGCCTTGCCACTGGTGCTCATGAGCATGCGAAGTGTCCCCGATAGAAAGACCGGGTTGTCCCCCCATGAAATAATAATGGGGAGGGCAATGAGACTACCAGCAGTACCAACTACAGCCTTGATAAGCATCACTGATGATTTGATTCTCGATTATTGTAAAGGACTCTCTGATGTGGTCCGTTCTGTATCCCAGCAGGTGCAAGCAGCAGTGGTCCCAGCCTCGAGTGATCTGTGCCACGACTTGTGTCCCGGAGACTGGGTGCTCGTCAGGAAGCACGTGAGGAAGAGTTGTTTGGATGCCCGCTGGCGTGGCCCGTATCAGGTGATTCTGATCACGAACACAGCAGTAAAGTGTGGAGGATTACCGAACTGGGTGCATGCTTCCCATACCCGCAGAGTTCCAGCACCCTTGGAAGAAACAGCTCCTCTCGTAAATGAAAATCCAGCTGAGGTGGCAAGGCCACATGGGAGGACGAGTCAAGCTGTAAGGGTCGCTGATACAGATGGTGGTGCACTAGAGCAAGCAGAAGGGGGTTTCCACAGTTCGAACCCTGACTCAGACACCGAAGAAAGAGACGGTGCAGTGGGCGGAGAAGAGTCAAATTCAGCAGAAAAAGGAAGTAGTGCACTGGGTATAGAAGGGGAAGGCAGGCGAACGAACAGAAGTGCTGAAAGTTGGCCTGAAAGACAGAGGCGACTGAACTTGAGGTTAGCACCTGAAAGAGACCTTGCTCCAGTGTCTGAAGTATCTGAAACGGAAGCAAGCGACGAAGACCAAGTAAAAGACAGTCGGCGAAGGTCAAAAAGAACAAGAGTGCCTTGTCGCAGATACTCTACCCCTGAGTGGACTTACACTGTGTTTGATGCAGGGGGTGGTGAGTACAGGGAGACTGAGGTCAGTGGAAGTGGTCAGTCCGAGCCCGAGTCTGGTGGTGAAGGTGGTGCTGCGGATGCCAGGGTTCGAGATAGAAGGAACACTGACACTCACGGTTCCGAATCCCCCGCTTCTGAGTGAAGTCCGAAATTTGCTTTTGCATCGACTCGAATTCCCGCCTTTTGGAGCTGAGCCGTTTTCACATGAAGTGCTGATTTTGCGTCTTGAACTTTTGTATCACGTTCTGGTCTTGCTCAATGAGGATCTCATTGTGGATCAGTGAAGAACTGTAAATAAAAGTCTAAAAGAAGAAGATAACCTAGGTCCGAGTGGAAGAAGAATAAACTTAGGGACTTTCCACAGAAGAGGAACGAAAACTAGGGAAGTCTTTTTCTGGACTGTGTAAATAAAGTTGTGATCGGAAAGGGAAGTTCCGGAGATTTCATGGTTGCTCGAGCTGGTTAAGCAAGTCACAAATAAAGAACCGAGACTTTTCAGAGTTCTTTGCGATAACCAAGACTTTTGAGAACTTTCGAAACCATGGAGCCGAGAGATCCCAATCGTAGATCAAAGTGGATTGTAGGCATTCTTATAAGTAGTGTAATAATTTCTATAATCATAGTAGTTGTAGTTTCATATACTGGTTCGCACGAGCCAGAAGTAGAGGGGGTGACAGGGACACCGACACCCATCACACCTAGTCAGAAGGGGGTAGACAGGGCAGCTGATAGAGCTTTGCTTTTAGAAGAAAGTCGTAGATTACATGTAGATTTATCTAAAGGAAATTTTAAATTGAATGCATATGCTAAGTTGTTGTATGAGTATGTTGATGTGATGGATGCGAAAGATTGTTATGTGTGTATGCAGTTGCCTACTTCAGTGGACGAGGGTATTAGGTATCACCATCTTCCACTGACTTATGGTATTTCATGTAGTTTAGTGCTTAGTTTGTTTTATGAGAGAGATCAGTTTGAGTATTTCTTTTCCAATTTCGACGCAGTGCTTCCTGAAGTCCCAGCTTACAAGCATTTGAATAAGTATGACTATTATAAGACCGAGGACAGACTGAGGAAGTACTTCATACCGAGTTTGGAATTGGATACAGCATTCGCACACAGGAACAATCTGACTTGTTTGATGTCGGAAGTAGAGAGGAAGTTTGTGGATCAGGTCGAGGATAGGTATAGAGAGCTGACTCAATCCCGAGACATGGGGCATCACAGGACCGATTGGACAGAGGAGGAACGGTTGCATAAGACCAAGGGAAGCTATGGTCCTATAGCATTAGATAGGGAGCAGAGGGGTAAGTTGTGCATAAGGCGTTATCAGACTTACTACGAAAAGGTTCCAGTGGGACAAAGTACCTGTGATCACGTTTTCACCATGGCAGATGTAGCAAAAGATTTTCTCCAAGGTCCTGTACAAGTGATACCAACGGTGTATTACGTATGTGGTAAGAATGCTTATGTGAGGTTGCCTGCAAATTGGTATGGAACATGTTATTTGGCAATAATATTTCCAAAGATTTACCATACAGAAGACTTAAATCTTCTAGAGGGTGGAGAGCACTCAAGAGCGAGGAGAGCTGCAAGTGCAGGAATAGTTGTGGGGGATATCTTTGGAGCTATGATACCTAGTCTAGGGGTAGTCTTGAATGATGTGAAGATTCGGAGGCTAGCGACTGTGGTGGATGAATTTTCGATGAACACAGCAAAGTCGTTGGTGTTGGTGGAAGGAGAGATGTTGTCGATAAGGGGAATGGTTTTGCAGAATCGCCTTGCTTTGGATGTCCTATTGGCAAAAGAGGGCGGAGTCTGTAAAATGCTGAAGGTTCAAGAGTGCTGCACTTATATACCAGACCGTAGCAAGGATCTGGAGAAATATATAAGTAACATCACTACGATCCACACAAAGATAGCAGATTTGACCGAAGAAGGGGCCTGGGAAAAGGTCGGAAAAGGTTTTGGTCAAGTGGGAGGTTGGTTTGCGAACTTAGGAAAGGGATTCCTTGGATACTTTCTGAGACCCCTCCTTATCTTGGTGGGTTGTGTGGTTGGATTGTGGATTGTGATCAAGGCCTACAAGTGGTATCGAGCAGGCCGAGTCAAGAGAGCTTTGAGGGAAAATGACATGAGGTTGGCAAGACTGCAGGACAGTCAGTACCAAAGGCTCAAGAACATGGAGAAATTTAGATCAGGGAAGATGGCAGCAAGCTCTGTTTAGGTCGGTTCCTTCTCCGAGGGAGTAGAATGAAATGTGATGACAGGAGTCATCAAAGGGGGGAACTGATAGAGCGAAATGTTCTTGTGAATTGTAGGGGTGCATCATAATCACTGATAGGCCGCACCCATATGTATTCAGACATATATTCGTTTATATTCCATTGCATTATCATGTATGTTTAGTAAAGAATGAAGAGTTCACTGAGACAAAGTGAACTCAGCAGTACAATGGTGTTAGGATAATGATGTAATGTAATGCTTATTTGTGTGAAAATAATGCATAGAGGAATTAGTTCGTCTGTAATGTAATTGCAGTAGTTTAAACGTGCACCATATTAAAGTTGCACACGTAATTCATTGTTTGCATATGAATCGTAATGAAAATGCTTATAGGGAAGGCCTGGTATATTCTTATGTTAGCTTATAATGTAGGCCGAGAAAGGTTTCTCTTGGTAAGGCTCTCTGGGCACAAACGGTAGATTTAATTTGCACAGTAGACGGTTTCTGTTGAAAGTATCTTTTGTTGCAGGTGCAAGGACACATGTCTCGTTAGTAAGACTAACTCTTTGTTTTCAAAAGCTAGAGAGAGGGGAGGCATGGTATGGGGAGTGAGCTGGAATGTAGGGATGATACTTTCGGCGGAGAAGGTGCCTGGGACTCAAGGCCATCGCAACCGTCCAGGATGAAGTAACCGTTTCAATGGAAAAGCACAAGAAAGAAGACCTGGCCAAGGAGGCGTGACAAAGGCGTGTACAATTGTATTGTGGTTTTGTATTAGGGATAGTGCCCTGAGGGAGGAGGCTAGAGAAGAGGTAGGGGAGACCAGAGAGAAGGACAGAGCTGAGCTTAGGTATTGTGTGTTTGCACTTCTTAGGAAGTCTTCACAGCTGACACCTTTTATTCACTCTTGCCTGGGAAATTCGTTATGCAGGGATGTCACTTAGTATTAGTGTAGGGACAGCAATTGATTTTAAGCTTGCTTAGGCCAATGAAGAGCAACTTAGAAATTGGAGCAATCATAGTCTGGTTGATCCTGCTAGAACTTTCTATTCTTCTTATCCTGAGTCGGATGAGATTTCTGCGTAGATTATTATTTGTATTAGTGCCCATCTATCTCTTTAACCTCGTGTTGAGGTGCTTGCACGTTCAGCTATTTTTGGCGATAATAAATTCTCAAACTTGAAATCGGAGTCAGTGGTCCTTTCAGACAAAATGAATGCTGATATCTAACCAGATGAGATTCTCTCCTTTACACTATTCAACAGGTAAAAAGATCTTGGCGACCAGAAGGTTCTTATAAATAATTAGATAAGAATCGGCGTTATCACAGCTGCTGTAGTAGAAAGACATTTTAACTCTCTTCTGTATGTGCCACTGGAAGGATTTGCAGGAAGGATTGAGTTCAATATCTTTTTTGCACTTTTTCTTTGACATTTCTTATGTATTTTTAAGATGTTTTTGAGATGGGGATATGATATGCTGCACCTTACAAAGGTACTTATGTTAACATAAACAAGTAGAAACTGTGAAAACTGAAGATGTTTAAAAATACGAGCCATGACTCCTCCAGAAAAAGAGTATATTGGGCAGGGTGTTCGATTTAATTTGAGATGCCAAGAGGGTATCCAAGATAAAATATTTGCCGGGTTTTAGTAGAGACAATAGGGCATATTTACAAGCCCCTATAGCCACGGAATGTCACTTTTTATGGCGTGCCTGTGGCGATAAACCCTTCGTCTTTTTTACAAGGCGGTGTTAAGCCACTTAACATGTCTTAACGTCGCCTTGCAAATAAGGCCTCCTATCATGCTACACTTATCATAAAAAGGGGAGGTCAATGGGTGTTGAAGTGGGCGTTCTGCCACAACACCCATTGGTTTTGACACTGCCCCCTATGTACAAGGGTGGCATAAATAGGAGGCAGCGTGAAAAGAGGAGAAATGCTTAATTTCTTCTCGTGTGTGCTGTTTCAGTGTTTGTGCATTGTGCACTATGGTGCAAGAGTGCCCGTGTTGGCGCGAGGCAGTTATATTTAGCGCCAGCGCTAGGGGAAATGCAGGGGTATGCAGCATTTTTGTGAATACGGCGCATCCATGCATTTTAAAAATGGCAGATCATGGCATTAGCAATGTCTGCTTAACGCCACGCTTCGGCATTCCTTTGTGAATATGCCCCTGTGTTTTCTGTGGGAGACGTATGTACAACTGGGTGTCATTAGGTAAAGGTAAGTGATGCTTAAGTGTTTCATGAGAGAACCAAGGAGCTTCAGGGACAGAGTGAAAAATTTAGGGACTGTCTGAGCCTTGGGGGTACGCTTTGTGTCACTGGCGCTGAGAGGGAGAGAGGTTTTAACATTTTATCTGGTGATTGCATTTTCTTAGGCAAGAAGAGAACAATTTCAGTCATGCGCTGTTTAGGCCCATCTTTGCTTTCAACATCTTAGAATAAAGGCACCATTGACGTATATTAAGTGCTGCTCCCAGGAGACGACCAAGCAGACACGAGTCCCCTTTATCGAGTATAAGCAGTGCGTCATCTGCTAGTTATATGAACGTGATACATTTGGGGAATTTCTTTATGCAAAGGTAACCATAGTTGCCCTGCCACACCATTTAACCATACACAGCCTGCAAAGTTAATCATAGCTAAGGATGAATAATTTGCAAGTTCTTTTTTTTTTTTAAATATTTTTATTTAGTGCATGATTTCAAAATTGCATATATCATGTTTCAAATTTTCAAGCAATTTACAAGTTCCCCCCCAAAAAAAATGCATATACTAGATCACTAAGTTCTGAATTACACGTAACAGCTTATCAGATAAACAATTGCAAGAGAAGAGCATATATTAAATCAGCAACATTTCCTCATGCACAATTTTCTTCGTTTATTTGCACCCTCTCCCACCCATCCCACCCCGCAGGAGTTAGGCACACACTTATCATCAGTGTATAGAAAAAAAAAAAAAAAAAAAAGATAAAACGAAAGGTAAATAAAACGATAAATCGGAAATGGATTTGGAGCTCCCTCTACCTCTCAAGCCATCTAGTCAGTGGTTCCCAAATTTTTAGGCCTTTCGAACAGGACCGAAGCCCTCTTTTTTCATAAATAGCTATTTCAAAATTGTAGTTCGCCAATAAGCGTGATAACCATTGATGATAGCCTGGGGGGATGGATCTAGCCAAGCTGAAGCTAGGCAAAGTCGAAATACGGCCATGCCTATGAAAACCAATTGTTCTCCCAGCTTCCCTTGGAATTCCTGGTCCACACCAAGACAGATCAGGGAAGGAGAAAGAGAAACATCCCTCCCTAACACCTCCTTAAAAAAAATTGCAATCTCTTGTTTTAGGTTGTTTAGAGCATCTGAGGAGGCAAACATGTGGTTGAGATCCGCCTGATATAAAGAACACCTGGGGCATAGAGTCCCTCGCCCTGTCCTCCATTTAGCAATCTTTTTAGGGGTGTAATAAAGTGAAAAACAGGATTTATAATACTGAGCTTGGAGCCGCGCCGGAATTAACAGTCTTTGTGCTAGCTCAATTGAGTGGAAAAATAAGTCTTCAGAAATACCAATTTCCTCTTTCCATTTGATGGCACGCATATTCAAATCATCCGGCATTAATGAGTTAAAAGAGTTATACACTGCTCCAATAGGTGGTGGTCGATTCTTTCTCAAGTTATCTATAATAGGGTTATTAGCAAATCCTGATGGGCCGCCACCTTTTTTACTTAGAAAATCGCGTTTTTGGAGGTACTTGTAGAAGTCCCTCCAATCTAATTCATACCGTCCTTTGAGATATTCAAAAGAAACTATATCAGTTAGAGAATAGATATCGCTGAGTTTAGACAGACCTTTGTCTTGCCACTTTTTAATTATTAAATCTTTAAAGATTTCCGGCAGGTTAGGATTATTATAGATCGGTGTATAGTAATTCAGGCGACCCAATCCTAGCATTTTGCGAGCCAATTTCATAACTCTGAAACCACCGACCAGTGTCTTGAAGCGTACTTTCTTATAATGGGAATCATTCAGGAACCTCCAAATCCATCCCCATGCGTCTTTGCCCATTATAAGTTCAATGGGTGTAGGTATATCCTCTAGTGTATTATCTATTGGCTTATCAGAAATAAGAGTAAGGTTATACAAGAGAGTGGTTGCCCAATAATAAAATCTTATATTTGGTAGAGCCAACCCACCCCTTTCCTTTGGAAGAAAGAGATATTTATATGCTCTTCTGGGCTTTTCATATGCCCAGATAAAACGAGAAAACAAATCTTCAATTTTTTTCAAACAGGTAGTACTAAATTCTAGCGGGATTGCTCTTATAAAATACAAAAATTTGGGGAAAAAAAGCATTTTAATTATATTACATCTACCTATTATCGATAAATGTAAATTATGTAATCTAACTAATTTGGGTTTGGTTTTATCTATCAAGGGGTCAATATTACCATCTACAATATTTTCTATACTGGCCATAATATCTACTCCAAGATACGTAGCCTTTTCTAACTGTCTGGTGTCGTTGCCCATACTAACATTCTTACAGATGATTTGGGTTTTAGATCTATTAAGGGAGTATCCTGATAATTGTCCAAATCTTGCCGCCTCTGTTTCAACCTCAGCCATAGATGTTCCGGGATTAGAAGTTACCAAAGCAATATCGTCGGCGTAAGCCAGTACCTTAGTTTCCCAACCATGGGAAATGATGGGGCTAATATTTCGATTAGCCTCCAAATATCGTAGGAAGGAATCTATATATAGTGCGAACAAGAGAGGTGAGCTCGGGCATCCCTGTCGGGTACCTCTAGATATTATAAAGGTATCCGTAAGGGCTCCATTTAAAAATAGTTTTGCAGTAGGCTGAAAATAAAGCATCTTAAATGCCTGTATAAATCCCTGGCCTATTCCGACCCTTGACAGGGTCTCCCATAAAAAAGGCCAGGAGACCCTATCAAAGGCCTTTTCGGCATCAAGTAGGATAAGTGGTATTGGATCCCTGGAGATATGGGCGGCATCAAAAAGTGAGATAGTTCTTCTAATGTGGGCTATGGTGCCACGTCGTGGAATAAATCCATGTTGTCTAGGTGATACTACTTTATGGATTACCTCAGCTAAATGGATAGCTAAAATTTTGGAATAAATCTTGCTGTCCGCATTTCTCAGAGTTATAGGGCGATAAGAGGCAGGGTCTAGCGCTGTTTTGTGTTTTTTCAAGAAAACAATAATTTTTGCTTGAGACCACGATTCGGGTGGTCTCCCCCCCTTGAAACCATGTGCAAATAGCTGCTGCATGCCCTCATTCAGTTCAGTTGAAAATTTCTTATAAAATTCCGCTGGAATGCAATCTAATCCAGTAGCTTTGCCGCTAGGGAGGCTATTGATACATAGCAAGGTATCGACCCATTGGGGGGACTCCTCAAGTTGTAACTGATCTTCTTGAGATAGTTGCACCGCTGGAATTTGATTAAGATATATCGTGATGTCTTTTAGATTAGCAGTGGTGGTCTCATGATATACGTTTTGATAATAAGCAAGGAACGCTTTTCGGATTCCCTCTGGATCTGAAATTAGACCTTGTATGGGGTCTTTAACTGCGGCGATTATATTCCGTGTAGCTTTCTGTCTTGCCCTAATCGCAAGGTGGTGTCCGACCTGCTCGCTACATTCGTATGCTTCCTCCCTCCATACCGCTAATCTATCTGCAGCCCTTTTAGCTATTAGCTCCATGACGGATGACTTAGCTACCATTATTTTTGCAAGTGCGTCTGCAGGATCACCGCCATCCTGAAGAACGGTGATTAGATCTTCTTCTGCTACCGCCAGTCGAATTTGCAGATCGTCTAGCAGTTGTCGTCTTTCTCTATTCAGGGAAAGTGAGAAGCTAAGTGTCTCTCCTCTTATCGCTGCTTTCAATACATCCCACACTACTTCAATCCCTGTACTCCCTAGATTTTCCTTAATGAATTGGGGAATCCATAGCCTCATATGTTTACAGTATTCATTATTTAAAAGTAAAGATCGTTCAAAAGTCCAGCTAGTCATACCTCTATTACCCACTGTTACCCCTCTTAATTCTACAACTAATGGATTGTGATCTGCCACTATGCGCGGGGTCTTTTCTATTGAGCACGCATTAAGAATAGAGTGAGATGCAAAAATAAAATCTAATCTCACAAGCTTATTGTGTGGAAAAGAATAAAAAGTATGACCAGAATCTAAGGGGTGTTGTGAGTGCCAAATATCAGTAAGTGCCTGTTCGCGACATAGAGTCCTCAAGGCTCTAAATACCTTTGGTTTCCGACCGCTATAGATCCAATTCTTATCTAGCGTTATGTTCTTATTGGCGGGCAAATTTATATTAAAGTCTCCACAGATGATTATGGGTAGTGGCCACGCGGCCAATTCATTATTCATATAGTCAAAGATTGCGGAATCATCTAAGGTACTTCCATATAAAGTGCATACAGTGAGTAGTTCTCCATTTTCTCTCCGACATTCTGTGATAACCCAGCTCCTGTTTTGATCAACTGCTGTGCGTGTGAATTGAAGCGAGCGTTTGGCAGACAATATTGCCTCCCGTGTCCTAGCGTTTTGAGTTGTGGCCCCTACCACTGTATAGCCGAGTGAATCTAATAAGTAAATCTGGGCTCTTTCAATGTGCGTTTCCTGCAAGCATATGATATCTGCCTTAAGTAACCGGAGTGCTGAAGCAGTATTTCGTCATTTTTTGGGGTCGTTGAGGCCACAAACGTTATTGTTGCTATACGTAATTTACTCATTATATATAGCAAAATTGCTCAAATACACATGACTAGTAAAAATGAAAAACCAAAATTAAAAAAAAATATACGAGTCACCCCGCTAGGTGCCAACCCCTTCTCCCACCCTACCCCTACCCCTCCCCCCTCGGGTCCCTCCCACCACCCATCACCTGCCACTGAGGCTACCTGGCTCTGCAAGAGCCAGGATGAGGGCATCTGAGTAATCAGGACCCCGTGCCCCCCCGGTCCAACCCCCTCCCGAAACAGTATCACCTTGTATCCCCGGCTTTCCAGCTATCTAAATCTGTTCAGTAATCATTCTAATACTACAAAATCCTGCTAAAAAACCCCATTTTTGAAACATTGAGCCTTTAGTCTTAAGATTTTAGTCCTTGGTTTTGTCCCTTCTTGACTCAGTGATCTCTCGAAGATAAGACTGGGCCTGAATTTCGGAAGTAAAACTGCGCGTAGCCCCCTTATATATAACTTTTAGGCGAGCTGGATTCTGCAAATAAACGGTTGCCCCTAGTTGTTGTAAGGGAGTAAATAGTTGTCTCAGCCTCCATCTGCGCTCAACGGTGGCATTGAATTCCCTCTTGTTTGCTGGTCTTGCTAAATCATAGAGTATCTGGCGCAGAAGGAAATTGCCAAAATATAATAGCATAGCTCGTGGGTATTGTGCTGAGGACATGGGGCGTTTGGATGGTGTTAGTGGGAAGCGATGAGCACGCTGAATCTCTTTGTCCCAGTCCCAGGAGTGCAGCTCAGGGAAGGCACCTTTGAGGAGCGTGACCATATAAGCCCTAGGGTCGCTCCCTTCCACTCCTTCCGGGACACCAAGGATACGAAGATTATTGCGTCGTAATCTATTCTGCTGTTCCTCGATTTTCAGCATTAAGTCCTTAACTATGCCTTCATGCTCATCTCCCTGTACCTTCAGGGTGGAGACATCTTTTTCAAGATTCTCAGTGCGTACTTCAACTGAAGCCATTCTATCAGCGATTTCAGCACATGTTCGACACACTTTCCTTATTGGTCCTTGTAGTTTCTGGGTAGCATGTCGTGATTTTCGATTATCCAGCTTAACCTCTTCTTGGAAACTCTTAATTGAGTGTAGTACTTCTGCGAGGGTAGGCTCTTTCTCGTTTCCTGAGTTTCCATCACCCAAATCGCCCATAGCAAAATGATTACCGCCTGAACATACCATAGAGTCTGATGGAGTCATTAACTGTGAGGATGAATAGTCCCACCTGAGCTCTGCATTATTTCCTTGATCCGAGGTTCCCCCACTCTTACGTTTACTATGTTTTTTCTTCAGCGATTTCTTTTTTTGTGCGGCAGTTTTCCATAAAACCTCTGAGTCCGTACTGCTATCCCAGTCCTGTTTCCCTCCATCACTTGATGTGGATACGCCAGTCTCATAGATTTCTGATTCATCTGTTAAGGAGTGGGGTTTTTCCGTGTTATCAGGTGTTTTTGACTGATGGCTTACTGTGTTTGCCATATTCCTTTCTTCGATGGCTTCAGCACTTGCGATCTCTTTAACAATGGTCCCAGTTTCAGATATTCTAATATCCAGGTTTGGAAGATCTGCTGGGGGGCCAGTCTCTGCTTGGTTCCGATCACAGCTTACATCTATAGCTGAATCTGCGGATGCGCCTGGAATTACTAGCGGCACAGTGGCTGCTGGGGCCACCGGTAAGGAGGCTACAGGGACCTGAGACAACTTTCTGACGTCTTCAGGGGGTGCGCCAACAACAGTTGTAATGATCTGTCCCTCTGGTGCGGCCCACACAGCTATTTCGGCATTAAGCATTTTTCCCTCCATCAGGCCAAATATATTGGAGATTAAGGGCTGAGAGTTATGCACTTGAGTAGTATCCATGAGTTTGGCTTTTTTTAATTGAATTTTTTTCCTTGTTTAGCCGCCCGCTCAGTATTGTCCGCAGAGTTTATCCTTTCTACTTGCTCCCTGTTTTTTGCCCCCCGTGTTTCCGGGCGCTTCTGAGGGATTTCTGATGTTAATGTGTGATTATGCTGTATAACTTCGATTGCCACGGGGGCTGACAGGTTATTATTTTTTACTTTCAGTGCTTTTACCCCTCGCCCCGTCATCCTTACTTGATTGGCTTCTGAATCCTGGAAACAAAGTGTCCTCCGCCCCCGGTTTATGCCCTGGAACCCGCTGCAATGCTTGGCGTCTCTATCAGTGTCTATCGGAGCTGTCAGGAGGTTGTAGAAGACCAATAGAATTTCCCCGAGACAGCACGTTGTTAAGAGCCGCCGCAGGGCAGTACCGGTCAACGATGCTGGTGCCGAACCGTTCACCGTCACTGAAGCTACGGGCAGACGCCTCATTGCAGCGCGACGCCCATTCCAACCTCTGCTCCGCGCGGAGATCACAGTAATCTTTAGGCAGCACAGCCGGTCCATGCATCAGGGGATTTAGCAGGTAATTTCAGCCTCTCGGTCGCGGTCACAGTACCATAAAAAAGCTTTTTTGTGTCTGTTTAAGGGTCAGACCGGCGGAGCTGAGTCGGGTAGCTGCTACTCAGACGCCATCTTCCTCCAACCCCGTAGCACTCAATAATTTGCAAGTTCAATGCAATTAAAATACCGTCTGCCTTCATATTCCCTCTAGATGTTCAGGAATATTTCATAAATATGCATGCATATTTAATCTAATGTGAAAAATTAAAACAATCCACTGAGTTTTTCTTCATGAATAAAGTATAATATTAACTGAATATATGTTTGTTGGTAATTTTATTTATGGTATTTAAATTGGAGGGGTTCTGTCTCAAGACTGCACACAGTAAGAGATCACATTACTACATGGCGGGAGGAAACCTCTCTGCATCATGCGGTTAATTGTGCATAGCGAAATAGACTCCTATGCAAAACCTTGCATGTAAGAGTAATAATGTGAGCACCACCAGAAAAGACAACCTGCTTATCCCGGTGGGGAATGGGGTTAATTGGATAACAAATTGATTAGTAAAGGAATGCAGAGGTGGGTTATGAACAGTTTGACTGCTGGATGCACTACAACATGTTGATGACTTATATGTTTGCAGTCCTGCTGAATGAATGGAGTGAGTTTCAAAGCAGCTAATGTCATTAACAGGATATTGGCTATCAGGCAAGTAATGCTAATGTTACAAATGAGAAATATGGTTTCCCCGTTGGAAAAACTGTTAATGTGATCATCTCCTTTAATCAAATGCCAGCAGCTCCCTGTGCTGCCTGTCTAATGTTGATCTCAGAATTGCTCTCCTTGGGACCGCCAATTCCATCTCTACTTCTGCAACTAGCTCATCACCATTGAGTGTAGCCTTGACCACTTGTCATAGCTCCTCCTCCCTTTTGGTTAAAGAGCATGGATAAATCAAGCCTTTTGTCCCAATACACATTGTCATCTGCACTAAGCCTCCAATGACCTGCCCACCAACACAAGGAGGCTGCTCTGTTCTTCCCTTTTCACAAACGCTCTGTGGTTGTGGACGCAGATTAGCAGTTCCTGAGAGTCGCCCTCTACAATGACAGAATGCCGCACTCACCACACTTTGCAAGCTCAAAGACCTGAAGCAAACGGATACACAGCTATTCTCGAAAACATTCTGGGGCTTATTTACAAGGCCCTTGCGCCACTTTTGCGTCATTTTTAACATGGGAAAAGTGACGCAAAAGTGGCACAAGGGGCTTGTAAATCTGCCCCTCTTTGTTTTAGTAGAAGTGACCCTAAGGTTACAGTGTACAATCTCTGGAAATTCACAGGAAAACTAGTTTTTTTGGCTTTGCTCACCACTCCTTAACCAGCTCATGACACCGCCAATTCAATGTCAAAAAACATTATTTTTTTATATTGCTGTTAACATTATATACAACTAAACTAATGACATTATCAATAGCGTCACGCCACACTACCTTAAAATATTGTTTCAGTTTCCTTGAAATCTCCCTACTATTTTAAGTTATGCCATGTACCACATTCGACCACTGTTCCTTGTGTATTACCTTGTGGCTCTCAGTATTTCTTTACATTGCATGATATTTCATTGCCAGAAGCAACACGTGTGTCAGACCGATAAAACAGAATGACTATGAAAATGATGAGGTGGCGACTGGTTAGAAAGGTGGCTCAGTATGTGATTTTTGGCTGCAGACAGACTATAGGCTGTTGAGTGGGAAAGTACATGACTGAGTGCATGAGCGTGTGAGTGAGTGACTAGATGTCTCTGTTATAGTAAGCTCAGAAATTTCTATCACATGAACAAACATTGAAATTCTATATTAAAAAAGAAATGATGGAGGCAACTTTTTTATGCAGCACTTAAAACCATACGTTATTCTTTTTCAAAGTAAGTCCTATAAATAACGAGTGTCAGTTTAATGGTACTCAGTGTTTCAAACTTCAAAATAATGAAAAGGTAAGTTGGCCTAACCATGATTCAAACTGTCAACATGCAAGTCACATTTGGTGTTAACAGGGGGGTGCTTAGCTCATTGAGCTATCTTGCTGGCTCTTGCGAGCATGTTATATGCTTCAAGATTATTGCTAATAGGCTAAATGTGCCATTTATGTGCCCTCTTCATTTTATTTGCACACATAGATTTGTAGCATGCTGCAAATGTGCCATCATCTGCTCTAAAAAAACACTACATTTGCAAAAACCTCCTGTACTCTTCTAGGGCCGGCTACATTAATGACAAGGCAGAAATATTTTGGATGTGCCAATATTTGTAATATGTTCCTCACGTGTGCTATATTATATGTCCTAAAACTGTCATCAAATGCATCAGAACTGAAACTGAATGCCTTTGTTTGGATACCTTTTTAACAAGAAGTCCTGTTTTCCTTTACAAATGCCCTGATGCCTTGATGCCTTTGACCTTTTAACACTTAGGGACATATTTACAAGCCCCTATCGCCACAGGAACATGCCTTTTTTTAAGATGTTCCTGTGACGATAAACCCTTTGCCTTAGTTACAAGACGGCATTAAGCCACTTAACATGGCTTAACGGCGCCTTGCAAATAAGTCCCCCTTTCACATTATACTTAGCATTAAATGGGCGTGCAATGGCTGCTGAGGTAGGTGTTTAGCCGCAACATCCATTGATTATGACGCTGCCCCCTATTTACAAGGTTTGGCGTAAAAAGGAGGCAGCGCCAAAATAAGGGCCAGGGAAAACCTGGTCTTAACCTGGTCTTAACATGGCAAAACAATGAGAAATGCTTAATTTCTCCTCGTTTTTGCTGTTTCTATGTGTGTTGCATTGTGCAGCCATGAATGATTGTTCATGTGCAGGAAGGTGTTCCTTCCTGCACATAAACAATCATTTAAAAAATGACGATTTGCAACTTCTATGTGTGCTATGTGTGCTGCACAATGCAGCCACATAGGTGTTACAAATCGCCATTCTGGATTGTTTATGTGCAGGAAGGGACACCTTGGTGCAAGGGTGCCTGCATTGGTGCTAGGCAGCTAGATTTAGTGCCAGCGCTAGCAGAAACGCAGGGGTGCGCCGCATTCTTGTGAATATGGTGCATCCCTGCATTTTCAGAATGGCAGAGTGTGATGTTAGCAATGTTTCTTTAACGCCACACTTCGCAATTCCATAGTGAATATGCCCTTTTATCTCTTAACGACCTTCATTAGCCCCAGGATTGTTATCTTATTCAGAAAACTTTGTCCAATGGCGGCTAGGGGCATAATTATGGACACAGGTGGGGGACACTTATTAAACTTTCTGCTCCATAATGACTTTAAGATGTTTAATGTTAGCTCAGACAGAGACATTCCTACTCATTTATCTCTCATGGTTTGAGGACAATCATCGATTTTGTATATACCTTTATCTGTGGTGAACACCTTAGTTATTGTGCCAACTATGATTTTTGGCTATGTCCAGAAAGAGATAATTTTACACAATGTTTAGAGATAGTGGTTCCTAATGTATATCCTTCAATTATGCAGTAACCAATGTATATCACATCCTATCCACTCCAATTATGCAGGAAGGTAGCATTACCCCTTTATCTAATTGGTATCCCACCTGTCTAGATTTACTGGACAAACCCATAAATGGGAAATATGAGGTATTGGCTTGGGCTGTCATTATCAATCTTCTGACTTCTCCATCTGATATAGTACTTCATTATAATAATCTTTTACAATATTTAGATTAGGTTCTATTAATAAAGTATAGAAAAACAGTCTGCTGTCCGTGAATAAAAGGGCAAGTGCTGAGCATTTGGTTAAGAGAAGGGTTTTGACTAATTGCCTAATTCTACATAATATGGAAGAACATGAATTCCCTTTATTTTGTGGGTATATAGACTGCGGCTTCACATTCAAAATGGCAGACACCAGTTATTATGTAACAAAACTGATCAAATATATTGATTCTCCTGCACTTACTCTGAGGCATTCAGTTATTTTGTACAGAGGTCTAGGCTATTGTGTCTCTGAGGATGCTGGATATTAGAATAAGTAGTAGAGTCAGAATGGCTGTCTGCAGTTCACATTGCTTTTTAACATCTATCTAGTGGATTTGTATCCTGATTTACTAAAGCCTAACAGCTTCCCTCACAAGATCGGTACCAGCAGGGTGCCTTAACTAGCTCTATGCAAATTCTATGGTTCTGCTGAAGTGCACCCTAGTCAAAACAAATAACAATGTAGTGCACAGCTGTCACAGTATTGGTGAATGATATAGTCCAACTTACCTGGGATCCTCTGTTCATATCAAGTCCGTACCATATGGGCTTGAACACAGTTGAAGGCCTGCTGGCCCACCATGTTTTGCGAGGTATACTTGATGGATTTGCAGAAATACAGGTCTCTCCTGTTTCCATGTTGCAGTAAACTTTGATGGCATCTTCAGCACATCCCTGATTGGGATCAATCCAATATTCCCCTAAAAGTAATAAAACAACACCAAAATGAATATTGTCATCAGAAAAAAAAGCTGGCAAGTTCCCAGTGGAAATACATAGGAGATTTGAGCATTTTCAGTAAATATAATGAGATGCCATCAATTGTTCTTTCTCTACAAGACAAACATGTACAGCTAGGAAGCCACCGTGACAAAGGTTGTCAATCTTTTGAACAATGTGGGTGTTTCGCAGACTGTCAAAGTCTAAATGTGGCCATCTAAATAGAAAGTGTTACTCTTCTATCTAAATCTAACAAATGTCCAGTTCATTGGATAATCAGGTTTGGATTAATGTTGATAAGAACTTGATATCCTATTTCACAATTTAAAATGCTTAATATGATCTCATGTTGTTTCAAATTGCTTTATTACAGCAACTTAAATTCATCTCCACACCTGTCTCCATTGCAGCTCAATTGTCACCTATGTCCCATTTGCAGTCTTTCAAATAAAATATTTTGCTTTGTATTTACTAGTTCATATAAGTAGGCATACTCTCAAAACATTGAGCACCTAGCAAGTTACATTAAATTTGCTGTAGAGTTTTTGATTTTTACCTCAGTAAATATGGCAATTATGCTTGTTCACTGATGGTCGCCCTGTTTACATGGATTGTGACCCAATAGTATGGCTCTGTGTTCCAGGGGCCATGCAAAGTGCACGTTGGGCCCAATCCACAAAGGTAAACTTAGACGTTTGGTCTAAACTTAGACCAAGTGTCTAAGTTTATGACTTTGGGAATTCACAAAGGGCATTTACAAGTACTATCTTTAGGTCTGCACTCGGGGCACAGTGCAGACATGAAGATAGTACCTGTAAATGACCTCTGTGAATTCCCAAAGTCATAAACTTAGACGTTTGGTCTGAGTTTAGACCAAACATCTAGTTTTACCTTAGTGATTCGAGCCCTTATTGTATACAGAAAGTGTCCACTGACCTCTCTATCCAGGCTGTGGAGACTGACAATGCTGGCAGCATAAATCTATAGTCAGGAGTGGACCTCTATTATCTGTACTCCTTCTGAGCTGTTGCCTGAAGCCTCCTTCCCAGTTAAATCTGTGCAGTCTCCCAAACTGGGGTCATCTGGCCTCTCATCATGGATGAAGGCAGATGATGCTATGTGATGAGGGTAAGTGTGTTCACAGTATGAGGATGGAGTGCCGGGCCTGTTTGCTTATTGGAAACCAAGCTGGTATCTACCTTGCTGGGCATTTCAGCTCCCCTCCTCAGTCCCTGCAGAAGCTTTGTGGACTGGGAAAGTAACCAGTACCTATTTGTGTTTAGAGCAGACTTTCCCTCTACTGGAACAACTCCAGGTGATTGTAAGGAAATGCCTCTAGTTGTATAGTCACCTCATGATTTTAGACTGATGCTGCTGTTTTTTTGACTCTGAGAGTGCTAACCAGACCTCAGTGTCCTGACCCCAAAATGTTTCTATGAGCCCAGTTCACAAAGGGCCTCTGCACTCGTGGCGGAGGCCCCGTAGTCGTGGCAAGGGGGCCCGCACTTGTGGCGGGGACCCCACGCTCGTGGCGAAGCTCAGCAATGGGTAACTGCAGTACAGAGGTTCCTGCCACAAGTGTGGGACCTCCACCACGACTGTGGGGTCTCCGCCATGAGTGTGGTGGCCCTTTGTGAATTGGGCCTAGTTGTCAAATTTGTTGAGTTTGCCAATGCTTGTTCGCAGTTGAGTGAAATGGTTTGACTTACTATACCTTGAAAATTCTATATCTCTGGTGGATCTTTATTATTGTGTTGTCTAAAAATACAGTCTATCTTTATAAATTGGTGTTGGAATTCTTTAGTGTCTAGTTGATTTCTTCTTTAATTATTTTGGTGCTGTTTAAATGCTTTACACTTGTTCCTTTGTGTAAGCATTGTTTCTCAGAAACACAGCTACTCAGGGTGGAACGAAACCTACTAGTCCTAAAATGATGATTGGTAAGTGTATTACATGGTGAGGTTGTGCAACTACACTATATATTGCACCCCAAAATGCAGACATAGGTTCCAAAAGATGGAAGGAGATCACCAAGCTCCTACCATCCATTAATCATGCAGAGAACATGTCAGATTAGAAGGGCATCCAAGAATTCTATAGTAGCAGACTCCATAATTGGTTCAGCTCTTCCATCAGGGGATGATACAACAGCCAATGTCCCACTTGTCAGGTAGTTAAGGAAGTGGAATCCTCTGGATTGTGAATTACATTTCTCCAAGTTAGACCAGAAATACTGAGAAGGTGTTTCTGTGACTGGTTTGTGTGCAGTAAGGCGTTTTTTGATTTGACGGAAGAAACATGGCTTTAGCTAACTAAAGGCAAATGAGATGCAGCAGCCCAGTACACAATCAGCTATCTAAAAGGACCTGTGGAAGGATGACCTCAACACTTAGTGCACATCAACATCAAGGGAAACAGTGGTAGTTGCTGGCTGTAACAACATCACTGAAGGTGAGACTGCTTCATCCCTTACCTCCTCCACTGTAGCTGCAGGAGATTGCCATGATGAAGAATATACTATATATACCCCTGGTTGTTACCAAAAGGTATGCATAGTCTAAAGTTTTACTCTTGCTTTTCCTGCACCAGTAGCAAGTAGCACCATCCATCTGGATGCCCGGCTGCTATCAACTTTAGACTGTGATAAACGGTACAGGTCCCCACTGTTGGAAAACGAGGCATTAGTTGTGAAGCCTGCACAAATAATGGATCTACATTTGTCCTTCACTGGGAACCAAACACCCCATTGTAGCGCTTGACTCTCAGAGGGTAGCGTTGCAGAGCAGTCTAAGGCTTACTCAAGGGAGGTGGTGTGGGCTAGTAACTGCCATTTACAGGCACGCAGGTATAACACTCAATAATTGATTGTCCAGTCTGTACCTTTCTTTATAAAAAGGAAGAGTACATTTATTACACACACACTACTCAATACTATGCATCAATTTACAAATATACATAAGCTGTTGGAAATACTTCTTGACATTGCGTACACATTCCCACCCCTCCCGCATGGGGGGGGTCTAGTACCACCACTCACATGTATGAACTTCATCTTGCCCCCAAATGCAGTGGGTTGACCATAACCTGGAGCGAGGGCCCTTCCCACTGGCACCACCCCAGTGGCGGCCCACCCCATTATTTCAACAAGCATTTATAATGGGAACACCTGCCATAGTGGAGTGGTGGTACTTGCACACCAGTGGCGTGATCTGAGGTTCAACAATTTGAGATAATTTTGCGTGCGACCAGGGTATTGCTGTCCGATCAATCAGCGTGGAAGTTCAATTGATGAAAAGCGTTATCCAGCCGGGTAACGTCCCACAATGGCACAGCCAAACTCCGATAAGGAAGTTACTCCACTTTTATTCAGTGAATAAACAACAGGTAATCTTTGGGGTAAAGTTTCTTCCACAATTATTTGAAATCAAAATTAATTCCTTCCAAAGGATTATAGTTAAAACCCGATGGTAGATCTGACCCAATGCATTTCGGGTAAACCCTTCGTCAGGGGAAATTATGTCACGGTTCTGACATTGAGACAGTATCCCGGGAGGGAAGGCTGATGCGTGTGCGGCGTGAATACCTGCCATAGTGACACATAGCCCTGACTGAGAGCATCTCATACTGACCATACAGTATACACACTTAAATCACAGTGGCTAACAGTCTGGTTGTTCAACTAACGCAGTAGCAAGAATACATGTCTAGGCATCACTTAGAATGACAGGTCCTTATCATATCTGATAACAGATATAATGCAAGTCAATCACAGCCCCTAAAAGGCACCACATCTATAATCACATGATTATACAATTACAACCAGGCACCCTGGCATGAGTGCCAAGCAACATATTTCCAAATTACTTTTCATTTCACATATTGCATGTGACTTCCAGTCCCCAAAAGGAACAACATTTTGTAAATGCACCTCCTGTGCAATTACACCTTTCCACCCACCCCTAGAAGATGTCTCCACAAAGACAATCCATATTCAGCCTTTCACACATCAGTGTAGTCCTAAACATCAGCTCCCAGCTGAAGAACAAAAGTTCCAGCATTAGATAGGCTTAAAAAACATGAATAAACCCTTGAAGGGTTATTTCCTTCAAGTCCCTCAGAGACTGAGGGTGGGGACTTTCCACTTTTGTGCTGGGGGAGTCTGCATTTCTCCTGCAGCTCCCCCTGCACCTTTGCACACAAATGGCGGTGACCCCATCTTCCTGGGGTCACCACACGCCGAAAACAAGCAGGTTTCCTTTTAGGCTTAACCCTGCCCTGCAGAGCATTATGGGTTGCTTTGCTCTCAGCAGGTGCATATTCTAGCAGCGCTCTCCTGCTGCTCCGGGGAGAGCTGCGCTGCTTTTGTTGGCAGCCTCAGGCCGTGTTCCCATCTCTTTGGGGGCCCGGTTCCACTCGGGCCCTCCCCCACAGTCAGGTAGGATGGAGAGCAGCTAGGGGAGCCCACCCCTGGCTGCTCTCGCTGGCTCCCCTCCTGGCCAGCACTTTCACGTGCTGCCGCGGGAGCCGGCCTTTCATTCTGGGCTGCCTGCTCCAGCGGGCAGACACTAATGCTGCAGCCAGTTGAGGGGGGCCTCGGGGGAGTGCAACGGCACTCTCCCCTCCTTCTTCTTGCTGCGGGGGAGTGTGATGGCACTCCCCCCTTCTCGCCTCCGACTCCGGGGCCCAGGAAAGGGTCATGGGCCCCACCCACCTTCACGGGGAGTGCAACAGCGCTCCCCAACTTCCTCTTCTGCGGGGCCCTGAGATGGGGTCCTGGGCCCTTGGAACCTCTTCACGGGGGGCACGACGGCTCTCCCTGGCTTCAGTTTTTGTATCGGCCCAGGGTAGGCTCCTGGGCCCCTGGGGCCCATTTCACCGGGAGCGCAATGGCACTCCCCGACTTTACTTCGCGGGGGCCCAGGTTTCATAGCCTAAGCCCCGTAGGCACCTTCACGGGGGGTGCAACGGCGCTCCCTGGCATCACCTTCTTCTGGGGGCAGCCCCCAGGACCTGACCCACCCCGGGGGCACATCAAAGACCGGCGGAGTATCCCACGCGCTTTGTCATCAGTCACAGAAAAGGTCAAAAGTCACCTACCTTCTGGGGGGCATATCTCAGCCCCCGTGGGCCGATTTCCACAATCTTGGCCTCTTCTCACTCCTGTTGGCCAGCCCTAGCCACCTGGACAACTTTTCGCTGCCCTCTTGGCCTCCAAGAGGGTGTAGTCAGCAAGGAGCTGTTGTCACTGGCTCCCTGTAGCAGACTTTCACCTGGCTCTCCTTCTGGGCCTCTCTTCTCCTTGAGCAGAGGCCCAGGCTTCCTCTTACTGGCCCTGGACTCTCTCAAAGGTGCAGTCCAGAGTCCTGGGGCAGTCAGGGGGTTCATCCTTCCAAATGCCCTTGGTGCCAGCCTCCAGCACCAGTCTTCCTCAGTAAGACCCCAGAGAGAGCTCCTCTTCCTGTGCAAGACCTTTTAAGAGAAATTGGAGGGGGCTGGCAGGAATGAACTTCTACCCTATCCTGCACCAACACATCACCTCTCTACCCCTGATCCCTCCTTCCTGCACAGGCCTCTGGAATACTTCAAGATGACATCGTCCAGGGGTCTCATGCCACATGGTCTCTGAAAAGCCCTCTTCCCCCTTGCTGACTTCATGGTCCAGAGCAGGCCTGGTGCCTGGCACCGGGTGACAGCTGCTGATTGATACCCTGCAGCTTCACCCCCTCTCTCCCTCTTAAGGAGAAGAACTTCACCCTTGGGAATGCTTGCAGTGAAGGGCTAGGCCTCTGATACTACAACGTGGGGAGGAAGGTAATTAATCCAGCCTGGCAGGGTCACACCCGGCCGGGCTCTGGTTCTGAGCAGTCAGAGGAATATGACATTTCTGGATGACCCATACACAGTACAAATATGGCTTTGTGTAAGAAAGTGGCTCTGTATATACTGCACCAAAGTAAGCTTCAGTGTGCACAGAGTCCACAGTCCCCAGAGGTATGGCAGAGGCTAAAGTTAGATATAACCTTACTCTAAAGTGGTAGCTTGGTCGAGCAGTAAGGCAGTATCAGAGGACAGTGTAAAGCATTTGTTGTACACACTCAGTCAGCAAATGGGCTCACACACTCAAGAACTGATCTCTAGGCCAATTGTTTTGTATATAAAAATATATAGTTGTTTTATTTTTAGAACCAACAATAGGTATCAAAATACTTTCTCAGAATCAAATGCTGTAGTTGTATACTTTCAATAAGCAATAGACTTTTAAATACAGTAGTTACAGTTGTTGCAATAGGCAACTCAATTCAAACACAATTATAACATTGAGCTCAATGGGGAATTTTAAGTAAATGCAATATCAATTACTTTACGTATGATTTTCTTACTCAGGGCTGGATCCTGGATTCAGCCCTGGTGCATTTCCTGTAAACAGTTGAAAGAAATCGTTTTTGTTACACAGGCGATTTTTAAGGAATATTTGTATGTTTCAAAAATCGACAGAAGAATTTCTGGAGAAAACCAGGTAATGTTATCCTATGGAGGAAAATCAAGTTATCGGTAAGTACAGTTGTAATTGCTTTTCAGGGTCAGTGCTGGGCACCAAGATCCAGCACTGGGATCTCTCCTGATAACAGGTGAGTAATTTCGTTTTCGTTGATCGGACGATTTTTAGTGATTATTTTAAAGTTTCAAAACTCGACACTTAGAAGAAATTTCAGTGTAAACCAGTCAATGTTACCCTATGGAGAAAATGTAGGTTATCGGTTTTCAGGTAAGTACTCGACTGGCAGAGTTAAGGTTCTGGGCATAGACTCAGGGGTCCCCCAGGGTCAGGTAGGTACAGTTGGTACACCCTCAGCGGCACAGGGGCGGCAGGGTGCAGAGTGAGTTAGGCCCAATGTTAGCCTACGGCGGACAGGGGGCCTTTGGTTGGTGGCTGCTGGCAAGCAGGCCACGCAGCTGTGGAAGCTGGGCTCCTGGTCACTTACCCAGGGCAAGTGGGGTAGAAAAATAGGATAGGTGTTGTACTCCCAGGGGCACTCGGGCGGCTGGGTGCAGGGTGCTTTTGAGTCGTCGGTCGCTCAATGTATTTCAATGGAGAAGCTGGAGGTTGAACAAAGGCTGCAAGCTCGGGCACGGAGATTCTTCAGGTGCGACCACCACTTCGAGGCCGGGCTCGGCAAGTGCAGAGGGTGCAGGAGTCGCGGTTCCTGGCTGGCACCAGGGGCTTGTTACTTGCTTTTGAGCAGTACCACTGCTCGTGGGAGTCCCAGTTCTTTTAGAGTCACAAGGCAGTCAGGTCCTCCGGGGTTTTCAAGGTTGCTGACCACTGGAGACGACGGGGTTTAGCAAGAGCAGGTTCGAGGGTTGACAGGCCTGTAGGGCTGGGACCAAGTCAGTTGGTGTTGTCCTCTTGTGAGCAGCTGCACGGCAGGTCTTCTTTCTTCTTGTTCTTCTTGCTTGTTTCGAATTCGGGATCTAAGGAAGGAAAGTTCAGTGTGCCCCTAAATACTAGATTTAGGGGCGTTACAGGTAGGTAAAGGGCAGGGACCAATGGGTCCCTTGCCTGGGGTGGGTACACCCCCTATCCTGCCACTCTCCAGTGGGAGGGGGCAGGAGCCTAGTCCTGATTGGGTAGGGCTCCCCATCTTCAAGATGGCGAGAGCCCGGAGATGTGCTTCACCTCACCTCCCCCACCTGAGGGGTGGGGTTGGCAGAGGCTGGCACACCCCCTTTCCTCCCTTGGTGTTTCCCGCCAGTCTTCCCGCCAGAGTGGGGGCTAGAACCAGTGGGGACCAGTTGCTGAGTACAGCAAGTGGTCTGGGGAAGCTCACAAAGGCGGAATGCCTTTGAAGCTTCCCCCTGTCCATCCTGGGGGAGGAGGCCTAGCACCTCGCCCAGGACGTGCATTGTTGCAGGCCCGGGAGAGCGGATGGCTCTCTACCCAGGGGTCCAGCAACATGTCTGCTGGGTGGCAGCCTAGGCAGCCTCTCAGGCAGGATGTGGATTGTAGGTTAGGTTCAGGGGGCAACTCTAAGTTGCCCTCTGTCGTGCATCTGACATTAAATTCCACACTGGCATCAGTGTGGGTTTAATGTGCTGAGAAGTTTGATACCAAACTTCTCAGTCTTCAGTGTAGCCATCATGGTGCTGTGGAGTTCGTGATGACGACCTCCCAGCACCACATACTCTTAATGGCAGCACTGCACTTACAGCGCCCAGGAATGGACCTGGGTACTGTAGGGGTACAGGGCTCATGCACCCGTACCATCACCACTGGCATAGTGCACCCAGCTAGAGGGGTGACTGAGGTATGCCAGGGCAGTGTGTTTGTGGGCATGGCACACAGGGATGTGTGCCATGTCGACTCTCTGTTTTTGTTCTGCACCAAGACACTCAGCCTGCAAGGGCAGTGTGTGTGTGTCAGGGTACAGGGCCTCTAAGGGTGGCACAATAAGTGCTGCAGCCCCTAGAGGCCTTCTCTGGTCACAGTGCCCTGGGTACCTAGGGTACCATTTACCAGGGGCTGACATGTGGCCAGAGATGCCAATTGGGTTTAGGCTACAATGCAGTTTTAGGGAAGGAACACAGGCCCTGGGCACCTGATTGGCAGGAGCCCAGGGCACACTCAGTCAAAGTACATCAGCAATTCAGCAAAATGTGGGGGCATACCATGCAAGAAAGATGGCACTTTCTCACACTTTGGACTCAGCAGAATAATTCTTTTTACATAACTTACAGAGTACTTTGGTGCGTGTCTGGAGTTTGTAGGCCCTAGGAAACTGAAACAACCCCATGTGGTCTCTGTCTCCATAGGAGAATAATGGAGTGTTCCTACAGTGAAACTGTAAAGCACACTGACTTGCCCTTACATGTGTCTCCCCACATTATAAGGCCTATTCCATGTCACCACCCAACTCTGCATAGTCCCTTCCACACCATTCTATCTGTACCTGAGCCTGGGCTGCGAATGACAGTTATCTCCCGTGCGGCCCTTACACAGGTGCACACACGTGTGCACACGTTTCCACATGCAATCGGTCCAGTGCCCCTTACCCTGGCTGCTGTGCAGCGGCCTTATCTCACAAGGCAGACACCGGTGAAACCCACATGCAGTCCCTTTTATCATGAGTTTACCTTGGGTGAGTCCCAGCTTACAAGACTCTCCCACAGTAAAAGCTAAAAAATCAGGTGTTCAAAAAGTAAAAAATACGGGAGGCTCAGATGGTCAGAACCACCTTCTCACACCCACCGCTTATGTGTCATCTGAGAGTGGGCTGGTGTACTGGTACCTTGAACAACAACTACCCTCCTACAGCTAACCCGGTGACTACTGGACTAGTGAGGCTCCAGCAACCGTGCCTAGAAACCAGGCACATGTAACAGGACTCACAGCACCATCAGTGCAGTGCCCTTTCAAGAGATGAGTGTGTTGTTCTGTTCTTTTGGGTGTTGGGACAGTTGGCAGATACGGAACATTGAGTTCATAGCAACTGCTGAATCCAAATCATTGCAATTCAAATATTGATACCATTACTCTAGTTTTGAAGAATAACTCTGTACAGCATTGTCTGTAGTCTAAGAAGACTACAGGCAATGCTATGTAGCATCTAGTCACTATAGTACTGTTTGGGGTCCGAACTTTGGCTCAAAAGGTCATGGGCATTTTTCACTAATTATCTTAATTTTTTGTGTAGTACATTTTTCTTGTCTGTGTTCTTTTCTTTGATAAAACTAAAGCAATGTATTGACTGGACATTGATTTTACTAGATATTATTACTGTGTAAACTAAGGCCTACCCAACATTGCTTACTTGAAGAAGCCGTGGACTGCACTGCCTCACTACCATGAAAGAACCAGGGCAAAAATGGAGTACTTGGTTACAATCCATCATTTGAAAACAAATAAGTGCCAAGGCTCTTGTCAGGAGGCCATTGCAGCTTGCACCACACATTGCCCCTGCTATGCTGCCAATGATAGTAACAACAAAACCACTAACCATCACACTCCTTCAAATGTGACATTTCGGACAATGTCAGGCCCCCAAAGCTATAACAATGGATTGGGCAGCAGGTAATAGTAATTTTTTATTTATATTGAATTAATAAATAACTGTTGTTGTGGTCATCTCTAAATTTGCCAGACAGCGCCACATTGTGGCAGACTGTTGCAAGCTCAGGTGTTGATAATTAAGTACCGAGGACCGGAAACCACCGGCTCAAATTAAGAACTGTTTGGTTAACCAGTTTGCAGGCCAATGGTCATGTGACTTTGAGACACCATTGGTAAAAGACTCCAATTGATAGAATAAGAGCCTGCAAACCTCTGAATATGCTCGGGCACCAAGAACCAGTTTGTGACATTGGCCAACTGAGACTCCTCTCTTGCTGTGACTTTTACCAATCATCTTTAACGTTTTTAACAATTGCTTATCAATAATTCCATAATTTCATAATAACTGTGAGGTCAAATTCCATTTCTGATCTTCAGCAGTGCAAAAGTTCTACAACCCCTCCAAAGTGTTGGTGTCTTCACTTTCGTAAATAGTAAAAGTCTAACTATTTATACACTATGCACATTCAGTAATTTATTATGTTTAGGATCCCTGTTCTTTTCCATTTTCTGGAAAATTCTCCCTATAATAATGATCTCTCTAGCTTTCTATATATTTGTAGGTTATGCCAATTCTCACAGTCATAATAATTGTTGTCTGTATGTAAGGGATTGTGATCTCATTGGTAGTGGTGGTAAAAAAAGAAAAATCCTAAATAGATGGACAATCCAATGGCATAAAAAGATGTATAAATTAAACGCCGATTTAGAAATGATAACATAAGAATTCATTACACATTTTTAAAACATGATTCATACTTACCACTCTTCTTTGCAGTATGACAGTGCTTGAGATCGTCACAGGTGCGGGCTGGATGCTTCTTGGAGCCATCAGGGCTGCGCATTGTTTCAATCTGACTGCTTAGGGATTTTAGAGTTGCATGTACTCCAGGGTCTGTTTTGTTACTGTCTGGTCCAGCCTCATCTTCTGTGAACTCTGGAAGCGGTTCTGGCATAGTGTCATCATAGTTACTAATGAAGTCATCAATAGCAGCTGTGAGAAGACCAGGGGGGCCAGGAGGACCAGGCGGTCCATCTTCTCCAGGTGGACCCTGTGAAGATAAATATCAAACAAAAGACTTCAAGCCTCATACTTCAATGACACTACAATTGTATGTCAAAGAATAAAATGAATAAAAATATTACAAAATAATTAAGGTTAATTTAACAGTTAAGTGAATCTTATTGGTTTATTATCTCACTAGTTTGAGTCTCAAAAAGCGATGCTACTCAGCTATCACCATTACCATTTATGGTGCAATGTTTTATACGTCTTTTAAAGTAACTTATATTGAATGTCCAGTGAAACAAACAATCTGGTGTAATGGAGAGCAGTAAAAAGGCTATCAACTTCATTATTCCTTCCCTAAGGAAATTGTTTAGGGTCCCTTTATTTTTCTCTTTAAGTGCTTGCTGAAGGAATCTATCTAGCCAGAGGAGTGTCAAGTTAATTGCCAGCCCATTCTCTTGAGGCTATTAATTTTTGTTCACTTCAAAAACATTTATATATTTTTGCAAGAAATAATACAAAGCAATTGAAAAAGAGCAACAAAAATGTATAACGATCAGGGTCATCATGATTACATTTAAGGCGTAGGAGTTGTACCATTGCTGTCATAAGTAGATAGTGCAGGCTGCCTTGCTAGAAGGATAACATGATGTAACATCACAGTATTTAAGTAGGTAATCAAATAAGTAATTAATCAATAAATAATAAAAATAAAGAACACCAACTTAATCAGGAAAGAATCAAATGTAAGAATCTGGAGCAAACAATTTGGGACTCACAAATGTCACTAGATCTACCATTATATGCTGCCCAAGATCAACTTCTCTGGAATAAAGATAGAGGCTATTCATGGGGGCTTCGTGTTAGCCATAAAAGTGTCTAGTGTGGACCAAATAGATCTGGATTCTGCCTTCCAGGGGGAGGTCTATAAGGATATATTGTTGCCCCCGATAAATGAAATCTAATTCTCTCAAACTTCCAGTTTATTTACAGTATGTGTATAGTATAGTCCTAATCTACCAGAAAGGGCAAACGCAGGATATACCTAAAAAACTGGTCTACCTTTGACTATTCTGGACACAGCAACAGCATTTGTAATGGGTACAAAATCTTAGTATGTATTGATTGGTGGATGAATGACTGCTAGCTCTAGGCATGCCAAAAGTAATTAAGCATAAATTAGTTCTGGTATAATGTATGCATCTACCTGGAATATAAAATACTTCAAATCCTTTCTCATGTTAAATTAAGACAGGTATCACACAAAATAGGTCTCATTAAACATGTGACATGAGAGAGGATTTTTATATCAACTTAAAATGTAGTATGAATGTCATTGGGTTGGATTGAACTGTCATACATTGTGGACCAAACTTATCACTACATAGTTTAAATACAATTTAATGAAACAAATGCATTAAAAGTGCATGCAAATTATAATAATTTCCCTCAAACACAGTTGTGGTCAGCCCAAGACTGGAGAATGGCAGGTGAGTCATGGGCATTAACATAGAAGTAAAAGAACTGCCATGGTGATGCCCTTGTTCTCCTTGATGACCCTGAATGGCCCCCTAGTGGAATGCATGCATAGTGGTGGGCATGGGAATGAGGTTTATCCAAGGATCAAGGAGAACTGCGGAGTTCATACATTTGATCCACCCACAGAGGAGTGCCAGGGATACTGTCAAAGATACTGTGCACACATGGGTATGCTGTGTGAAAATCAGTTAGCAAATGTCTCTATCTATTTCCAACATGCTAGATGGTTTGCTGGCAGATAGCAGAAATAGAAATGAGAGTTTTGTAATCTGAAAAGGAGTATTGCAGCTTCTGTGTCTTACTTGTACTTGTCGACTGAAAGGCAGAATTTTGATAAAGGGAAGCTTTAGCCTTCATCCTCCATTTTTCAAACAGGGGCCCAAGCGTTGTTAATTAAGACTTTGGTATAATATTCAATCTAGTACTTTAATACTGGCATGTTGCCACTCACCTCAGGTCCTGATTCTCCCACACTTCCTCGTACACCAGGTGGTCCGATTGGGCCATTTGGGCCTGAATTACCATCTTTTCCGGGGGGTCCAACTGGACCTGGAGGACCCTGAGTAAAACAAAAAGTAGTTTATTATAAAGTTTTATATTTCTTGCTGTTGTACTCAAGTCCAAAAACTCTGTTTATGTTCCAACTTTAAGAGAAATGTGTACATCATTAACCTTGTTTAATCAATAATGTTACATTTTGAAAATTTAATTCCCAAATCTGTTTAGACAGTTAACCCATTGATACAAACTCTTAAAATATAGTTTAAAACTTTTTAAATAGAAATTCCTTATCTATGGCAGTCCCAAATTTCATGTTGAACTATTTTTAATTAGGTGTTTGCATTGATATTTTTCCATTATTTCCTAAAATATATTTTAATTAATAACTATGTTAGTAAAAGAAACTCATAACAGATTTAAATGTTGGACTTAGCATTCCATTTTGATAAAAACTTTCATTATCAAAAAATTCAAATGTATAAATTTACCTCGTCTTTAATTTGATAATGTTAAACCTATTTGCCTAACATTCTTGGGCCAAAAGTGTGGATTGGAATGTCTACCATTCAAGAAAAAAACTGAGAGGACCTTAAGAGACATTGGTCATGAATTCTTCATGTTATGGTTGCTGACATTTAGAAAATTGTCATTGATACTATTTATAGGCTGAACCTATTTTGGAAAAATATATGCTGACTACCTATTGGCAACTTGTCATTAAAACAAAGCTATAATTTCTGCAACTGAAATAAAAAACATAGAGTAGCATTTTCGAAAACATAAATCACAACACTTCGTAACAAGTTGCAGGGATGTGGTTGCAGATATAGTAGTTTTATAATAATAATTATTTTCTAATTTACAATATTGTGCAAAATTGTGGGGAGGAGGGTGGGATAAAGAAAAAGCAAGTAAAAATAGTAATGAGTAATGTGAAATTCTCCTGCTGAATTTTTGTCTTGTCAGTTTTACACAAAGGGTTTATATAGTTGTAACAATATCAGATTTTCTTTTAATACAGTATGTATCTCTTATCAGTTTGACTCAAAGTGTTTTTGTTCTTGTAACAATACAAGATTTTCTAATATCCTGCATTGAAGGTCTTTTTTACTTTTTACAATATTAAAAAGTTTTTGGCTAAGCTTGAACATCCTAGGTGGTTGTAGGGCCCTGTGATCAAACCAAAAATACTACATGCAATCTGTGAGCACAGAAAATATGTCCCAGCAGCATTCAGCACAAACAAAGCAACATTTAGAAGCATGATGCCATTTGATGTGATCAGCCTTACACCAACTAAATTTGAATTGTTATTCAATCTTTAGAATGCAAGCATAGAGCACTTAAGGTTTAACAGCAAATAATTGGGGAAAATGGACAATTTTGTTCAGTGCTTCATTTTAGAGAAGCTCCTATTCCACATTGGTAATTTCTTGATTTATTTTTAAAAAATGTACTCACTCTTGGACCGAATGGTCCAGGAATACCAGCACTGCCTTGTTCGCCATTAGGGCCCTAGGGAAAAAACAATGTTATTTAATTGACTTTCAAATCAGAAACAAATGACATCACCAACATTTTACATCAACGATAAGAATAAAGACACTCCAATTTTGCATGGACCCATAATTAGCACTTTTAGTTATTCAAAGCTAATTAGTAAATACCTCAGGGACTGACCAACACAAAAGAAGTAAATCTAAACATTGTAAATTCTGTGGTTCACATATTCTCCACCAAGTACATTCCAGATATGCATTAAAAGTCACACATGTCAAGTGTCCGATTAATACCCATTCAGGATTCAGGTTCTAGTTGTAGAGTGTAATGCAAACCTTTTCCCTTCCTCTCCTCCCTTTGTTGTTGGTTATAAATCTTTACTAATACCCTACACTTGAACTTTGTATTGTTAGAAGTGAGGGCCTGGTCCATTAAAAATATAAACTTTATGGCTTTCTTGAATTAATTCAGTATTGGTAGTCACAGTTCCAGGGATTCCATAGGAGAGGGAGGACTTTCCTACTTGATTCTTGTGAGTAACTTGTGTAGGAAACCTGCTTTTTCTGTGTGGTCATCCCAGATGTTTCATCTGTACCCTATTTATGCTGACTTTACCAAAGCTAGTCAGGCGTAACACCTGGTCCATGCCTCTAAATACGGTTAAATTGACTTATTCCTGAATGGCACCTGAACTATGCCCCTCTCTTATTGTGTAGAAAGTACACCCAGGAAGGAAGTTAAATGCCAGGACTGTAGCACCTATTGTGCCCTCCACTACAGTGGTGGTGCAAACATGGCTACTCGCCTAACTTGTGTAGCCTGACTGCTGCAGTGCAAAACCTACTGGGTGACCTGCCAAAAATAACCATTTTGACAGGTACAGACCTATCTTTTAATATATATATATTTTTTTCTCCTGAGTTTTATATAGCGCAAACTTGACCTGAAGATATCAGAGCGCTTTACACCAGTTGAGTTACAGACGGACACATTCTTTTTTTGTTAGACACGGGGACATTAAGTGATTTGCCCAGAATCACAGGATGTTGAGCGGCCCTGCTGAGATTCGAACCCGGTTCCCCAGCGTCGAGGTCGACCGCTCTAGCCGTAAGGCCACATCCTCTCCCCACTATTAGTAAGTCATCCTTATGTAAGCCTTGTAGTGCACAAGACATGGTGCATGATATTTAAAAGTGGGACTGGTAGAAAATTAATATTACTAGGTTTCTACAGTTACAAGGCCCAAAAAGCTAATTTTACTATGGCAGGCCTAGCTTTCCTATGTAGAAAACCAGTGTCCAGACTAAAATAACAATACTATTTATTTATTTATTTGCAGAGTTTTATATAGCGCTGGCTAGACCCGAAGGTATCAGAGCGCTTTACATAGAGGTGGGCATGAAGGTTACAATAGTTACATATGCATCGAACAAATAAATAGGAAAGGGTGGAAAACAAAACAGCAGCAAATAATTGGCCAGAGATGGTTAATATATAAAAGGACAATAGTAATGCAGCGGTAAAATAAAAGCAGGGAAACGGAGTACAAAGGAGTGGAGGGGGAAGGGGAATGAGGCTGAAGTAGGAATTAATTCAAAAAGAGTCCCGCAATACCTGCAATTAAAAGGATAATATCAGGGTCCAAATCAAGTCATGTAGGCAAAGCCATTGATCAGGTCGGGATCACGGCGGCGCAGAATCAAGGGCCGGCCACACTCACCGAGTAGGAGAAATGAGGCTGTAGAAAGGGACAGACGAAGAAGACAAAATGGCTGTCACGTCCCAAACCATCCCCACCGATAAGATGTCTGTGATGATTCTAGATGGGAGAGTCAACCATAAGGCGCAAAAATTCGGCAGCTGGACGAGACCGAAGCCAGGTTGCATGTGGTGATCCAAGGTATGATCGCCAAAACCGAGATGGAGGACGTCCTGAAGGGGGGTTGACGTGAAGCGAAAAACGGGCTGTCGACCCCAGGACATAGATCGGCCGCATGCGGCGATCAAAGTAACCGGTCGGCACCGTTAGGATGGAGGACTTTGGACTCGGTCCCAATAATTCTCCAACACAAAAAGTGGGAATTGCAGATCCACTGGCAGTCACGGGGTCAGGAAGGCAGAAGACAGAGAAGACGCCGCTCTCGCTCAGATCGTCGATGGAGACACTTGGGACACAGGGCAGCAGCGTCTCTGTAGAAAACCTGCAGCTAAGTCAGGGGAAGGCGATTCGGGTGCAGAAGCTGCAGCCCCGGAAGGGGGGGGGGCAGCCACGGGGTCAGGGAGTGCGGAAAACAGGTAAACGCAGCACTCACTTGTATTTGTCCAGGAGATCGCTTGGGGACACAAAGGTCAACAGCGTCATGGCATACACTTGCTGCAAAGTCAGGGAAGAGCGATTCAGGCACCAAAACAGCAGCTCAAGAAAGCGAGGGAGACGTAGCGGGAAGACGAGAAACCGTGACCATGTCCGGAGGGTAAGTGACGGCCGGAGGGGTGATCCCCAGCCCATCTCTTCTCAGCTACCTAGGCAGCTCCACCGTGCATCAGCCATGTTGCTTGGGCTCCACTATCGGCCGTTTTTCATGGTTTCTCGGAAGTTGCAGAAATCGGGGGATTGGAAAATCAAAGGACCACAGTCCACAGATCCCCAGGGATGAAGGTGGTGTAGGGGGGGTTGCTTCCAGGGATTAAAGCCAAAAAGGCAATCCCTAGCCAGGGAGCTCCCGGCCGGAGCTCCTCACCCGCCGGCCATCTTGGATCTTGACCAACTCTAACCTCAATACTAATACTAATCACTCAGAAAAGGAACCAGCTAGAAAAATAACTATATTAGGTATTAAAAATCCATTTCAATGGTCAAGTTGGATTTCTAATAAATATTAAGGAAAAGTAACTGTTAGAAAGTTACCTTTCCCTGCCAGAACTTTCTGGAGGCTAATGTATATTAACTCTCCCGCAACTCTCAGACTGTTTTAAGCCCAGGAAGAGGTATGAAAGAATTATGAAATTGCTCCCAGAAGCACTCAATGGGCTGATCTCAATAGGCAGACATGACACATGATTTAATTAAGGCCCAATGGTCTATGATTTTTACAACTTTTCATTGTATTTTCATTTTGCCGTGAATCTTGTAATTTTATCATGTACTTATTTCATTCTTTTTATACTTTTATTGTAGTTGTAATCAGATGGCTATAGTGTACTTTTATGGCTCTTCTGAGTCGAAGTAACTTTATTTGATGATGACTTCTCTTAGAATATGCAGGGTGGTGGTTGCTGACATTCTGTTGACATCACAATGTCAAGTGATGTGTGATAGGTCTGTTGATTCACATGCAACACTTTGGAGCACTTAAAAGGGCGAGAACATGATGCCGGAACAATTCTTGTGTATCCCCTGTCTCATTGCTGAAGGATGCAGCTTTTTTCCTACTAACCATCTGTCTCTGGATTTGTTGTGTGCTGCTCCCCCTTGTACTCAGGACAAAGAGGTAAACTCTAAAGGCAGTTGGCTGACCTCCTGTGTGTGTACAGAGACACAACAAGCTGTAAGACGCCTTTTCCCTGGAGTACCCAGCTGACCAGTAGCAACTGCACCTGGAGTGCACCTTGCTGGTGGCCGTTGCTGGAGTAAGTTCTGGCCTCTTAATGTTGCCCCTTAGGTCATGTAAGTTTTAGAAGTGACCCAGAGGAGCTGCCCCAGAAATCCTGTAAAGTTAGGACTAAAAATGAAGACTAAGGGCCTGATTTATATGTTGGTGGAAAGGATAGTCTGCCGTCAACAGCGATGGAGTACCCCTTCCACCAACCTTAAGGTCCGTCCATCTCATTTAAAGTCAGGCAAACATTCAGGGCCTGATTACGATGGCGGTCAGACCGCAACTGACAGCTCGTTGGTTGTGGTCCGACTGCCATCTGCTGCTGCGGTCAGACTGACTCATTACAATGCACGGTCAGAGGCAGCAGTCGGAGGGACCGTCCGATGCTTTCATCAGAAGCAGTTCATAATCTCCTAATATCGGCCTTTCCAACATGGAAAGGCACTCGGATAACAACTTTGGGGGCCCCTACCAGGGCCCCGTTGCCTCCTGGGCCTCCACATTTGGGCCTGGGAGACACCTATGGTGCCCCCCTAAACATCCATGCACCGTGTGGCAGGCACCGTGAGGTGCCTGCCACACGGTGCATGGATGTTTGAAAACATCAATTTATCAATGGGAGCTTGTGCTGCGGGCCTTTTTCATGTGCCGCTCAGCTTTTATTGAAAAATTGATGTTTCTGACCGATAGGGTGGTCGCATCCAAATAATGCGGTTTGAACCACCAAACTGAGGTCGGGCGGTTCCCAATCCACAACGGTGTTGAGTGGACATGAGTCCGCCCAACATCGTGGTTAGCCCCTCAGTGTGTAGACAGTGGAGACTCCTCTGTCTCCATTGCTTACACACACCTCTGATGCCCCGACAGAGTATGGCCTGTCGGAGGTTTGGCCAGGTGTTTGCCCGCCCTATTTAGAGGGGACAGACACAAGGCCAGTTTTCATTGCTCGTTACAGCGTGAAAAACATGGTAGTAAGGGGCAGTGAAAACTTTTAAATAAGAAAGCTTCCATGACCAGGGGGTCATTATTATTTTTATTTTCAAAAAGAAAATTCAGCTTTGGGAATTTTGGGGAGTAAAAAAAAAGTGCGTTTGAAGGATGGATCTGTCATGCTGCAGGACTTGTCCGTAAAACTTAAAATTCAATTCCAAGAAGAGCCGTCACGTCGGTTCCTGAAAATGTACGATACATTTGCAGAAGCAGAGGACATCTCTAAATACAGCAGCTGGAATACCCTCACCATGATGGGAATAAAGTACTCTGCCATGTCAATGGTAATTACTCTGTCTGCCAACATTTAAATCAGACCCTAAGACAGAAAGTAAAATCGCTGACTTGAATGAACCTGGTTGGTGTATATGGCCCATTCTCCATCGCGGTCAGCTTGAAATTGTGCCTCAGCCCCCCCACCACAACAAAAAACTATCAATGGTGCTATTTGCTTTTGGCCACTTTTCCCACTCAAATTTTTTACATTTCATATCACTTGTTCCCCCGTATTGTTTTTTTTTCATTTTAGTTTAATTTTGCTTATTACATTGTACTCTATTTTATTTATTGGGTTTGGCATTTTTATTGCTTGGTGTTTTGACTTTATTACAGTTTTGGTACGGCATACATACTTTACACATTGCCCTAAGTTAAGGGTGTCTGCTCTGTGCGTTGAGCTCAGGTTAATTTAGTGACTTTAAGTGTTCACCCTCACAAGAGTCGTGATTATTCTTTGAGGTGGGTAATCATCAATCGCAAATAATAATCAAATTTCTTACAAATGTGAATTTGGTAATTCATTTATTTACTTGTCGAATTCACGGTTGCCTTACAGTGTAAAAAGAAACTACTTTCTGGAGGTATCCACATCCTATTTGTTTACTTCATGTAGTGTTTTAAATTTGATAGTCAGAATGCTATGGTCAGAGTTCTCAAATATTAAACATGGTCTAGCACATGTTTCTAGATCCTTGGGAGGTTTAGGCTGGAGAGTACCAGATCATTGGTAAGATCTAAATTAATGGTTTATGTCTAAAAGTGAGTCAACCTTTGTCAGCATCTAAAGGTTGAAGTTGGTATTCTTTACAACATTTTGATCTTATTTAAGAAGGAGCAGGATAAAACCAGACTCCCATGGGTTTCACTTTCTTTGCATTTTGTTTCCCAGATTTTGTGGCTATGGAACAAGGAGTGTAATTCAAACACAGGAAGCTCTCTTTCATCCAGCGATACAATTGCTTTAATCTGATTATCATTTTGCTTGTGTCTCCTGGGTTTTACCCAGTTAGAGATGTATGTGTGCGATACACATGCATCTCAAATTTCACCTGTTGTGGTGTGATTACAGCTAGTGGCTGCATATAAAGTTTGATAAAATGCAACAACATGACAATTGTCACAGGCGTACAACACAGGCAACTATTATGTGAACAGTATGGAATCTTTCAACAATACAAGTTTGATTAAAAAAAATTCACAGTGTAGCTGTAGACAGGGAATATGTTATATGAAATATTTGCAGCTAATCCCCAAATAAATTGAATGATATCAGTAAGCTGAGATATATAGGTATTTATTCAGTCATCATCTACAAACTGAAAATATTAGGCCATGAGGTTACTGTGGGCTGTCAGTAATACTATCTTTTTGGAATCGTTGAAAACCATGTCCAGCAAGTTAAAGATACTATGAAATGAGCAACTTCTAGCATGAGATACACAGATTTCAACTGTTAATTAACTATTCCATTTTGAGTTTTGTAACTGCTACACCCGCTGAAATCTGGAATCTGCTTTGGCTCTGAGCAAATTGCAATCAGCAGCATAAAATGTAGCTACAGAAAGTCTAGATAAAATGTAGAATTTCAATTGTCTTCACTGAAATGGGAAGTCAAATGCAAACAAGATCAACGACTCACTCCCAGCTTACATATCCTTCTTATTCTTTGCAACCGTATTCTGACTTCTGTCTTGATCTAACGTTTCATGTGATGACACCCTGGATGCATAGGATACCATTAGGATCATCAGTGTAGAGAAGGAGATTCACTAGCAGCCACAATTCTTCAACTACAGCCTCAGGGGAGCATCCCTGAAGTCCACTAACCGCTTCAAATTCCATAACTCTAATAATGGAAACGTCACACCCTGTATATTAATTATTTTGTTTTGTTCTTCAGTGAGATTGTGGAAATCATCTTGATGAAGAACAGTTTTGTAGAATACTTAGTTAACTGTTAATGCTATTGTTTGTCAAACAGAGTTCAGCAAATACCTAGTCTTGTTTTACATTATCTGCAATAAGGAACATACTTACAGGCGGGCCCGGAAGACCTTGTAATCCAGTGAAACCTCTGTGTCCCTTTTGACCTCGTTCACCTCGCTCACCATTGTCTCCCTTGTCACCACGAGGGCCTTGTGGTCCCTACATATATAATAACAAAAATAAATAACTCTACATTCATGACATCACCCACTACATATATTTTAGACTAACCAATATCAAACTACCACAAGAGGATATGATGGATGACGTAATTTGACTGCAGATTTCCAAAGTTCAGTACAAAATTACTAAGTTCACCTCAGCCTCTCTTCCCCCACCCAATTAATGTAATTTTGTATCTTACCTCATTAAAGTGAATTTGTAATTTAGCCATTACACAGTATTACTGTGACTAGTTGGAATGTAGAGAGGCTATATATGAAATGTGTTAATCCCTATCACACCACAGTGTTGTAATACATTGGTAAGGAGATAAGAATTAGAAAAGTAAATTGAATTCAACTTATGGCAAATATCTGTAGGGTTTATACATTATTAAACACTTCAGTGTTGCTAGATCCATTGATGTGGCAGTTATGAGCACAGACTATCTTACTCCAATGCATCTTATCATTGAATTCGGTTGTGCTTAGTTAGGAACAAGACAGGGAAAGATTGGATTCCTCAACTTCAGAAAGGTAGCAGTGGTATATATCAGCCACAGTTCTCATAGTAATATGGCAAGATCTAAGATCACTCAATAGATGTGAAGGAGAGGAATTACAGTATACTCGTTGCTATATCAGACTGCCCTTTGTTGCCAGAGATTGCTTATAGAGAGATAGAAAAGGACTATCGCTCATAACATGAACACAATTTGAAGGAGCACACCAAATAGTAAATGTTGGTATGATATTAATTAGTAGAAATAGGCCCAATAGATATGGGAAAAAGCAAATTATATCTATCATACTGGTGCATTGACTGGATTTCACCATCATATTAATGTCAATTATCCTACCAATTTCAGCTGTGAAGTTTTAATATCTGTATGCATAAACACATATGTATAAATACAAGACAATCATTTGGAATAGAAATAGGTCCAATAGATATGAGATAATCCAAACTTTTTTTTTTAATATACAAATTTGTTCATGCATACATATATTAAAACTTCACAGCTGGAACTGCCAGGACAACTGACATTGATATGATGACGAAATCCAGTGAATGCCACACGTATGATAGATATAGTTTTCCCATATCTTTTGCACCTATTTCTACTAATTAATATTGTACCTACATTTACTGTTTGGTGTGCTCCCAACAAGCCTTATTCAAAGATTGGATCCGTAGTAAGGTCAAAGAGGACCCCACCATCCTTTCATAGCTCCCACTATCGCTCTAGTGGAGTGTCAGTGGGAGCTGCAAAAGGATGGAGAGGGAGGTCTCTGCAGCTCTAGTTGTCCATCTGCTTTGCTAAACTGCAGGGTGCAACAGTTTGGCGGAGCTAAGGAAGGGCTAGTGTTGTAAAGTCTTTGTCTTCCCTCCTTCAATGGCTCTTTCTCTCTGTGATTGAGAGATGCTGCAAGACATGCTTGCTGTCATGTGCATCACCAAAAGCAACTATCAAACAGTGACATTGGGGGTAAGGAGAGGAGATAGAGTGAAGCCACATGGGAATTTTAAAACACGTGTCTTTGGTGAGTTGGCTTTTTCCTTTTTCCATTGGCTTGAACTAGTACAATAAACTTACCGGAAAACCTCTCTTTCCAGCCCGACCTAAAGGACCCATTGGACCACGAGAGCCCTAAAACAAAACATATGGAAGATTATGTTAGAGAATGTAACACAACAATGAGATAGTGTGTCAATATGTATTGAAGCAAAAGCACTTACAGGGTCTCCTCTTTGTCCAGCTTCACCTGTAGCACCAATGGGTCCTGTAGTTCCTGGATTACCTTGAGAACCTGGAAGACCTGCAGGCCCAGGTTCACCTCGATCTCCCTGAAAATATACGTTGTTGGAGTCAGCCTCTTACAACAACATTCGCGTCAATGTGTGTGTTTATGACTATCCATACCATTATGTGTGATATACTGCAGCTTCCTGAGACAAACATTAATAATACCTATATTTTTACATTGTGCTTCATGCAATACTATTTCAAAGTTTAGTACAAATGTCATTATCTTCCATTATAATGATACCCAATTTACCAACCTCAGGAAAAGGGAGGTTTATTTGTGACCTCCTAATACCCTCTGAACCATCGTGGTGGCTTAAGAAAAATGGGAAAACGTATAATTCAATATATTACAGTTCAACATGTTATGTCATTTAGTTCTATTACTTGATGTTCCTATTGTTCTCAATAGCCAGGTGCACATGTGTAATAAATAACTAAACATTCATTCCGAGAAGAAGCTATATATTTAACAAAGCTACAGATCACTTGGAAACAAGGTAGTTGTGTAAACATATCCTCCACATAAGAGCAGTCACTTTTCTTGTTTATAGCAGCACTTATTGGAAATGTATGTATTTTAACCTGTACCACCCATTGCACACACGATAACTGGTTAATTGAATTCACTGACCGATTAGACTGAATTTTCTTTGGGGCATATATTTAAAGGAGGGAATAGAGACATAAGTCTCAAATGACCAGATGGAGTAAGGGCAGTTGGAGGTTTGACCATGTGTCCACCCACCCGATTTAGAGAGGGTAAACACATGTCCATTTTTACTGTCCGTCACTGCCACTTAAAACGGTACAGTAATGGGCAGTGAAAACGGTAAAATGCCCCCCCTCATCATGGAAGGAATCTCCCATGACAAGAGGTGTCATTGCTATTTTTGATTTCCAAAACAAAATTGCACTTTGTTTTTTTTTTAACCCCTTCCATGCGTCGGACGGCCCCCGGCCATCCGACGTCACGGTGGGCGTGAGCGTCGGACGGCCCGCACAGTGGCGGAATGTCCGCCGCAGCGAAGCGGTTAAGGAAAAAACAAACATTGTAAGTTTGCTGTACCACTCTGTCATGTTGACGGATCTGCATGTCAAACTTACAATGCACTGACAGAAACATCTGTGATGGTGGTGCCTACCAATGCTCCAGATGTCCAACATCTCAAAATCTGGCAGGCTTAGACTGCTTCAGAGCGACTTAGTACTTTACTTCACATTGCCCTGGCGGAGCAAAAATCCAACCATCAAAGTTCAAATCAGGTCCAAAGTCAATATGTGTTCTCCAAATTTACTCTTGCTTACCTAGTACACGTACGATAGAATACATACTGTGAATTCACTTTTGACCTGTACAATCGGTTAGCAATACAATGAGCTGGGAGCCCAATTCAAACAATTAAATTTAGACATTGTCTGTGTAGCAAATATTTGCATTAATCAGTACTTTGAGTATTAATGAGTATGCAATAGCCCATCTTAAAAAGTAAACTGCTGAAAAGAAAAGTCTCAGAAATCACTATTGACAAATGTAAACGTTTTGTAAACCTTTTAAAAGTGAGACTATGAACAGAGATTATGTCCTGCCTAACAGTACCCTGCTAATTATCCAGAGTTGTACTGGAATATAGTTTTCTTTATAATCACCATAAAAGTCCTGCTGATAAGTTCTATTATTTCCTCACGTTAGATCTTTGAGGCTAAAATATTCACTTGTCTTCATTTTATTGTGACAAAAATTACCATGAAAAAAGCCTAACGGCTATCTCACATCTCCTTTCATGTGAAATATTTCAGTCATGACGTGGTTGCCAGAAACAGACATCTTTCTATCCATGCAAGCATTTCCAATATGATTGTTTCAAAATTAAAGAATATAAGAAAGTTAAGGAAAACTCTCAAATGCAATATAATACAAAACATAGTTACTGTTCAGAGCTAGCATCATATCAACAGCTTACCATAATTCAGAGGAGTCCAACATTGGTCCATGAGGGCCAAAAGCATGGTAAATGTTTGTGATGGCAACTGGCAATGCAATTTCATGGGCGTCCTGAAAAAGTGCCATGACTCTACTGGTGTGGACCAAAAATAGACACCACTATTGTGATGAGATTCTTTCCTAGAATCAAACCTTAACAGTGTATAACAAATGGACGCCACAGCAATTCCAGTTCTCTATCTATTAAACACTGGTACACTTTGGGGCAGATCTAGCAAGTCTTTGCACTGGTGCAAAATCACAAAAAGTGACACACAATGACTCATGGTCTTGATAAACTATTTACTTTCCAGCACAAAGATATCTAAAAGTCATGTAACTTTGTGTGGTAGTCCACATTAAAACCTACTGCAAAATATCGTGGCACTAGAATATCATATCAATACTTACAGATTTAATTAATTTAATTCCACATATATGTACCGTGACAATACATATATATCTTCAAGGTACATAGATGAAGAATAGCAAATCTATACTCACCTATAAGTACTTACCTTGCTAATATTTTTGTCCTCAATATTTTTGACATAATATTCTGGTACCACAATATTTTTGCTGTTGATATTTCAATATAAAAACCTTTGCATCATTGGGGTGGTCCATGGATGGTCCATAAGTGTTTCCATGTTGCCACAAATGGGTTTTGATGCAAAGGCCTGTCTGCTAAAAAATTTAGACAGGGCTTTGTAGCAAAATAAATGCCTCTTTGAGACAGGTGCAAAGCAGCAAAAATATGTTCTGTCTTCAAACTTCGAATTTGTGCTGCACTGCACAGCACACAGCAGAGTGGGAAAAGTTTTAAAGTATGTCTGAGCATAGTATTTTGTAAGTCTGTAAGACAACCTGTTCTGTAAAAAAAAACCTATGCTGGATATCACACACCTACCTTTGTGCTAAGCAACCTGATCGCACACCAGTAAATGAGAAGAAAGCAGCAGAGCCATACCCTAATAGATATAGGGCATTCCTCCTCTCTCTCCCTCACTGTGTTGTGGGAAATATTAGTACATTTTCCCCTCCAAGTTTTTAACAATGTTCGGGTAGTAAATCTGTTTGTCAATATGCAGCCATAGGGAGGGCAAAAGACAAATACACAAACCTGTTGTCCTGGAGCTCCATCCTTTCCAGGCGAACCATCATTCCCTGAAGGACCCTAGGAGTAGGAAGGAACATCATTAAATCAGTTTGAATTCATTGTGCAACATCTGCCCATTGAAACAATATTTTTAACATCAATGTAGAAGAATCTAGAGAAGATAGATTCATAAAGGGCTCCAATTCTAGGGGGTCTTTATTTTCGTGTATTCAATGGGGTTTTATTTTAAGCTCCTACTTCTATTATTTTCCTTGGGAGGGTGTTGTAGTACCAGTAGTTGGCCACATGTGGTGCTGGACATGCTTCATCTGTGAGCTGAAGAAATCTACTATTCTTTTGGGTCCCTTTTTGGCTGTAGTAACTTTAAATGTGCAGTTTTAGAATAGAAATTGGCCTAATCTTTTGCGGGAGAGCCCATGTCCCTCCCTAAAACCCTCCATACCCTTCCCTAAAGCTCTCCTTATTTCACCCTAAACTCCTTGTACATGGTGGTAATTCTGCCCCTTTTTCCAGCCACTCCCCTGGTGCCTCCCACATTTACTACTAAGGGACTGATTAACAGTACGGCAGTCTTGGGACCGCCGTACCGTCATTGGCAGTCCCACTGTTGCCTCCTCAGCGGTCTGAGCACCCGATTACGAGCAGTGTGTTCGGACCGCCTCAAGACCGCCGCAAGGCAGCTGCCACCACAAGTATCTGGGTCCCATGGTGGTGGGGAAAGCAGCAGTCTAAGGAGGTGGTGGCGGCATCCGCACTGCCGTGGGGATCATGACCTTCCTTTCCGCCGACCTTTTCATGACAGGGACCCCACCATGAAAAGTTCGGAGGAAAGGCGGGGAAGGGGCCATAAAAAGAGCCAGGGCAATTCAGCCTATTGAGAATTGTGGCTGGCGGCACATGTTGTGCCCCACTATGCCTGCACTGTTGTGCGTGCACCGTATGCCTTGCATGACATGCTGCATGACAACAGTGTGACCGCAGTAACCACAGCACCGAAACTGCCCTCCTCGCCGCCACAGACAACATCCACACGCTCCTCGACCAAGGTCACACTGCGGCCCTCATCCTACTAGACTTCTCCGCAGCCTTCAACACCGTCTCCCAACGCAGTCTCGCAGACAGACTCCACGACGGCGGCATAGAGACCTTGACTGGCTCCGCTCCTTCCTCGCCGGCAGAACCCAAAGGATCAGACTCCCGCCTTTCCTCTCTGAACCCACAGAGATCAACTGCGGAGTACCCCAAGGATTGTTGCTCAGTCCCACGCTCTACAACATCTACATGGCCCCCCCGCAGCCATCGTCAGACAGCATGGACTCAGCATAGTATAATACGCCGACGACACCCAGCTCATCCTCTCCCATACGAAGGACCCCAAATCCACCAGACTCAGCTTCCAGGAAGGAATGAAAGACGTCACAGCTTGGATGAGCAGCAGCTGTCTGAAGCTCAACTCAGAGAAGACAGAAGTCCTCATCCTTGGACCCACCCCCTCAGCGTGGGACAACACCGGGTGGCCCACCACCCTCTGCAACACTCTCATACCCACAGACCACACCCGGAACCTTGGCATCATACTCGACTCCTCCCTCACCATGACCCGCCAGATCAACGCTGTCGCCTCCACCTGCTTCAACACCCTCTGCATCCTTCGCAAGGTCTTCAAGTGGATCCCCCCGAAGTCAGAAAGACCCTCCCCCACACACTCATAACAAGCAGACTGGACTACGGAAATGCCCTTTAGGCTGGAATCAACAAATCCCTGTTACGCAAACTCCAGACCATCCAGAACACCGCGGCCAGACTCGACTTCGGCATCCCACGACATGAGCACATCACCCAACACCTGCGAGACCACCACTGGCTCCCCGTCAAGAAGAGAGTAACCTTCAAGCTACTCACCCACGCCTACAAATCTCTCCACAACACCGGACCCAAATACCTCAACAAAAGAGTCTCCTTCCATGTACCCAAAAGAATACTCCGCTCTGCCGACCTCGCCATAGCAGAAACCCTGCGCATCCACAGAACCAGAGCGGGTGGAAGAGCCTTCTACTACGTCGTGGCTAAGGCCTGGAACAAGCTCCCGGTCAACATCAGACACTCCCCTACTCTGCACACCTTCAGGAAGCACCTCAAGACCTGGCTTTTTGGCTGACTCAGAGCTGCACCCCCACCCCAGCGCCTTGAGACCCTCACGGGTGAGTAGCGTGCTTCACAATTCCCTGATTGATTGTTTGATTGATTGATTGATTGATTGATTGATTGATGTGCAAGTGGTGCTGCACTGTGGTGGCATGTGCTTCAGCCTCGCTTTATAAGCAGAAGCATGCTGCCGCCGTGGCACCTCCGCCGTAACACCGCCAGCCCCGTGGCAATATTGTATTGTGACGGTCAGGATGCCGCCGGCTTCGTGGTGTTCTACCAACACCGCCGCTATGGGCTGGCGGTCCCCTCACACAAGTCGCAATCGGCGCCTAAATAGTAAACGTACATATGTGAGGATTTACCTATAGAAATGATAGGTGATGCAGAGATGGAGATTAACACGTATAAGCTTGTGAATAGCATTTTGTAGTACTTTAGTAGTACTATTATTGTATTTTAGTAGTACTACTAAATTTACTACGAAATGTAGTTTGTGAACAGATTACATGAGTTTTTGCCTTTAAATCTTTTATAATTTGGAGTGAGGTGAAAGAGTGGCTCACCTCAGAAAAGACTGGATAAATAGTGGAACATAATGAATGCTGTCACATCAAATCTTTTTCCTGGTCATCTACAGAGAACAAAAAAACACCATTAAACAAATACTTACTTCTTGGCCATTCCCGCCAACGGGTCCGGTAGAACCAGGTTGTCCAACAGGGCCTGGAGGTCCCTTATCACCAGCTGGGCCAGTTGCACCTTGTTTGCCAGGAGTGCCCTGCAACAGTAGGATCGGATAGGATAGAACTTCAGCAGTTTATTTTAAGGAATTGTATAATAGTACAAATTGTTCTTAACAAACTTATTTTATTCAAACACCCATTAAAAGAATTAAGCTTTCTTTTCATTATTACCATGAGCCACATTTCAGCTGCAAAATCACATCTTGTATGAGAAGATTTATACACCCCTAAAGGGTACAATACCACACATATTCAATGTAAGTGGTTAAGTCCCATATTTCTTCTGCAATTCGGCACAAAGGATGTAGATGCCTAACTGTAGATTGTACATTGAGCAAAATGTCTGTTTTGATTCATGGCAATTCAAAGCACAAATGCCCATGGGTATTATCAGGAGGAATTTTCTATAAAAAACAGATAGGAAATGAGTAATTATGCACTTTTAACATGTAGTAAACCCATAAATAAACAATATTCCTAATTCTGACCTTCAAAACTGTGGTGAGCAAAAACCACAAGAGGCTAAAACTAACTATGTGATTGATAACATTATTTTCTCAGGTCACTTCCTATGTTCCTGAAAAACACTGCCGTACTATAATTATACTGGTCTCTGCTTTTCCCACAGTGCTTCCTATTCCCTCATGGCACAAATGTAAGCTTGTTTGCTAAAGTTTAGTGCGGCCATAGCCTTACTCTTGGGAAGAAAAGTATGCCATCAGTGTAATAGTGCTGGTACAGGGGAAAGAGCAAGTGCAGTTATAAGGCCAATGTCACTGCAGTGGGGAAGATCCCATTATTAGGATACTCCTCCCTCTTTGATAGTAATATAGTTTGCACATATATACTGTACTGGTTACTGATCACTGTAAGGGTTTGCTTTAAAATCACAGTTAGGTTACAACTTGTTATTAAACTGTTGTTGTCTCATATCATGATGTATAAAACCTGAGTGAAGCTATACAATGTTTCTTCCATTACAAGCCAGAAATGCATATATACATGTAGGAACTGACTGCAATGTCTCATATCATGATGTATAAAACCTGAGTGAAGCTATACAATGTTTCTTCCATTATAAGCCAGAAAGGCATATATAAATGTAGGAACTGACTGCAATGTGTTGGCTACCTCTAAATGGCTACTGCAAGTGATTGTCTCCTATAGAGGATGGTGGTGCCTCCAATTCAAATCACGATCAATGTGGTGGAGTGCTGCAGTGAAAAGCATAATCTCAAATATATCTCTTTCTAGCACTGTTACATATTTGTGATTAGTGCCTGGCAATTTAGGCTAAGCTTGAAATGTATGTAAGCAATCCAGAAAGAATAATGCTAAAAAGGATTACAGACTAGTTCCCTGGAGCAGACTTTGAATGAACCATCTGTTGGCACGAATTTCCCCTGGATGACATTCAAAAGTTAGGCCAACATAGTGTGTTCATTTTTCTTGACTGGATTTATGTTTTCTCATGATTGTACTCTACAATCGTGCAAAGTCTCCTGAGGTGCTTCATCTATTACTTAACAGTTTGTCATTGGAGCTGGCCTTCATTGTCATGGTTATAACCACATTGTATCTCATTCTAATGATAGCAGTGACTCCTCCCACGTCCCAGGCAATGTGGGAACTGGCAGTTGTGGTAGTGGTTACTCATCCAGTTGTACAGAACTTTTCCCTGTACCCCTGTGGGAAGAATGGCTACTGAAATTCCCACTGGAAGTTCTGTTCAGTTTACAAAACAGGAGTAGAGCTGTGAGAGGCCTCTCTTCTGTTGAGTATTACAGTTTTTCCATTCTTCATAAAAACCTACCCATCTGTAAACTTACTTTGTCGATATTCATAATTTAGAACCATGATCTGTGATGTCTCAGTCTGACTTGTAACACATTAAGGCACATTGACTATTTCAACTAGTCTGCCTGAGACTATTTGTTCAAGAAGGATTTTTAAACTGGAACAAAAAGATGTACTTCTCTAGAGTTGGAGGAACTTTTTGTCTTTTGAAAAAAGCATCTCTCCACTTTCCCGCCTGCACCATCAGAATGAGATAAATGCTGGTCCCTATGAGCCTGCAATTCTACCTTGGCTGAACATTAAAGGAAATCTATGCACCAGGTAAAACTAATATATTGCTGTAAGTAGTAAGGTACCACAACATCATGGCCTAAATTTTGTCTGTAAGGATACTGCCTTGTTGGAATTTATAACAGAAACCCTGCTCCCAAAAGCGTTAGACTTTTTAGTAAATGATATTTAGGCAATTATATTTATGTTATTTTTCATATGGATATACTGACATACAACCCTGTGACTGCTCTCCCTCCAGACATGGCCTTGGTCTGGATTCCTGTGTGAAACTTTGCTGGTGTGTTCTTTCCTGTAAGAATGTTATGTTATGTGAAATTTGGCACAGAGAGACTAACACTTCTGGAAGATATCGCATGACAATCCCAGTGGCACAGCTAGAAATCCAAACCGGGGACAGCTTTCCAGGTGTACTAATGGGAATGTTAGTGAATAGAAAAAAATTTCAAATCACCCTCATATGGAGATATAAATATTCATCCGTACTTTTACAGGATCTTATTTAGACCATGGTAGAGCAGGACATCCATTACAAACTGGTGTATACTCTACCACATTTTCACTTCCCTTGCTTAATTCATAGGCCTGGATCCTCTGCTTTGTCTACCAAGGAAAACCCTTGGCTGGTGACGTATTAATTTCAACTGTTGCATTATCAGAAGCCCCCTTCCCATTTAGGATGGGCCTTCTATTTAGTCCTTCCTGGGAGAAAGGGCAAAGTGGTCCCAGGCAGAGAAAAACGTTTTTAAAAAATGTGTCACTCTGAGAGAAACCTCTCTACATGTCAGGGATATTTCATATTTATTTTTATACAGCAACAATCACTTTGAGTATATGTTTCTATGGTACAAAAAGCAATGCTAAGAGGGCAGCCATTAAATATATGCTCACCCAGCATTGAATTTGTACCAATAGTTATCCCATCAATCAGTAGGAGCATCGTCATTGAAAATTCCCAGCCTGAGAGGCAGGAAATCATGATTTGGCAGGTAGACTCCCAATGGCTGATGAAGGATAGGCCAGTGCCACCTGAACTGTTTGGTGACCTGTCTACCAAATCTTAAATGACCAGCAACTTTTTGGGGGCAATTTGTAGTCTTGCTCATCTCTTCCCAAAGAAATTAATGAAAAGGCACTGTGCAAATTTGTAAACCCTAAAATGACAAAATTATGCAAAAGAAGGCATGTCTCTTTGCTGGATTTATTTAAGGAACTTTCAAAGATTGATAAAAGAACTTTTAGGAATTCCTCAATAAGCATGTTTGAAGAGAAATTTCTTAGATCAGGCTAAAGGAATCAATGCAATCTGGGATCCTGTGAACCAAACAGTTTATCCAACATCTCTATGAACAATAACCTACCATTCAAAATTGGTTATCTGCTGTAAATATTCAGTTAATCAAAACGTGTCTAAATGGAATACTACATCTGATATGACATTTCTCCCTACATAAAGTTTAAAGGCCTCACATTACTTCCTAATGCAATAATTAATGATATTGCAGAGGGGGAAAACAGTGTTCCAAGTACCAAGACCCAATGCAAATAAATTAATTGGCATAAAGGACATTTAAAATATATTTATCACTTGCATATGTTTATGTTGTTTGAATGGATGACAGCTTACACCTTCATGCAAGCTTGAATTGATAAATGTATTTAAGCAATTACTTAGAGAAAACAAAATAAATATGTATATATCAATTAGATTTAGGACAACATGTTTAATTAATTATTTATTATTATATAAAAACATAATTTAAAATACTGAAATACATTTGGAGGGTGGTCATGACACGTATTTTATAAACAGTATTATTTATAAACTGTATGACTTACAGCAGGGCCAGGCAGCCCAGGCATGCCCCTTTCTCCCCGCTGACCTGGCATACCAACGATTCCTCTTTGTCCAGTTGTTCCTGATGGACCAGGAGGCCCATCAGGGCCCTTAAAAAAAGACAAAAATGAGCACATTCCAAAAATCATATAGCATGAGAATGTTCAAAATAATACATAGCAGTTCAAAGGGTCCAAAGTATCATGTCTAATTGCATTTGCCCAGAATGTCTTTTTTTCGAGAATAGACACAAAATACCTATGATTTGTCATTCTAAAATAAAATTATATAATTAAAATGCGGAAGTACACAAAATATTTGGATAGAAGTAAAAAAGATTTAAAAATAATTGAATAGGTTACTTCAAAAATATTTTGACATACAGAAGGTGCAAAGGCTATTTGATAAGAGTAAGGAATAGATGTATGAACAATAGTACTACCGATTACAAAATAGTGATTGTTTGTAAATCTCTATTTGGTAATCGCTATTACTAATGTACAAAAGGGGTCATTTAGTCCCTATTACCTAAATAGCGATTCGTAGTGGGGCGCATTTGAATGTACCTCATGAATATTAATGAGGTAGGTGGCAATTCGTGACCCACTAGGATTTGCTGCCATCAAAGGGATGGTGGCCTGCTGGGGCTAACAGCCCACCATGTCTGTGATTGCTTTTCAAGAAAGCAATAATTTTGGTTTTTAATGCAGCCCATTTTCCTTAAAGAAAAATGGGATGTGTTTAAAAATAAAAATGAAATGTTTCAATTTCATTCTTTAAGAGTAGACAGAGGTCCGTAGGACCACTGCCTTCTCTTAAAAAATATATTTTTTAACATTTTCAAAGGGTAATGGGTCCCATGGGACCCCTTCCCATTTGCGAATGGATTACTATCAACTTTGAATTTGTGGTACAATGTGAATGTTTGGTGACCGCATCTCAGTCGCAAGACATTAGTACATACTCTCTCAGATTCCCTCTTTGGAAGGGACGCTTTGAACATGCTGCTTCCAAATAGAGATTCTGTTTTGTGCCGCAAAACCAAACTGCAATTCGGTAACAAGTTACCAACTCACAATTTGGTGTCTGTAATTTCTGCAAATTGGGCTGCTTGTGACTGCAAAAATGCTTTGCACATCCAGCCATAAATATATTGTAATAGAGTAATGGAGCAGGGTGTGTGTCCAGCGAACACAACAAGCAGTGTATTTGAATACATTGCTATTAAAATCATGCTGAAAGTATATATTTTAATAAATTAATAATTCAAAATAAAGATATTATTTTAATTGAAAACATGTGATAGCATTAAACTTACAGATTGCCCATCATCTCCTGAATCTCCTTTGTCTCCAGGACTGCCAGCAGGTCCAGCAGGCCCTCGATCTCCGATACGTCCATGGGCACCAGGTTCGCCTCGAACACCTGGGGGACCTTCCTTTCCTGGATCACCAATAGGACCAGCTGGGCCTGGTGTCCCCTGATATAAGAGTATAGTATGTGATTATAGGGGCAGGTATTTTAGGGTTAACCACTTATTGTTAAAAGAATGAGTGTATTGTGCAGAAAGATATGTATTACCTGATTACAGATTTAATAAATAAATTATTTTGGTTCGTATATTATGTTTTGCTGAAAGTTACTGTGAAGCAAACCATTGGATCCCAAATGATTAAAGAGGTTGGTGATATCAATTTACAACTGTCTGTATTCTGAACCATCGTCTTACTTCATCAAATAGATACCTTGAATGGAACTAGCAACGAAACCTGTGATGGCTAGGATAGATGAGCATACCATAACACACAAAAGCCTCCTAATAAAGTTCACAAAGCTTAAACATAGGTGGTGTGAAACTGAATGCTGAGCAAGCAGTAGGATGGGATACATTAAGACTGTGCACAGGTCAGGAGGATGCTCTTTTCTAGTTAGGCCCAGGGACTGTTGGAGCTAAAGGTTTCATATCAGTGGTGGATATTTGTGAGTCACCAACCTTAAACCAAGAGCTCAAGGAGTGATCATAGATGCTCTGTGCTTCTTGACCCTTTCACTGCCATATTGCTCAAAGGACACACTTATGATGCATATATATATATATATACATATATATATATATATATATATATATATATATATATATATATATATATTTCTCCGATCCTCCACAAACACTTCAGTAAAGAAGGTGGGGCACTCCAAGCTGTAACCAAGTGGATTTATTTTTCACACTTCACCAACATACGACACGGTCTCACAGGACGCGTTTCGGCTTCTCGCCTTCATCAACGAGATATATACATACATACATATTCATATATATATATATATGAATATATACATCAATGGGGGAAGAGCTAACCAATTTGGTGACAATTTTGCCATTCCTTCCCCCCCTCCCCCCCCAATGAGAGACACCATCCTTCACTGCATGGGCATGCTCGATCCTTACGGGATATTGATAAACTCCATAACGAGGTGTCCCAGTGCTGAAATCGGGGCTGCCTCATTAATTTGTGTGCGACATCACTAGAGGCATCACACACACATTTCATATGGGCCTTGGAGGGATTTCCTAGACCCCTCTAAGTCCATTTAAGGATAGAGCTGGTGGGCAGGCTTTCAGAAAGGACTATAGGCAGCCATTACTACCCTCAGCTCCACCCTCTCCATGCCAAATTGCTTGAGCTCAACTCGAGGGATGGAGGGAGAGAAGGTGGGAGTAGCAGATCAAATCCTCACAGCCTTCATCCTACTACCCCATCCTACCCCACCACCGCACCAACAAAACAAAATCATCAGGTGAGGATTTGAAAAGGATGAACTAGGATTGATCCTTGTTGCTCACTGTCCAATTCAGACTTCCTGATTCAGTGTCAGACAGCTCTAACATCCCTCAGTGTTGGAAGAAGAAGGAGCTTTGTATCTGTACCCCAGCAAGGAGCGAAATGCTATTTGGATATCTTTTGGCCTAAACAAAATCCAATTAGGGTTTGACTCTTTGCTGCGGGACAGGTACACAGCTTTGTACGCTGACAAGGAACTACAGGACCAGATGTAGGAACATTAGAAATACCAATTTCCTAATACGAATTTCATATAGAAATTTGTATTCCTAATTTATGAAATGCTTTATTATGAAATAGATATTCCTAGTAGGTCGCAACTCGACCTACCTCATGAATATTAATGAGGCAGGAACCAATGTGACCCATTAGGAATCGCAGTCATCACAGAGTTGGTGGCCTGCTTAGGTCTGTGATTGCTTTTTAATAAACCCACCATTTTTTTTAAATAAATGCAGCCTTTTTTCCTTAAAGGAAAACGGAATGTGTTTAAAAAGAAAACAATTAACCTTTGTAGTTTCTTTTTTTACGATTGGGCAGTAGTCTGTGCGGCTACTGCCTGCACTTAAAATTCTTTTTTCAACATTCTCAAAGAGAAAGGGGTCAAAGGGGACCCATTACCATTTGCGAATGGGTTACAACCAATCTTAAAAGGTGGTAAAGTATTACTGTTTCGTAACCGTAATTCAGTTGCAAAACACTAATACATACCACACCGATTCAGTATTTGGAAGGGATGCCTCAAGCATGCCCCTTCCAAATAACAAATCACAAATGCAATTTGCGATTCAGTAAAAAGGTACAGAATCGCATTTTGTACATTAGAAAAAGCATTTTTTGCAGTCAATAATGGCCCGATTCTGTGTATCGGGCTGTTTGCAACTGGTAAAATGCTTTGTACATCTGGCCCAGATGATGTTTGGCATTTTTCATATGCTAAGAAAAAAATGAAGAAAATGTCTACCTTCTCTCTGGGGTGCACACTCCTACTTCTGCACCTCAGCAAGGAGCTGGAACCTGTTTGGGTTTTTCTTATCAGAAAAAATCAAACTCTGTTTGGATTTTTTTCTTAGACTCAGAAAAACCCATACATTGCCTGGATCATGACTGGTGGGGCAGACTGACAAACACATATGCCTACACCTCATAGAGGAGAGTGGACACCGTTTGACATTTTTCCAAGTTTGGGAAACGTCCAAACTGCACCCGTCTCCTTGCTGGGCCACAGAAACACATATGTAAATGTCACCACAGACATGAGTTCAGAAGCAGTTTGGATTTTTTGTTAGCCTCAGAAGAAGGTTGTCTAGCATTGAAGGAAACCTACCATTCACCGACACTTCTGAACACTAGACACCAGGGAGATAGATATAACTACTCTTTCTTACCCAAAAGGCCAAGGCCAAGCACAAGTCAAACGGTTAAAAAAACAAACCATACTTTTTTAAATAAATCTTTTTATTAGCATTTGCAACATGCAACATACATTGCACCAGGGCCAGTCAACAAGGCCTCCCTGCCCTGCCCCTCCCACCCCCTCTTCCAACACAAACTTTGTCCAGGTAGGCAGAATGTATTTCTGGAACAGAAAGTTCTGGAATTTGTGGGGAACAGCAAAACTCCCTTTGCACAGTGTTCCCACCGTTCTACCAATAAACATAGTTTCTTACATGTCTGGGTGGGCCAGTCGTAACTGATAGGAACAGGCCAAATTTGTGACTGTGTGCAGTCAATATAGTGATGGTATGGTCTTCACATGGCCTATTCCTGTCCCTTCAAAAAGGCCCACTCATACATGTGCGGTACACTTTTAATCAGGAGAAGTATGAGACTATTGGATAATAGTATGTTTGTCATTTCCCTGAAGTTCTGGAGTGTTATGACACAAAAAGGAAAGAATTGTGATTCTTTTTTACTAATACTTTAACATTGCAGTGGATTCTGTGTAAAAACAGATTGTTGAGATTAATGTAAGCCATATCATCATGAATCTACTGAATCTCTAGCTGTCAATCTTATGGCAAATGCCACTTACATAATCCATAGAATCTACCACATCAGTAATATTCCTTGGTGTCTAGTGTGTGGATCCTCCTCAAACCAATGGAAGACTCATCCAAATCTGAAAATCTCACACTCAGAACACCTGGGGGAACACAGATATGGGGCCAGCATTGGAGATGATATGTTGCTGTGTAAGGAAGATTGAAGGAAACAACCATGTCGTGGAGAACAAATATTGAAAATCTGACAAACGTCTTGTTCAGCACTTTTCCCCATCAAGCCAATCAGGTTAAGGTTAGTCTAGCACCCAGTGGTAGAAACCTCATGAATACTAGATAGTAAAAATATATGGCTGCGGTCTGTTTCTGTACAGTGCAAGAGTGATATCTGTAACCAAAAGACAGATACTCTAGACAGATATTTTGCATGCAGCTGTTTTACAAATTTCCAAAATGCACTGCCCCAGGTTTATTACATGTGTGTACACTGAACCCATTTAAAATTCTATACCGGTTTGGCAACCCCACATTTAAGAGATCCAGAGGAACATAGGGGCCGATTCCGAATTGGGCCGGAAATCTCTCCGACCGAGCCGAACCCGGAGAGATTTCCGACCGAATCGGACTTGGGCAGTCCGACCGATCGAGTACGATGCGCACGCATGCCATCGGACTCGAGTCGGTCGGACTCCCATTGAAGTCAATGGGAGCCTGTCGTACAACGCGTACGCGGGCTCCCATTGACTCAATGGGTGCGAGGCGGACAAGGGCGCCCCCTACAGCATGTACGCAGCGAAGCGATTCGCGCTGTACACGCACAGGTAGGGGGGACCCATGGGTCCCCCCTCTGTGCGACTCGCGCGCCTACGTGTACAGGGGGTCCGACGCGGACCCCCAAAGTCCGGCTCCGACAGCTTTTTCGAGCCGGACGGCGCGAGTCGATCGGACTGCTCGCGGCGCGCATCGTACTTACCCGGCCGGGAAACGTCTCCATAGCGCGGTGCGAGTCGTGTCCATGCGAGTCAGTCGGAGCGTGTTGAAGCCGCGTTCGAGTCGGTCGGAGTTTTCGCGGGTGCCTGCATCGTACTTGCTCGGCCGGACCCGCGTACGATTCGGTCGGGAAACAGGGCTCCGAATCGGATCCGGTAAATCCGAATCCGATTCGGAGCCCTACCGGCCGAGATCGGAATCGGCCCCTCAGTTGGGAACCAAGCCGTGGCAGGGAAATATTCCTGTGTGATGGAGACAAGGGGTAATTACTATGTTTTGAGTAGAAAATGCTGAAAATCTGACAGAAGTCTTAGTGCCAGCCAATAATGGGAGGGAAGATCTCGCACCCAGAGCTAGAAACCTTTGCATGTCGAGATGTTAAAAATATATGGTTGTGGTGTGCTTCTCTGTAGCCCAGGGCTGATATCTGTGCAAATGACAGGTACCCTAAACCAGGATTTCATTATGAGCCTCTTTCCAAATTTACAAAATGCAATACAGCTTGCTAGGAAGACCATGCTGGCACCCATTATTCTTGTTTATTGTTTAATAGCATTGCAAGAGCATCCTTTTTAGGTCTCGCGCCTAGCGTTGCAGTGCGTAGCCCTGCTCGCGCAGTGCGAGACCTTTAGAAAGGGCTTCTGAAAACGACCCACACGCTCGTGCGTGTGGTTTTGTTTTCGGAAGCCCACATTGGCTGGAGCGTACGTTTTTTTTACGGAGACGGCACGCGATTGGTCAAAGGCGGGCGCATGTCCCGCCTTTGCCGCGCCCATTCCCGACGGTGGCCAGAACGCGCAGCAGCGCGCGTTCGTCTCGCTTTTGCTGCCGCGCTCCCTCCCCCCGCTCCTCTGTGGTGCGCGCGCACCACTGGTTGATCCAGCTCTCCTCATGCCATTCCCTGTCTCTCGCTCTCTACCTCTACTCTCTTTCAGACCCATCCCTTCTCATTACTATCTGCCTTTTGTCTTACTCATTCCCCTTTTCTCTCAATTTCTACTTTTCTTCCCGCAACCCTCCGTTGCCTCCTTTCCCGTTGTAATTCTTTTTTCCAGATGCCTTGTTTTTTTTCAGTCAACATTACGAAACATACTGGGAATGGCAGTTTCACGATTACCACAGTAAGTATGGATCCGAAAACCTTATTTTTCTGAGGAGCTAAAAATAGCCAGGACTAACCGAAAGCGATGTTTCAGAGTTGCACTGCCCTTCAGCACACATCCCGTCAGAGAGGCAGGGCATCCCTCAAAGAACATCGGTCCCACAATGGATTCGCGCCGTAAGCAGGTGCACTCTCCGTGATCTGTTTACTTTTCTTTTCCGGCATAGGAGGAGACAGCCTGCGGCCAGCCGGCAGGGATTGGTTTAAAAAGCAGGAAGAAGAAGTGACGCTACGTCCCGGCCATATCTACTCCAGGAACTTGCCTTTTCTGCGTGCACCCCGAAAACAACAAGGTACCGACCTTGTAAGGGAGGAAGTAGCGTTAAAGGCTAATTAAAATAGTGAGGATGTGCGGAGGGCTCTCCCCGAGCTCGGTAAGTGCAAGTCGGGGGAGAGTCTCTACCCATCCGGCCCCACTGTACGCTAGGGGCATGTATGTGCCGGAGCGTTTGTTGCTAATTGGGAAAAGGCATGGGATGCTAAACATTGCCTTTTTTGGCTTGAATGGAGCGTGATGCTGTGCGTGGAGCTCCGCTGCGCTGCAGAGCGGAGCCCGGAGAAGCCCAGCCACCCGCTACCATGTCCTCCGAGGAGAACATCAAGATCCTGCTGGGGGATAAGTACTATGAGGTGTGCAAGAGCAAGCTGATCGAGCGGAGCGACTACTTCCGAGCGCTGTACAGCTCGGACATGAGGGATTCCCAGCCAGGGCAGTCGGTGCAGCTGCAGGGACAGAGCATCCCAGGGCTGGAGCTGGTCATCGAGTTCATCAACACCTCCCAGGTGACCCTTGAGCAGAAGACGCTCGAGGATCTGGTGGAGAGCGCCTGCTATCTGCAGGTCACCCCCATGCTGGAGCTCCTGCTGACCTGGATCCAGCTGGACAACTGCGTGGAGCTCTGCAATCTGGCGGAAGTCTATGGCACGCATGACCTTAGGGACGCCTGCTTGGAGTTCATGGCCTGCAACTACCACCAGCTGCTCCAAAGGCCAGAGTTTCATCTCTTCCCTCCTGCTTTTCGGCAGCAGGTTAGGGAGCTGAGGATGAAAGGGGACGCCACCCTCGTAGCCCTGGGGGACTTCTTTGGCTCCACGTTGACCGGTCTCCAACAGGAGGGACCCTGGTCTATGATGAGGTTTTATGAGGCTGCCCAGAGATGGCTGCCCATGGCTAGCAACCTGCCACCCAGCATGGTGCATGTGAGAGGATACGGCTCAGCTGTCATGGACAATTACCTCTTCATAGTTGGAGGCTTTAGGATGATCAGCCAAGAGATCTCTGCAGCCCATTGCTACAATCCTTGCAAGAATGAGTGGTCGCAGATAGCTTCAATGAATCAGAAGAGGTAACTGCCTGTTCAACTATTAACACATCATGTTTGTTTTGTACATGTTTCGGTGTTTGGAAATTTAATGGAAAAAACACACTTTTCTTGCATACTAATCCAGGCATCGATTTGACTCCAGAATAAACTGCACTCCTGCGTGCTTAGTTCAATTCAGTTTTTCCCTACCACTGAACCCTTGCGTTATTTGATGTTCTTCATGGTAGACTGGTAGGTTTTGAAAGACTTTAGCATAAATACCTTCTGTTGTAATGGGTGCAGCAAATAACTCAAACTTCCTGTATGATAGTTCCTCTTGCAAAGTTAGGTCGGGGAGGCCTACGCCAGTGTTTTTTTTTTTAAAGGTCTAATTGGTGCAGATTGCGTTTCAAATTGGACATAAGATGACTAAAATCCAGCGGTACCAAAGATACACTAATAAAGTATTCCAGTACTTTGATGGTGTGTCAGCCAAGTGCTATGCTTCATAAGGGTGTCGAGAGCTCACCCTCCCCAGAGAGCTTATATGAATATCCAACCAGCAGTTAAAAAATACTGGATATGCAGTTTCACATAGTTATATTTGTTTTCAGAATGTATGTAGAATTGTCTCCAATTTTCAAATAAAAATTCTTCAGTTTTATCTTCCTGCTTCTTCCAGGTAGATTCCTAATTATCTGCTTGGAAGGAGCATGGTGGAAAAATCAAAACTTATACAAATACCACTGTCACCAGACACAGACAGCAGCACTAGACAAAAGCGCTAGACAAATCTTACAAGCTTATACAGCAGGGATTCCTCTTGATTTACATAGACCACATGTGATCATAAAGCAGACTGACTACAGCAATCTTACTTGATGAGACCTCAAAAGCATTACTGATAAAATCATAAAACAATATATACGAGCCAAAAAGGACAAGCATTTGCAATGCAACAGGTCTCGCATTAGTGAAAGTTTGAGCTATTGGTGTTGCAAATGATAATGTTTGTTAGATTTTATTTTTATCAAACAATATCCCAGGAGTAGCATAAGTAATTTAAAAAAATGGAAACATATGCTCAGCCGCAATGGTTCGTTTTATAACTGCATTAAGGATGCAGTACCTTTTGTGGCTAATAGAGATCCATTTATAACTTCACAGGGACACTTAGTAACAGCCTGTGGTACTGCACCCTTTCTTCGCTTTGTGTATTTTTTTTTATTGCTTATGTTACTGATGGGATACTTTTTGACAAAAAAAAATCTAACAAACATTATTATTTGCAATGCCAATAGCTCAAACTTTAATAATGCGAGACCTATTGCATTGCAAATGCTTGTTATTACATGCAACTGTTTATGAAATTACAGACATACATACATAATGTGGATGAAATATGAGTAGATGGTAGTAAAGGGCCGAAAAGGCCATCTAAAAGGCCACTCATCCCACAATGATTTTCACAAAATGGTTAAACTTTCCACACCATTCCAATCAGATAGTGCCCATTTGTGGACCATTGGCTTGTGGTTGAAGGTGGTGAAAAATATGATACGCAATCTTCAGATTAAATCTATGTTGGGTAAACGCAGAAAATTATCCATGCATCTATTAAGAACATCATGCCCTTTAAATCCAGGCAATATTAAAGCAGGTCTTTTTGGCTATGGAATACTCCTCCATTGACGTTTGATAACCTTCTCTGTATTTGAATAATGTGGTCATGATACCAACATCTAATACAGTGCAGTTTATTTATTTGCTGCTGAAGAAAATGTCCTACATTCAACACAGTACTGACTGCCAAACTAAACAACTCTCTAAATATCATGATAGTGACAGTTGCCAACCTCAAAATATAGTTTAAAATGTACCAAGTGGCAATGTCGACATGACTATGGATGGCCCAATGTGAGAAAGACTTATCTGCGGAAATTTAAGTCCATGCAACATTATTGATAAATAATAATGACAGCCTCATGTGTTGCTGTCTTCTTGCCTGAAACATTCAACAATGGCTTTGAGAAACAGCTAAGACTTAACCAGCTTTAGGGTCTGCTTGACACATGTTTAGTGATCATCCTTCAACTAGTTATTGCCTCTTTCAAACTTAGTTGACAAGGTTGGCAATGCATACATACCCACCAGGTGTTCCCTATGCCCCTACAAACCTTGGGAGCAGCGTGTCCTTCCAGCTCTTACTCTTGTAATTGTTATTGCATCTACTAACCTACTAATAGGGGTTTGCAGTGCATTTGGTGTCCTGTGATGGTTTTCGAAATGGTATTTAGGTTTAGGTGGACCTAATCAATCCCAGGCCTTTACACATCAGGAAGGCAGTAAGACTTAGTGAAATCTTATTCGCTCCTCACCAACATCTTCAAGAGGATATCATTCTACATCATGCCACTGATTCCAACTCAATAATCAAATTATTTATTAAACAAAAAAGATATCAACTAACAACACGGTAGGTAACCTTCAACACTATGTAATGCTTCATAGCTACTCTATTCCCTGGATATCTAAATCATAAACTAAAATCTAGTATTGTAATTTAGGACTCAAAATCAAAATACTTTTTCTTCAAAAATCCAGACTTATTTTAAAAAAAAGGAAGAATTCTGAAACTTACAGTTGATCCAGGTGGGCCAACGCGGCCTGCAGATCCAGGGAAACCTGTCGCTCCCTAAAATAAAACGTGTATATAATTAACTGAAAGACATTTCATTGTCTGAAATATGCTAGATCACTAAGCATGAATATGTTGCCATTATTAACAAATTCAAACTGAACCATTTTGTTAGAGCAAGGTTCAGATTTTTCTAGACTAATGTATATGAGCAGAAAGATATGTTAATGTGGTACTTACTGGGGGACCTTGAGTTCCTCGACCACCCTTTAGACCATTAACACCAAGAGGTCCCTATGTGGAAAAAGAAACACTGATTCACCAACTGCTTATGGAATGTAAGATTTTTAAATAGATGTAGAAACCACTTCCTGGAACAGATGGTATGCTTCTTCTTACCGGGGGACCAGGAGATCCAGAAAGACCTTGTGGCCCGGGCGATCCAGCATCTCCCTTTTGTCCAGGTTCGCCGGGTTCTCCTTTTACACCAGGCTGGCCATCAGGACCCTAAAGAGATGGTCACTTTAAAGTCAGGTCACTACATATTGTACAATCAGCATTAAAGTCTAAGAAGAATTTGTGAAAGATAATGCGTAAAATATTGATAAAAGCTATTGTACATGGTATTACACTGTACATAGTAATAAAAGGGCATACAATAGGATCGCAAAACCCATAGAACAGGCACTGCAGTGATGCTAAAGGTACATCTTAGTAACTCTATTATACTCTATACTGGCTCATTTAGATCAATCAAAACTCCCTTCTAGTTTATGTCCATGAGAACAGTGATCTTAACTTTAGCAGCACAAACGTTTTATTTGCAGTTATCTTTCCCCACTGATAAGTAATAATGGTTGTATATGTACACAATGTCAGTATTATAGCATGTTTGATGGATGAACCAAAAGCACTGGAATGAGGACTCTGTTTTTATCTCATTCCTAAATTTCAGACTATTTCAAGGTAGACCTGTATTTTTAGGCTGTCACATTGATGGTAAGTGGGAATATTGTGGTTCACACATGACATGTCCAATTTCAAGAGTGCGGGCTGACTTCTTAAAAATTCTTGTTGGTTTGTACTTATATTGTTCATTTGATGAAATGCCTCATGAGCTGTAGGGTGTATAGAATATTCTCCATGTTCATTTCATAACTGTCCATTTTTGTTTTTGAATTTTAGTAGTGTTCCAAATGAAACACATCAGAGGTACTGGCATTGTTACATATGGTCTCTACTTGTACGATACATTGTAGATCAGCTGAGGACAGTATAAGGGTGTCTGCAGCATACACCTTACTTAAATGGGTCGTACGTTGATGTAATGGGTAAAATATTGAGACTAGATAGAATGCCACAATCTAAATTTGGAGTAAATGTACCAATGTTCAAATCTTCTAGTGTTTATGATACATGGCATAATTAGGTGTGTGCTTCTGCATGAGAGTTATATTACTGTAAAATGTACTACTGCATTTTATCTGGATAGCACATACCTGTGGACCAGCAAAACCAACAGGACCAGTTGGACCATTCTCACCTCGGGAGCCCATCTAGGTGGTCGAGCTTAGGTGATGATAAGTGTCCAGTTTGTTTATCAAATAGTGAAACGATTGCCCATATGCTATTTGTGTGCCCAGCTTATGCTGCGCCACGTCGGATTTGGTTGAAACCTACATGTAAAATGCTGGGCACGAGGAAGAGTGCGGAGGCAGAAAGGATAATACGTACTAGCACCCTATCGTATATCTCTATAGGAGTTGCAAAATTTTTGGGGTGGGCGTGGGTAATAAGGTTAAACTCACAATAGTACAAGCAAATCTGACTGTTTAAAACTTGATAGCCGTAGATTGATTGATATAATGAATCCCATATTGCCCAGGCAGATGACTTATTTTATTGTTAAAATTAATTGGAAAGGAACTAATGAATTTATGATACTGTACAATTTTTTTATTGTGATTCCATTTTACTTGTTTTTTAAGGCAATTTTTTAACTAGATTTTAGTTGTATTCCGGACCAATCATGTATATATATGTAAAATGCTTTTATGACAAAGTGTTGAATAAAGCTTTTTGGAATGGAATGGAGTATAAGGGTGTCTGCAGCATACACCTTACTTAAATGGGTCGTACGTTGATGTAATGGGTAAAATATTGAGACTAGATAGAATGCCACAATCTAAATTTGGAGTAAATGTACCAATGTTCAAATCTTCTAGTGTTTATGATACATGGCATAATTAGGTGTGTGCTTCTGCATGAGAGTTATATTACTGTAAAATGTACTACTGCATTTTATCTGGATAGCACATACCTGTGGACCAGCAAAACCAACAGGACCAGTTGGACCATTCTCACCTCGGGAGCCCTGAAAAAAAGAAACCAGCCTTAATGTTCATGACAAAAGGAAGATATACACAATTGTTCTGCATATGTCAGCGAATTAAAAGGTGCACAAGAGTGAGAGCCAATTAGCCAAGCAGATAGAAAGCTGAAATCTATATAGATCCGTGAAGTCCAATTTATAAAGATTTGATAAAAAAAGGCATCTTGAAGGAATGACATCCAGATTTGTAGTCTTGTAAATGTTCCAATGTACATTATTCATGGGTATCACAGGAAGAAACAAATGCATGATCGTACTAGTGTCAAACGATATGATCACAACTATTTTCTGTTCACATAAGTAGACCAAACTTGTGCAAAAAAGTGTTTAAAATTAGACACCATTTGGGATTTTATAATTAGGGTTGCCACTTTCGATGGCTGAATTTGGAATTTTCACAAATATTCTGCCTGGCCATTTCTCATCTGCGAAACATAGTAACATTATTCGCAGAAACAGTTGGAGAAACTATCTTTCAAAGGTGGTAGTGGGAAGGGAATGTCCCCAAATTTCATGCCGTGCAGGCTAAGGGTTTCCTCTAAATGGCAAATGTCTTCCATGTTATAAAAGTCTAAATACCAAAGTGAACATTTTAATCATAATCAAGAGGATTCTTCATCTAGTGAATAATGTCCTTAACTGTCCTTAACTGAATATAGAGGATGAAAATACACAACTGCCATAGATTTCCGATAGTCTTTGAATTTTGGTCAATATAATTTAAGTTAAGTTGAATATACTTCAAAGGTTAGAAAAACTGGGCCCACAGGTTTATTAAAAAAAGATATACAAGTAAGAAAATGTTTTGCAAAACAAAGAAAATTTGCAATAGGATTTTATAATGAGCTGAAGACAGGCATAGCAAAGAAATTCAATCAAAGCATATATAAGAAAATAGTTTGCTAAAAATGAATTGTAAACATGTTCTGTGTTTTAAAAAAAGTGCACCCCTGTATATACATCCCTTTACCAACAAAAAGTTTGTTTTGTTTACAGAACAAGAGAGAATGATATTAATTTGCAGCAAAATAGACAAAGCAAGATAAAGTAACAGACATATAGAACAATAAAGAGTGATTAAGGTAATGGTACAGGGAAATAATATACACAGATAAACAAAATAAGACAGATAGACACACAAACACAAATATACAGTTGAAAGAATAGGCATTAAAGCTAATCACCTGATAAGAATAATATCTTAAAATATCTTTTAAATCTCATTATGGTTGATTTCATCTATTTATTCCAGATTTCAATATCATGGACTTCTCAATAATATCAATAAGCATGCACATTTTTTAATAGAATGATATGGACTTTGCATATACGATGACACACAAGTGAAAGTTTGGGTGATTGTGTATGCCTCAAATCAACTTTCTCTTTTCTATCTTTTTAGCAGCTATCTATCATGGGTTTCTATAGCCCTTGCAGGCAAAACTACAAAATATGGATTTTTATGATAATGTATGATGATTCTGTAGAATAAATGAAAATAATCCATCAGCAAGTAAATTCCAGGCAATAAATTAATGACATAATGTTTTGGAGCATCTAGTGAACATTCAGTGGTAATATTATGTTTTGACTTGCTATAGGCAAAAAATAAAAATGTTAAATTAGATAATAGTTGTTCAGTGATATTTGCTCACCTATTACGTCCAGTTCTGCAGCGAAATCACAAAACAAATACTGTTGTGGGGTATTTAGTATCCTAGAACGTTTTCAGACTGAGGACAGTGAAAAGGTTATCTACTGATGAAACATGGCAAAAGCGGCTCACCCTTCCTGTAAACTGTACCACAAGTACTGCATCTCAGTACTTGACCAATGGCTGATGATCTTTGTGAAAATAGTGCTTGGGCCAGAGTGGCTAATCCATAACTAGAAGAAGCTGTAGGAAAACTGTGAAAAATAATTATATGAAAACAGCAGGTGTGAAAACCTATATTAGCTCCTACGGGTTGATGAAGGTGGGCTTGTTTCTCATAGAGACGAGGTTTGGTGTAGACACTACTTTAACAAATCAACCGAAGCAGCATTTCTACAAGAAAACACCAAAAGCACCCAAATCAATTCATTGCCTTTTCAACTCATTCAAAAGGCAACATATACTACTAAAGGACCTGACTTATAAAGCCTAGAAGAAAGTGCTGAACCTAGTAATCTATGCATAAAAAGACAAGGCGATAAGGAGGACCTTGTTACACTGTGAGGGATTTTGTGCATTGGCCTAATCCCTCATTGGTAAAACAAGCCACTGAAACAGCTGAAATAGGGAATAACTCAAAAGAGAAAATCGAAAACATAATCTATCCTTGAGGAATGAGCTCCTTACATGGTGGGAAATGTTTCTCAATAGCCACTTATATCAACATCATATTCCAGAAATAATTACCATTAACTTCATATGACTTGCAAAAGTCAGATATTTCACTGACTCAATCAGGAAGAGGAAAACATGTGACTTACTCATATATTTGTGAATCAAATACATACATTACAATAGCTTGTGTGCTTGGCCATGAAAATGCATAAGGTATGCCAGAGATCCACAATTGACAAGTGAAGAGTGAAAACTGGACCAACAAGAAAAGCCTATCTGCAAAATTATACTAACTGATTCAAAGCATAATGGTAAAGATACACCGTTTTAGAAGACTAGCCTATTTACCAGTGACCCTCCTCACCCCACAAATTAATGTTTGTTCCCAAATGTAGCATGGCTAAAATATGTGACATAAAAACGTGTTTCAAAACCTGAGACCATCTCTTTACTTTGAGATGATAGGGGCTTGCAGCTAGTTTGAAATAGGCTAACAAACATTTGCTGATTGATAACAATGCTCATCACAAGGCACAATTTGCATCATACAGATAATACAGATCTAAGAGCAAAACTATAGAAAGCTGTGCAATTTCAAAAACCCTAAAAATTATTTACTTACAGGTGTTCCTCGAGAACCAACAGGACCGGCTACACCACGAGGGCCAGGTTCACCCTTAAAATGAAAAAATAAAGAGTGCAATAGTCAAATTCTTGTTCCAAAAAAAGCTCCAGTAGCTGGTAAAATTTCACTTTGTGTTACTTAAGTAATACTACACATAATGTAACTATTTTTAATCTTCTCACCTTATCTCCAGATGGGCCGGCAGGTCCAGCAGGACCAACTGGACCTGGAAGACCCTGGTAAACAAAAATAAAAAGACAAAGATAAATGACAGGAAACTGATGTAACACATGAAGTGCTCTTAAATGTAGTAGGGTCATGGGTGTTGCAGTTGTGTTGCAGACTTAAGAAATCCGAAAACAGCAAAAATACACATTAATAGGAACATTCAAAAGTAATGGCAAGCATGAGACATACAGCAATGCTAACTATGTACATCTTGGTGGGATCGTCCTGTAAGCCAATTTCAGGGGGATACAATTTAAGATCCACCTTTTCTCCATACAATGATTACATCCTTTTCTCAGCCAATGATGTTATTCATCAAAGAAATTATCTTTTCTATTCCAAAATGCAGGATTGTACCCCATGAGGGCATGGAATCCTGTGTATTCAGACATGGGATGTGACAATCTATCATCCTAATAGTCATCTTCACATAAAATTAACTTTTTTGTGGGTTGCTTTGCATTCAGTTCAAATCTTCCTAAACTGTTTTCTCCCTCACTCTCTCTAAACTGAATGCTTAATCATGTTCATAAGACACGGATCTAATCCATCTCAGACATGCTATCCAAATGCCTTTAACCACACCCTACACACACATCAAAGTATTTCTGCTGCAATATCCAGGAAATACTGCCAAATACAATATATTGTGTCATCCTCTCTCAGGGGGATTTGTGTACAGTTTTCAGCTCTAAATTTAAATGGCAAGACTGTTGCTCTAAAATTCCCTTCTTTATAGCAAGATAAATCACTGACCTCCCTAATACTGAGCCTTTTGTATCAGTGCACGGCTATATATGAAACACAAAGTTGTGTGTTCTACATGTATAAATGGAGATAGGAGATTGCAATGTGGAGTTAGATTGTTGATTGTGTAGTTAGGAAAGTGGGTTGTGGTGTCACAAGTTTGGAGTAAGGAGTGACTTATGTGTAGTCTGAAGCATGCCATGAAGGTATTGAATTGATTGTAGCAGAGTCAGGTGGAATATAAAATATGGCATGTCATGATGGTTTACTTGAAATTTATGAAGATGTTTTTGATTGTAATCCTGGTGGTGGTAGATCATGATGAGGTTTGATGACATTAGGTAGTGGGGTGTGGCAGAGCATTTTGTGCTTGGTGTGTCACAGAGAGAAGTACAGTTGAGAGCGGGGGAGTTATTTGAAGTGTGGTGTAATGGAGTGGAGTGTTGCCAGTTTAGGTAGGGGCATGCGGAGAGCCGAAAAGGTTGTCAGTCAGTTGAAAACTCCAGGGTCAGCTAACTATTGTTGTCCATTACTGATGTACACATTTTCCCTCAGTGGCTTAAAATGAATGTTCCTTAAATCTACTTGGAAGTGGCTTGTTAGCACCAATACAAGTTGCAAGTCTCTCTGACTTTAAACACCTTAATCTTATCACCTTATAATGAAGCACTGTTTCCTGAGATGGCTGAAGAATAGTGCATTGTTAACTTCTTCTGTGGCTCGAGGTTGCTTTCTAGTACAAGACACATTTTCTCTTTTTTTATTTTTAAATCCTTAACTCGTACATTAATGTAAATTGCTAATTATAAGCTGACACATTTTTTTTGTGATCACCCTTATCTATGTTGACAGTGCAATCATTTATCGTCTTTTGCTTCACATGCTAAAACACAATCCTCTAGTCTTGTTTCATTCTTTCGGCCATATCAATCTGTCTTCCTTTTTGGATTTTCTGAAATTCTTGCCAATGTTGTTTTTAGATATTAATATCCACAGTGAAGATGCCATATATTACATTTTTTTTGTAAATTCTGGCTAGGCCAATTCAGCTGTGTGCTTGTTCAGAATGCTTGTAATCTACTTGAAGAGTGGCATTCTATTTGTTTGACATGTATTCTTTTCAATGATGATATTCTGGTTACTGTAGGAAGCTGGCTCTGTATATAGTGCACTTAAATGAAGTACACTGTGTAGAGAGTCCAGGCAACCCTTATTGGTTTACAGGGCTTTCTTCAAAAATCCCAAGTGCTCTATTTCGTGGTAGTGTGGTTGAGCAGCTTAGGCTAATCGAAGGGCAGTGTTGAGCATTTATGGTACACACACAGTCATACATGGGACACATGCTCAATAAAGAAATTCAAAAACTATTTATAAAAATAACACAGATTTTCATATTATTTTAGGCACCAAGGTATTCGTGATCAAGTAAAGTACTTTTTAAGATAGGTTTTCAGCATTTATATAGACACTACTGTATTTGCGGTAATGTTAACCTTTGGGGAGAACATATACTGCATAGGACCACTTGTCAATAGCTTACAGGACTGTTCTTCAGGACTTAAGGTTAGTCCAAGATAGCACTAACCGGTCACCTCAGTCGGCTCCGGGGCGTCTGGGTGCAGAGGTACCTTTTGGTGTCGGGGGACCGTTGAAGTCAATGGGTAACAGAACCTGCAATAAGAAGCTGCAAGCGGAGACAGACAGTAACAACCCAAAGGGGGGCTCGGATCTTTAGGGTCTCTGGAGCCGGGATGCACCGTCCGTTGATCTGGGCTTGGGATGTGGGGCTTGTGTGCAGTGGTCTTTGGTCCGGCTTGTTGCAGCGGTCAGGGGCTCTCAGTTTCAGTAAGCCCGCAGAAATAGGCTGTAGGCAGGGACTGGGAGACCAGTCTGGCAAAACTCAAAGGTGACCTTGGGTCTTGGAGGTCTCTGGGCGCTAGAGATCAGTTTACTTGGACTCGGGCTGTGGGGCTCAGAGCAGAGGTGCTTTGAGGTGTTGGGTCATGGTGGTCAGAGGCCCTTGCTTCAGGTGCGAACACAGTCAGGACAGCTGGCACACTCTGGATGATGGTGCAGTGTTTGACATCCCTTGTTGGCTGGTCGGTCTCTGTAAGGTCAGTGTCCAGATTGGACCACCTACAAGTCTTGGCTGCTGCAAGGGGTCCGACACACTGGGTATTGGTGCTGGAGGGCTCCTGGAGGGTCTGGCGTCTCGTTACTCACTGGGATGTGGGGCTGACCTCTGGGAGCATAGGACACTTCCTCCTGGGTTGCTGCTGTGTCGGTGAGGCCAGGAGTCAGCAGTACGATAAACCAGAGCTTGCTTTTTGGTGGCTGCAGGATGCAGGGAGGTAGTTCCACTACTCCACTGGAGATGCTGGCTGTTTTGCGAAGTGTTGGCAGCCCTCCAAGGCCAGGCTTTTGGAGCCTGAACAGCTGCAGAACAAGTCATATTTGTCAGAATTGTCGGTGACAACAGCCAGGCAGCAGGGTTGGCACCAAGTAAGTTGCTGCTCCTCACTTTTTGCTTTTTGCGAATCTTCGTTGTCCTTCTTCTTCTTCAGTCAGTTGATTCTGATTGCCTGGTGCCAGGGGCTCCCCTAAATATTACATTTAGGGGCATTAAAGGGAGTGAATGATAGTGACCAATGGGCTGCATATCCTTGGGGTCACTACACCCCTATATGACCACTTCCTGTGAGGAGTGGGCATAAGCCTGTACCAGAGTTCCTAATTCCGACACAGTCAAGATGGTGGAATCTTTCTTTCGTGGGTCACATCAGGCAGCCCACCTTAGGGGTGTGACTGGCCTGGTAGTGTACCACATCTCTTTGCATATTTAATATCTCCCTTGTCCTGGTGTCAAATGGGCCTCAGGGCAGGAGGTGGCATCTCCCAGGTCTGGGGGAAGCCACAGTTGAATATCAAAGTTGGCAGGGACTTTAACATCCCTGGCCCTGATATGCTAAATCACTAGCCATCCAGCTGGAGGAGGTGTGAACACCTTTCTCTGGAGCAGGCCTTGTTTCTGACCTCAGACAGTGTGGGATGTCACCTGCAGGGGGCCAGAAACCTGTCTGTGGTGGCAGGCTGGACTACACCAGTCAGCCAGCATACTAGAGGATGGTACGTTTCAGGGAGCACCTCTAATGTGCCCTCTGGGTGCATGGTATAATATACATTTATTAAACCAAGGTGTTTAGTACCAAACACCAAAGATTTCAGTGAAGCCATTATGTAGTTGGGTAATTTGCTTTGACCAGTGCCCAGTACATGCCTTAAGATGGCTTCCCTGTTCACTTTCAATATCAAGCAATAGAACTAGACATCGCAGGGCCATATGTGCTCATGTAGACATGTTCTCACATAGGATATAAAGCACCCTACCTTAGGGCTGTAAGGCCTGATGTAGGGGTATGTGCCATTTTGTGTTTTCACCATGGTTTGCACCATGTCATGCAGCCTGAAATGCCAATCTGCATGCATTTTACATGGGGTCTCTTAGGCTGCAGCCCTTAGGGACCCTCTGTGGTACCCATACCCTAGGTACCAGGGGTAACATTTACTAGGGACTTACAGAGGTGCCACAGTGTATGCCAATTGTATATATTACCTTTTTGTGGGGGAAAGAGCATTGGAACTGGGGGGTGGTTAGCAGGCGTCCAGTGCACTTCCAGTCAAAAACATCCGTATTGGTGAGCAAAAAGTGGGGGTGACCATGACAAAAAGGGGCGCTTTCCTACAGTTACCATGTAATAGGTAACAACTTTCAGGGGGTTAAATTTCACTACTCTGAACCACTGTTTCATTTTTTTGCATAGTACGCAAGTGAAAGTTATATTTTTAAGCGCATTACATAAACCATGATTCTCTCACAATTGCCTTGTATGTCAATGCTTCTGGGATAAATGAGGTTCTCATCGCATTTTTCGGCACAGTTAAGTACAAGTATGAAAAAATTATTGACAAGTTCTTCTTCACGCTGTTGTTACTGATAAAGTAGATATCACAAAATAAGTGCATTTGTAGTTGGATAGTTTTAAGACATGCTGGAAATATTGTCAGGCAATTCCAAAACTAGCATTGACATGTGGAGCAGGTTGTCATCCATGAAGATATAATAGCATCTCTCCAAGATTCATGATGCATAATCAGGGATTTCGGGGGGGAAATTAACAATAACATTTTTTTTTAATAACAATTTTAAAACTGAGATGGTCCGCGCTGTTTAAGCTGGCACTCAGTTAGTCTTTTTAAATATGTTGTTCAACAGTCTATCACTAATTAAGTATCAGATGCTTTGGGCCAGATTTACCACTTTATCACACAGCACTGTGCTGCCTGGGAAGGAGAGAGCAGGAGAGCGCCATATTTACAGAAATATGGCACTCTTCTCCCCTTTCACTAGCGCCGGGGCTGAAAGAAGCTGCAGTGCGCCCCTGAGACACCTATGCGCCATAGTTCAAGGGTGTGTCCATGAGTCTAGCATAGGTTTTGTACTGGAAGGATAACCTTCCAGTACAAAGTACTATGCATAGAGTGACGTTAACCCTTTTCTCTCTTTGTATGGGTGCTGTAAAGTGCAGCACACGTAAAATGTCAGAAAAGGAAGGAGAAATGAAAGCATTTCTCCTCCGTTGCCCCTACTTCAAAAGGGTGCATTTTTCTGACACTAAACAATGTCTACTTTATTTAGTACATAGGGTTTCGCTTCAGAATCCTTGGGTGGTTGCATGGGAACACCCATGCTCCACACATGGTAAGGCCCCTTGGCGCTAAGTAATGCAAATAGCGCTATGCGCTGTTTTACAATACTTTCACATTGTTTCCGCGCTAAACAAGTTTAGTGCTGGATAGTAAATCGAAAAAAAAGATTTTGTACCGATTTGCATCACTTTTGTGACGCAAACATGGCAGTAAATCTCCCCCTTTGAGTCAAGAAGTTGAACTATTTAGAACAAGTTGAAATCAGGTCAGAGGATTAAGGTGTTGTCATTGGTTTCTGAAATGGCTCAATTAGTGGCTGAAAGTATCCCCGTTAAATCAGAGGAAGGAGGAGAACCTAAGAAAACCGGTAACTATATGAAATTTCAAATGAGCATTCCTTATGATTCCTAAGTGTAAGATCGAAAATGACATTGTTTTCTTTGAGAGTGTACGTTTTTAGACTTATGATAGGCCTAACAAAATCTGCAACTTTATGAAGCTTCAATGAAAGATCCCTTAAGATGCCTAAGCCAGAGATCTATAATAAAATTGTCTGGTTTCAGGTGAACTCCACAGTATACTTTGTCAGATGTGTGATAACTGTATGCAATGAATGGTACATGCAATTACAGTTTGTACTAAATAGCAGTTGCAATCTATTAATGTGTATTTAAAGCTCTTTATGTTTATTATGATATATTCAAAAATATGATCAGGAGAGAAAAACTTGAATATACTTACTCTTGCCCCATCGTTTCCAGCAGTACCCTCAGAGCCTTTCTCCCCCATACCGCCCTATAAAAATTACACAAAGGTTATTCGAGGCTTTGGATTCCATTATGAACTTAATCACTTAATGTTCACATCCAGATAGCAACATGATGGGAACAAAACTTATAGCAAAAAGTAGTTTTTTTCCTAAAATTAGGTCAGATCTCTATAAATTGTCATTCAATGATATTTATTGTGGCACTGGTTACAGTGATAACTGGAATGTGGATAATAGAATAAAAAGTATCACCATGAGTATGTGCCACTTCATTCAATATATTATGATGAAAGTAGAACTACTTACCCTGTCACCCTTTGGACCAGGAGTTCCTGCAATGCCCCTTTCTCCCGGCATACCTTGGAGGCCTGGAGGACCTGTGTCACCTGGAGTCCCAGACGGTCCAGGGCTTCCCTGAAAAAATAAATATAATTAGTGTATTAATGTTCACACTGAGAGGATCTTTTTCTACACTATGACCTGTTAAAAATAGCCTTTGCCATTTTATGGAAGCAGCACTGTGTTCTGGCTCATAAGCATCGTATCTATCTGATATGTCTGTCTGACATAGCCATGTCCAGTTGGACTGGTCATTTGTTTACTGATGATTCAACATATCATGGCAACTCTACGACACTCATGAATAGACATAGTACATATTATCTTCAGGCCTAACTCTGCTTTTCTCAGGCTTAGTCCTATAATTGGTCTGATAATTGGTGAGATTTGATAAGACATTTGAACACGTCAGGGCCCTATCATGAAGAGCAGCAATGGCACAGTGCAGAGCCCATCGTCTGTTTTTTTTTAAAGTTTGAGGTGTCTAAAATTCATACAGGTAACTTGGAAATGAATTAGCAGGGATTGCCCCTCTCTGCCTCCAACTTGCTCTGTCAGAGAAAATTCTGCGTTATAAGTACGAACGTTAGATGCCTCAAATGCAAAATGACAGGCGTTCAGCTCTAATCTGAGCCAGAGCTGATCTTCATAATATGGTCTTGCATCTTGAAAAGTAATCTTCCATTTAGTAACCAGTCATCTCTGATCTACCAAATTGAACCTGTTTCCTGCAGGTATCAAATATGATTTATTTTCTTTTTTCTTAAGAAGGGTTTGCCCAGGTCGGTATGGGGCTTAACAAAGGTAAATTAAAGTGTAGGACAACTATCAACGTGCGAAGTGGCCTTTAAAGCCTTTGCAGGATGCCGGGCTTTGCAGGATGCTGACGCTGTATTGATGTTTGTGGATGCAGATTGATAACATATATATTTGCCTTGATTAATTTAATTATTTCATATGGTGCTCAGCATTCCTTTTAGTTATTCTATTTCTAAACAGACTCGAACAAACGCGTGGTAATGGCCATACCTTTCAATGTTTTATTCAGAAAACAGAATTGCAGAGACAATAGCTATGGAAATTAATACTATAATTGTTGATGCTGTATTTCTTGTAACTGTGAGCCTTATGTTGGTACAAAATATAAATAGGGCTAGGGCTTTAGTGTAGCCCAAAAGGAATCCAGTTTGCTTTAACATGCCTTACCTTTGGACCATCGGGACCATGACCGCCAGCCATTCCCTTTTCACCTGGAAGTCCCGAGGCACCTGGCTCACCTCTCTCTCCTGGGTTGCCACGTTCTCCCTGCAAACATAGAATACAGAAACACCACTTAAAGTTGTGCATAGACTTTATAACAACTTACTTTTCCCAGCGAATGTGCCAGTTCCTGGATAATCAATAGTTAATTGCCAGTCAAATAATTAAAATTAAATTGTGCCCATAAGGAGTAGCAGAATGAACAGACACATAAGTTATAATGGTGTAGTACTATTTACAATATTCTTCTATTTACAATATTCTTCTCGTATTGGTCAAATAAAGAGCCAGAATGAGTCAAATACCAGCACAGAATCATCAGCAAAACACCTTTTTGAGTGTTTCTTAGAAGGTCTAAGCCTCACTAGGACCGCTGCCCTGTGTAATATAGTTTTGATGCGGTTTGTCGTGGCTCCTTACTGTGCTGAGTTGACTCTCCGGTACCAGGCTGGTACAGACGGGATTCATAGACAATCCCTTAGAAGTAGATGGTGGATGAACATTTGAACACAGGCATGTTAGATTAGATTTGATGTGCCGCGATACTTCACTCACCTTTATTGAAGGAGCTGAGAGACCTATTAACAGAGGCAGAGGAGCACTGGCATTCTTTCTGAAGCTTCAATGGTGTGTTTTCCAGCATCCTTTTTGAGATCCCTACTACATTAATGCTTTTGCTGAAATCAGCTTCTGGTGCAAAGATTTCGGGAGTGGGGAATCAATGCTAGTGACGTATCATCCACTTTTATGTGCACTTGCTTATTTAACTTCTGCTGGTATGACAGCTAATTTTTTTATTACAAAGTGGGGACATGTCCTAATCCTTTTACCTAATAACTTAAGATTCAGGCTCTTTAATGTTTATCAATTGGTTTAATTCCTAAGTATGTCTACACTCTGTCAACAAGAGTACGTTTGATGGACAGCAAGCAGCAGCTCCTACAACTAGAGTCTCAGAGTTTTTGTTAATCTTGGTCAGCACATGAGTCAGTGAACGGAGAATGACTTACTGCTTATTTTCCTGATTAAGATGGCAGACTAATTTATTATTTGACTTGATTCATTAATGTACTAAGTGATTCATTGACTCATTTGCTGCCTGCTGGATCAATTGATTGATTGATTGTTTGATGGATTGATTGATTGGTTGGTTGATTGACTAATTGATTGATGGAGTGCTTTTGTATTTTCAAGCATGAATGCATATTTAGGGTGAACATGGGCTGGTAGGCAACCAGTTATGTGAGTTCATTTTTTAGACCGGACCTTGGTCTCTATTTCATTGTTAATGTTCGAAAACATCATCATCCAAAAACAACATTCCCTTTATGTACTACTGTAGATGTGTAGATGATACATTAGAGGATCGTACTTACTCTTGGACCTAGAGGGCCTGCAGCTCCAGAATCACCAGGCACACCCTGTGAGGGAATATTACAGAAATAGCATTAATCATTCACAATCGAAACGCATGCAAGCAGGATGTGGTGAGCAGAATGCTACCAGTAGAGTGACACATTTAAAGACTGTTATAGTATATCCAAATGTAAAGAAACGTCTATCCTACAGGCAAACACTAAGGGGCAGATTTACAAGAAACTGAATCATCTGTACAGTTGCGTCAGTTTCCCTGTGCTCCCATGCAAAACCCTTGCACCACCATGGATGCACCGTATTTGCAATACGGCGCACCATGGCGCAAGGATTGACAGATGTGTCAGAAATTCTGATGCATCAGTTGGCGCAAAAGTCACACATTGCTGGAGTCGTGTTGCAAGCACGACGCAACTCCAGCAATGCATGGGGAGGCCTATTCCCAATATACTTCGTCACTCCTTACGCCTCCTCTAAGCAGGCGTAGGGTTTTGATGCAGTGGCGACCTAGAAGTGGCACAGTGAAATCACTGCGTCACTTCTACGAGGCAATTCTGCATGGGAACGCACACCCTGCATACATTATACCTGATGCAGGTATAATGTGGCGCAGGGCTTTACAAAGTGATGCATCTCCCTAGATGTGTCAAGTTGTAAATGGGCCGTAACGTGGCGCATTGTTTACGGCGTTGCTGTGTCGCAAAAAAGTGACGCAACAGCGGCACAAACGTGTCGCAAGGGGCTTGTAGATCTGCACCGCAGTGTCAATGATTCACTGCTCTCAAGGGGGTCATTGTAAAGGAGCATGCAAAATGGGTGTTGGTTCTATTCAGAAGACTATTGATATCATGTTTTTTTAAAGACAAAGTGAAAACTGAAGCATTACTGGCATAGTTGGTAACTTAGACAACCACTAACAGGCCAATGCTCTTGTAAAGCCAGTAGAGCTGTTGCAAAGCACCGGATACGCTGTTCACTTTCAACAGTTTAATGTCCCGATAGAACCTGTCTAGTAGTCAGGGCTGTACAGTAAGGGACAAATGCAGACATTCTGTATAGAGTTTCATTATTCCAATTCTCACGCTAGAATGGGACGTGATGGATAGGGCCTTTACATCTTATCAGAGTATTAGGTCGTGTTTTTCAAAAACAATTATTCCTGGCTCACACACTCAAACAAATATATTTAAGTTTGTCAATTAACATGTTTAAGTCATTTAGGTTTGGAAAGGTAAAACAAGGTAGCTAGGAAATGGCCGTGTGTAGTCTAGGAGAGGTCCTGATCCTCAACTAGCAGCTAACTTCATGGTCAGTCTCCTGTTGATTGGAAGGGCATCATAATCACTAGCTCACCCTGCCCCACATGTTGCAATATCCATGGTTTGTGGCCACACTATACTCATGAAACAAACACCATGTAGTGAAGAACAATGATTATCCAACTGCTACTTGAGTATTCAAATAGCAAGAGGAGACATTGAGTAAATGTATTATATCCTCATCTTGATCACTTCTGTACTAATGCACTAGCTCCTATAGCATCATTTACACTCGTTCTCATGGTAAGAGAAAACATTGCACTTTACCTCATCACCGGGCTTCCCAGTCTCTCCTGGAGGTCCTGGAGGTCCAGGCAACCCCTGAAGAGGAAAACATATTATTTAAAGAAGTAAGGTTAGGTTGCATTTACACAGGAGTTCATATGAGGCATATTAGTTATGTGAACATCTGCGGCATCGCTAGTTAGTGTAGAACTATTTAACGCGGGACAGACTATGGTTGAGACATGGTGCATAGCAACAGCAATGTGTAACAGCAATAATTAGCCTAACAGTAACAGCAACTGCTCCATAGACAATATGGTTACATTTAACAAAAATGGAAAGAACACGTTTCTGCTGAAATGGAAAATTTTACTTCAGAACTGTTGTATTTCACTGCTGCATTATGATTGAAATGAACATTTTTCTGCCACCCTCCTGCCTGAGCCTGGGACACTGCATCAACCAGGATTTATTCTTCCTGTTCCAACTGAGAAATAGGCCAGCACCCAGATGCATCAGACATGTGCCTACCTCATAAGTGTCTGGCATAAGTCAGCCAGGAGACTTTCACTCCTGCATTCCCACTGAAATGGACTGAGAAATCACGCAAGACCACTACTCTCTTCCTACCACCCTGCCTCTTGCTCCAGGGTCACTGCATCAATCAGGATTTCAGTTTCCCATTTGAGCCTGATAAGCACAGACTGACACCCCCAACCTGTGGCACATGGTCAGACATACAGACATTGTAGCCTGGAATCAGAGGTAAGCCTCGGGGCACTGTGTGGATTCATATACTTAAACACCTTCACCAGGCACACAGCAAAGAAAACCAGCTAGGGACTTCAAGCAGTTGCCTATAATAGGCTGGCATTTGCTGCTGGTTCTGCTGCTTGCTATTTTTTCCTTTTGCCCTGGTACCTTCCTACATTATGGTTCACAAAAAATAGAAGACAATTTGATTCATCTCTATATACAATCATTACATATTAGATATCAGCACCTTGAGAATATTTTACTCCTTAGGCCTTGCCTGTCTTCTGCTCTGCAATCTTCCTCCCATTTGAACAAAGTTTCTAAAAAAATCCTATTGTTCAACAAATGCTGTAAAACAATACAAAACTCCTGCAAACCTAGCACCCTTTGAATAACTGGAAGCTCTGGACGTTGAAACTTGGCTGTGCACAGATTCGAATTCATTGTAGCCAATATATTTCCATTTGTCTACCACATCATTCACCAAAATAGGCCACTTCTAGGGGCATGGTGGTCACCATTATCTATAAGTAATCTTTGCACATTGCCTCGTGTTAGTTACTGCAACCTCTTCCTGTAAGTGAATATCTTTTATTTTGCTTGCCCAAGTAATCCACATCCACAATTAACTGGATAATTTGTTACTGACCCCCAAAAGAAAACATAAAATTCATACATGTTTTACTCAAGGGCCCTAGGAAACCTGGGGGCATGTTAGCAAGGGCCTTATCGCCGCTTTAGCGGCAATTTTTTTATCGCCCTATCAGCAAGCTGTCGCTAACAGGCGTTAGCGACAGCTTTCTGGCGATAGCGGCCCGTTTTCCCATCGCCTTGCATGCCAGCGATATTTATCGCTAATGACATGCAAGGTAGGCGTTCCCAACTAAAAGCGACCGAAAACAGTCGCTAACACAACTTCCCCTATTAGCAACGCAGGCGAAGCGATAAAAAATTCGCGCTAAGCCCGAATATCGCTAGAATTTAACACCTGCTAAAAACATGACTTACCTGTTTGTAGAATAGGAGGTGGATTGTCAGCCTAAGTCCACCATGGCGTTAATGCGTGAATATGGCTGGATTTCCAGCGATATTCACGCATTTCGTCGCTATCGCTGGATATTTTATCGCATTGGAGATAAACCTTGCTAATAGCATGTTATCTCCGCGATAATATCCAGCGATAGGCGGCGTTAAATAAATACGTGCTAAGCGCGGTTAGCGATAATTTTCGCCTGTTCTTGCTAATATGCCCCCTGGTCATGAAATATATGAACCTCATAATACATAGGGATTTTGATTTATGGCTACAGAATACAATTTTTCATCAGCCTCTCAGGTATGGTTTCCCCCAATTGTACCTCAGAACCCATATACTTGAAAGGTCACACCCTCAAGGATATTTCATAAGGTTTCCACAAAAAACTGCTCTGCCATCAGTAATAACATCTTTTCTCAATTTACCCCTCATGCATCCTCCCATATCACTGTACCACACATTTTCTCACATGAACTTGGCACTTCCCAATCCTTTGAGGAAGTTATGACAACTCTCAAGCCTGCAGAGCTCCCTATTGACCCTTCATTTGCATGGTTACTGAAATACTTTATACCGTAAACATCGCTTACAACGGATGCGATACAACGCATGCCATTATAACGCGGTCATTACAACAACTGCGTTGTTACATTGCATACCATCACAACGCAAGTCGATACAACGACTTGCTGTAGGGGGCAGAAGGTGTTTGATTTAAAATACAACATCGTCCCTACTGTTGCACAGACTGGAGTTGGAATAGTATATTATATTATTCCAAACTCCAGCGCCCCCCTACACCAAGTCGTTGTAACGGCTTATGTTCTAATGGTATGTGATATAACAACGCAGTCGTTGTAATGACCGCATTGTAATGGCATGCTTTGTAAACGCGTGCGTTGTGACGTGTCCTATTCCTTTATACTTTCATCCCAAATCACTACTTTTCTAAAATATCTCCTTCAGACAGAAACTTGCCCATGTAATGCTTATAAAAACACCAAGAGGTGCCACTATGTCAAAAACCTAATGCATATTGTTTTGCTTAATTTCATTTTCTGTCCTTTTCCAGACTACCTGTTCTAGCAAAAATAGTGGAGAGATTGTGCCCTCCCAATTGCACATCTACTTGGGCAAAAACGCTCTTCCATCCAGGAGATCTTCAGATCCGGTCATGGGACTTAAGGTGCCCTGATGGGGGACAAGTTATTTCTTGGTTATATATTGTCTTCTCAACAGCAGCTTTGAAGATAGTGGTTTATTCTATCATTTTGGATAGGTTATCCACTGTGGCATTAGTTGACCAACATGTGCCGAATTGTTCCGGTCTTGTAGGAAAGTGCCTCTTTTTGACATGGTTACCCCACTTTTTGCTTGTTACTTGATGTGATTTTGGCTGGAAGTGCACTGGGTTCCTGCTAACAAGGTCCCCAGTGCCAGAGCTCTTTCCCAAATCTGTACAATTGTTGCCCTAATTGGCAACCCTTTTAGCACCCTCTGTAAGCCCCTAGTAATTGACACCCTGATACCTAGGGCCTGAGGTACTAAAGAGGGTCCCTAAGGGCGGAAGCCCGAATTGTGCCACTCTAAGGGACTCCTCGCCAAGCACATGCGATACTGCCATTGCAGGCTGCGTGTCTTGGTGCAGACAAAAGTGAAAACCCAACATGTCACACACCCCTTTGTGCCATGTCTCTAAGACTGCATTCAATAAATGTAAGTCACCTCTACAGCAGGTCTGACAGTCCTAAGGTAGGGTGCTGAATATTACATGTGATGCATACCTGCATCAGCAGATAGGCTTCTGTGCTGGTTAGTCCTATTACTGCCAGTACAAATGACCAGGGAAGCCATCTTAAGACATGGGCTGGATACTGGTGAAAATGAGTTCCCCAGCTACATGATGGCTTCACTGAAAACAAGATCCCCAGCTACATGATGGCTTCACTGAAAATGGGGATGTTTGGTATCAAACATCTCATATTGGTGAACCCACAGTGATGCCAGTGTTGCATTTACTATTACATACACCCAGAGGGCACCTTAGAGGCACCCCCAGAAAACCTACCAGCCTCTGGTGTACTTGCTGACTGGTTTCTGCCAGCCTCCCTCCCGAGACACTGTTCTGACCTCCTAGGGAGAAAACCCCTGCTCTCAGGAGACCCAGAACAAAAGTTTGTCCGAGAAGAGGGCGTAGCTCCCCCTCCCACAGGATGACCTGCTGATTAGCCTCCTTGGGCCGGCAAACTTCAAAGAGCTGCCACCTTTGGAAGGCAAAACTAGCTCCCCACACAGGAGAGGAAGCCACCCCTCCATCCAGACCCCCCTTGGCACCAGGACAGGTTGGAAAATTAGCTAGTTAGGTAGGCTTGCCACTTCTAGGCTAGTACCACCCCTAAGGTGAGCTACTGTAAGGTGGACACGCCTTTTCAGAAGTAGCCATCTTTGTGATGGCATACGTAGGAATTCTGGGACAGGGTTATGCCCACTTCCCACAGGAAGTGGTCATATAGGGGGCGTAGTGACCCCAAGGGTCAGTAGCCCATTGGCTACTACCCTACACTTCCCTAACGCCCCTAAATTCAGTATTTAGGGGAGCCCTTTGGCATCAGAGAATCATATCCTGATGACCTAAGAAGAGAGAGGACATTGAAGAACCGCAAAAGCTGAGAAGAGAGAAAAAGCAGCTGACCTGGTACCAACCCTGCCAGGCTGTCTGCATCCCTCATCGAAAACGGTGCCAAAGTCGACTCGTCCTGCAGCTGTGACTCCAGAAACTTGGGAGGACTGCCTGCCTTCGAAAAAGACTCAAGACTTCCCATGAACAGTGGATCTGTTCTTAGGAAGCTCCAAAGAGAAAGACCCTGAGGCCTCCAGAACCGCCAAAACCCGACACCTGAAGCAACCACTGCACCTGTCGCTTCCGGCCCGAGTTGAAGTGGCCCAATGGTGCCAACAAGGTCCCCCAGCTTTCCAGAGCTCAAGTTCACCGTGGTTTCACCCCTCCTAGACTCCCTGATGTCACCTGCAGCCCCTGCACGCAGACCTCTCTACCGTGACTGCTCCATTAAGGAAAAACCTGATGCCTAAGAACACCTCTGCACTTATCACCCCTGGGCCATGGAGAAGAGAATGAAAGGTGTCCCCTCATCCTTGAGCATCGCAAGGCCTGAGCCCACTTGGTGGTTCAGCCCGACTGGCTTCCTAGCCAGAGCCTGCAGTCTATTTATATAGTGACCGATCTCCATTGAAACGCATTGGGCTCCCGACGCTGATTTGCACCCTGCACCCGGCCGCTGGTGGTGTTCTGTTAGTGCTGCCGTCGACCTTGCCCACCACTCACCTTAACTCCTGGAGATTGGTCTTGTAAGTCGATGTACTGTACCTGTTTGCAGAACTTGTTCTTCCTTCCATAGGTTAACTTTGCAGAACTCAGAAATTGCACTGTGTCCACTTTTTAAAGTGAAAAGAATTCATATTTAAAGCAAAATGGTTACTTACCAGTAGGAGTAGTTTTGCAGCTTGAAGAGTTTTCTGGATTCACATGCTGTGCATCATTCTGCCATCTAGTGGTTTGGTCCGGAATAGTCTTTGTTTTCTTAGTTTTTTTTCTGTTCAGGGCATCGTCGACCACCATTTGGTGCTAAGTCCATCCCCTGCGTGACGTCAGACGGCGCCTCGGAGCTCATTGTGAGTAGTAGCCATCTTTGGATTCTTTTTTCTGGGATTCAGTCTTATAGTCTTTTAGATGGTACTTTAGTGAACTGTTAATTATATTTCCCCCACCTGTTTGTATTCCTTGTAGGGGAGGCTGGGTGGGTCGCATATGAATCCAGAAAACTCTTCAAGCTGCAAAACTACTCCTACTGGTAAGTAACCATTTTGTTTTGCAGCATGAATCCTTTTCTGGATTCACATGCTGTGTATCAGATTACGTAGCGTTTTTTCCCTTCTTGGAGAGGCTATGGTAAGAGGAAGATAGCGAACAGGTGTTGAAGTACCGCCTGTCTTACTTGTGATTCCTTATTCATCTGTATGTCCACACAGTAATGCTTGGTGAAAGTGTGTGGGGATGCCCATTGTGCTGCGGCACATATAGTGTCTATTGGCACATTGGCTATGAAGGAAAGAGTTGCTCCTTTCTTTCTAGTTGAATGAGCTTTTGGTCATACGCTTAGGGTTTTTCCTGCGGAGGCATAACATAGTTGGGTGGTTTGGACTATCCATCGTGCAATTGTTGCCTTTGTGACAGGCGTCCCTGTGTTGGTATGTGAGTAAGCAACAAACAGCTTTTTGCTTTTGCGAGCTTGTTCTGTTTTCTGTAGATATTTCAGTAAAGCCCTCCTTACATCTAGGGTATGGAGGCTTTTTTCCAATTTTGCTTGTGGGTTTTTGAAAAAGACTGGTAGAAGAATGCTTTGATTCAAGTGATACTTGGACACAACTTCTGGTAAGAATTGAGGATTAGTTCTTAGGCTAACTTTGTCTTTATGGATTAGAATGTATGGTTCTTCTATGGTTCACTTACTCTTCGTAAGGATGTAATGGCCATTAGGAATGCAGTCTTTAAGGTGATCTGTTCGAGGTCCGCTTTGTGCATGGGCTCAAATGGTTCTGTCATAAGTTGTGTGAGGATTGTATTTAAACTCCACATGGGGGCTGGAGATGTTCTTGGGGGTGCAATTGTTTTTGATCCATCTAGGAATATTTTTATGACAGGTCTTATGAAGAAACTGTTGCATGATTTTCCCCTGGTGTAGGCAACGATAGCTGCAAGGTGTACTTTTAGGCTTGAGTAGTTGATATGGCTGTCTAGGAGGTGTGTTACGTATATGGTCACCATTTCTTGTGTGGTGATTGAGTCCATAAGGTTGTTTGTTGTGCACCAAGTGGTGTACCGTATCCATTTTGTGGCATAGCATTGCCCTGTGGTCTGTTTTCTTGCCTCTTTTAGAATTTCCATTGTTCGCTGCGGCAAGTTTAGGTGACCAAACTCTACGTATTCAGGTGCCAGGCCGCTAGGCGTAGTGTCTCTGGCTCCGGGTGAAAGATTTTCCCCTGTTGCATTGTTAGTAGGACCTTGTCCACTTTGAGTCTGATTATTTGTCCCTTGGACAGTTCTAGTAGACTTGAGTACCATGTTTGTCTGGCCCATTGTGGAGCAATGAGGATTAGGTTTGTCCCTGGTTTTCTTGCTTTTTCCAGGACTCTTTGGATTAGGGGTATTGGAGGAAAAGCGTAAGCAAATGTCCCTGACCAATCTAGCGACAGGGCATTCCCTTTTGACAGGTGGTCATGAAACCTGGAGGCAAAGAACTGGCATTTCTTGTTCTATATTGTCGCAAACAGGTCTATCTCTGGGGTCCCCCAGAGTTTGAAGATGTATTGTATTGTCTTGTGTTTCAATTCCCACTTGTGTGAGCAGCTGTTCTGCCTGCTCAGTTGATCTGCTGTTCTGTTGTATATTCCTGGTAGGTGTATTGTTTGCAGATTGATTCTTTGTGAAATTGCCCATCTCCAGATCTGTTATGCTAGCTTGCTGAGTGGCATTGACTTTGTACCTCCCTATTTGTTGAGGTAGAACATTGTGGTGGTGTTGTCTGTTTGAATCAAGATAGTCTTTTTTGCGAATGTGTTTCTGGAACGCTTTGAGTGCTAGGAGCACTGTTTTCATCTCCAGGTAGTTGATGTGTTTTATGGAGTCGAGGTCGTTCCACTGGCCTCACATTTTCAGATGGCCGAGGTGAGCTCCCCATCTGTTGTGGGATGCATTTGTTGGGATTGTCGCAGAGGGAGTTGGGCTTTTGAATGGTCTGCCTAGTGCTATGTTCCTGGATGTCCACCATTGTATTTCTGCTTGCAGTTTCTGTATAACAACCACTAGATCCTCCCAACTCCCTGTGGCCTGTGACAAATTGTTGGAAAGCCATTCCTGGAAGGGTCGCATATGGAGGCGGGCATGAGGAATGAGTGGGATGCATGATGCGATCATGCCCATGAGTTTCATGACTCTCCTCACCGTCAGAGATTGACCCCTCTGGTACAGTGAAGTTTCCTGCCTGATAGCGTGTATCCTGTTTTGTGTTGGATAAGCTTGTGCGAGTTTTGAGTTGAGTCTTGCACCTAAGAAAGTATTTTTCTTGTTCTGACTTTGTGGACGACTTCTTGTGATTTATTGAGAATCCTAGTTTTTCGCGTGTGAAGATTACTGTTTGAACACGGCTGTTTCATTTTTGTTTTGTATTTGCTCTTATAAGCTAGTCGTCTAGATAAGGGTAAACTTGTATTCCATCCTTTCGTAGGTGTGCTGCCAAAGCGGCTAGGCACTTGGTGAAGACACATGGTGCTGATTTTATTCCGAAAGGAAGTACCTTGAACTGGTAGTATGCTCTTTCGAGTAAGATTCTGAGATACTTTCTGTGGCCTTTGTTCATGGGGATGTGCAAATAGGCGTCTTTGAGGTCTATTGTTGCCATCCCTTTTGAATTTGCGGTATTATTTCTTGAAGTGTAGTCATTTTGAAATGTTGCATTAGAATAAACTTGTTTATGAACCTTGGGTCTAGGATAGGCCTTAGTGTAAGGTCTTGCTTGGGAACTAGGAAGTATGGTGAGTAGTTTCCCTTGAAAAGGCCTTCCTTTGGTACATTTTCTATCGCTTGCTTTTGAAGAAGCTCTTTGATTTCTGATCTCAATTGTGTGATTTCTGATTTGAGGTACTTTTTTATTTTTGAGGGTTTGCTGGAGGTGTGTTTGTCAGCTCTATGCAATATCCGTATTTTATCAAATTTAATATCCAATTGTCTGTAGTGATATTTTGCCATTATTGCAGGTATTGTGCTATTCTGCCCCCCAATGGTGTTGTGTGTGGGTCCTTTGTGCAGGAGTCAATTTGATTCAGCTCCTCTTCCTCTGGAGGGCTGGCCTCTGCCTCTTCCCCTTCCTCAGAAGGACTGATTTGGCTTTTGTTGCCAGTTTGGATAACCTGTCTGTTGGCTAGACTGTTGCCCGTGCCCTTGGCCTTGTTGTAAATGAGGCATCTGTTGTCCTTGCGTGAAGAAGGCTCCTCTTCTTGTGGGTTTCCTTCCGCTAAAACCTCCTCTTTTGAAAGCTCCTCTTTGCTGCAGGGCTCCCATACCTCTTGCGGTTTTGTTGTCTTTCTTTATTTGTTGGAGGGACTCGTCGACTCTTTTCTGAACAGGGCATCCCCTGTGAATGGTCTATTAATGATGGAGGTCTGCACCTCCTGCTTAAAGCCGGATATTCGTAGCCAAGCATGTCTCCTTAGTGTGGTACCTGTGCACATTTGTCTACTGGCCGTGTCTGCTGCGTTGAGTGCTGACTTTAGGCATGTATTTTTGCTTTCCTGTCCTCTTCTAGGAGCTTGTTGATGAGCTCCTCAATGTCATGCCATTGCTGGTGACCATATCTGTTTAACAGGGCATTTGAGTTTGCGATGCGCCATTGAGTCGCTGCCTCCTTCTCAATTTTTCTGCCTACCATGTCCATTCTTTTGCTCTCCTTTTCTGGAGGTGGGCCAGAGTTGGAGAGGGAGTTGCCCCTCCTTCTTGCTGTGGTGACAATAATAGAGTCTGGTACAGTATTTCTCTGTATATACTCGGGTCTTTGGAGGAGGGTTTATACTTCTTCTCGACCCTCGGTGTCACTGCTTTGGCTGAGGCTGGCTCCCTGAAGGCTTCCTTGCCTTGGTCCAGGATGCTTGGTAGCATAGGAAGATACTGTGTGCCCTTGTTGGCAGGGGCTAATGTCTCTAAAAGGAAGCATGTTTCCTCCTTCTCCTCTTCGAGGGTGACCCCGAAAGCGTCAGCTGCTCGTTTTATGAGGCTGTTATAGAAGGTGATGTCATCTGGAGGAGAAGCCTTCGAGGGTAGCAGCATATCTCCTCTTCTGGGCTTTCCGTGTCGAGGTCGTTCCATTGATCGTTGAAAGTGTCAGAGGCGTCTTCATCCTCTGGGGCGTCGATGTGGTCTTCGACATCCTCGGCGCGTGGTTCTGGTGTTTGAGGCGATTCGAGGATTTCTTCTTCCTCTTCTGGGACCTCTGTGCTTTCGGCGTCAACATTTTCGGTGTCGGCGGTGGGAACCACTGGGATACGGAATCCTTTGAGAGCTTTGTTGAACTCCTTCTTCTTTTGGAGGAGTTCCGCCATTTCTGCCTCGAGGCGTTTTTTCTTCATTTCAACCTCGAGGGCTCTCTCGGCATCAGTGGCCGGAGATTTCCTCTTCTTTGGAGTGGTGGACTCAGTGTTTGAGGGTGGCGTAGCTCCCTTCACGGGTTCGTGCTCGACCTTCGGCTTCAACGCCTTATGTGATCTTCCCTCGTCAGAGTCCTTCAGCAAGGTTCCGTGGGGTTCTCTGGCTCGCGGCTGACCCTCGATCGCCTTTTCTTTTGGCGTCAGGGCTCCCTTAGGCTGTGCCTTTTTATCGTGGCCCTTCGGTTCCAACGGGTTTGAGTGTCTTACCTTGTCTGTCTTTTCACAGAGTCTTCGCCATCCTTTTCTGGGTGCAAGTTTTTGTCTGCGTCCACTTCGAGAATTTCGACCTAAAGAACTCAAGAACTTCCGGCCCATCTCCCTACTCCCGTTCCCGGCGAAAGTCATCGAGAAGATTGTCAACCGACAACTGACCTCCTTCCTCGAAGAGAACAACATCCTGGACCCGTCCCAATCCGGATTCCGCAGCAACCACAGCACCAAAACAGCCCTCATCGCTGCCACCGACGACATCAGGGCCCTGCTGGACAACGGAGAAACAGCGGCCCATCCTCCTGGACCTCTCGGCTGCCTTCGACACCGTCTGCCACCACACCCTACGCACACGCCTCCACAACGCAGGGATCCGCGACAAACCCCTGGACTGGCCCACCTCCTTCCTCACCGGCAGATCCCAGAGTGTCCGCCTCCCTCCATTCCGATCTAAAGACACCGAGATCATCTGCGGCGTACCCCAAGGATCATCCCTCAGTCCGACACTCTTCAACATCTACATGGCACCGCTCGCCAACATCGTCCAATTGCACGACCTCAACATCATCTCATACGCCGACAACACCCAGCTGATCCTCTCCCTCACCAAGGCTCCCACCACCGCCAAGACCAACCTCCACAAAGGAATGAAGGCCGTCGCCGAATGGATGAAGAACAGCTGACTGAAACTGAACTCGGACAAGATGGAGGTCCTCATCCTCTGCTCCACCCCCTCCGCCTGGGACGACTCATGGTGGCCGGCCGTGCTGGGAGCCGCACCGTCGCCCACTGACCACGCACGCAACCTGGGGTTCATCCTGGACTCATCGCTATCAATGACCCAGCAAGTCAACGCCGTCTCCTCTTCCTGCTTCAACACCCTACGCATGCTCCGTAAGATCTACAGATGGATCCCCACCGGAACCAGAAGGACGGTCACCCAGGCCCTCGTCAGCAGCAGACTGGACTAAGGCAACGCCCTCTACGCGGGAACCTCGGCCAAACTCCAGAAACGACTACAACGCATACAGAACACCTCTGCACGCCTCATCCTCAACATCCCCCGCCACAGCCACATCACACCCCACCTGAGAGACCTGCACTGGCTCCCCGTCAACAAGAGGATCACCTTCAAGCTCCTCACCCACGCTCACAAAGCACTCCACAACACCGGACCAGCATATCTCAACGAACGACTCACCTTCTACACCCCGAACCGCCAGCTTCGCTCCGCTGACCTCGCCCTCGCCACCGTCCCCCGCATCCGACGAGCGACCGCTGGCGGCAGATCATTCTCCCACCTCGCCGCCAAGACATGGAACACCCTCCCCATCCGCCTGCGACAGACCCAGGACCTGCTGACCTTCAGGAGACTTCTCAAGACCTGGTTGTTCGAGCAGTAGCAGCACCCCTCCTCCCCAGCGCCTTGAGACCCTCATGGGTGCGTAGCGCGCTCTACAAATGGATTGATTGATTGATTGATGTCCGATCCTTCGTGTGTCGACTCTGCTGGTACCCCTTGGTCCTCCTCGTCGCTGGAGAGACCTCAGTCCTTCAAGCAAGGTTTTTTCTGTCCTTGGGACATTGTCGCAAAGTGGCCCTCTCTTTGCTGTCGGCGTGCCCTGAGAGTCTTAGATAGGAACCCCGCACAGGCCTCGCAATACTTGTCTTTGTGATCTTTGGGTAGACAGAGGTTGCACACGTCGTGTGGATCGTGTTGGGCGAACTTGTGGTGGCACTTGGGGCAGAATTTGAGGGAGGTATTTTCCATCGCCCCTACTTCGCCAGTTGTCGAAGTATGTGTAGTCACATAGTAGATGTGTACAGTATTGAAGATGTCGTCTCCGGAGGCCAGTTGTGTTCTCGGGTCGCGTAGTCGATGTCCGATGTTACTTTTTCTTCAAATCTCAAGTTTTTTCAGGGATTAGCAGCTATTCTTCAGAGCGTCCCCTCTTGCTTCCAGACCCAACGGTGGAAAAAATAATCTGAAGATGGCTACTACGCACAACGAACTCCGGGGTGCCGTCTGACATCACGCAGGAGACGGACCAAGCACCAAATGGGTGTCAACGACGCCCAAAACAGAAAAATAAACAAAATAACAAAGACTGTTCCGGACCCAACCACTAGATTGCGGAATGATGCACAGCATGTGAATCCAGAAAAGGATTCATGCTGCAAAGCATACTTACCTGAACAATTTTTCTCTGATGCCTAAACATATATAAAGGTACTTGGTATTTTTATAAATCGGTGTGGATCTCCGTCTTGTGTCATGCATGTAATTTATTATTCATTGTGTGTATTTGCAAATGTTTTGCACTCCTCGGTGTTAAGCCTAAGTCTGCTCGACCACACTACCCCCTAATAAAGCACTTAGGGATTACATGCATATCAGATTATTGACATTTCACATAAAGAGCCAGCTTCCTACAGGTCTGTTTTAGAACTTAGATCCCAAAAGGTTGCCTTGAACCACTACACTTTCATAGAAACAGTAATTGCAATCAAATCCTTTAATGATCCCTACTATCACCTATTATTTGTAATATATATCTGGCTCTTTTTGGGCATCTTTGTAACCCAACCTATCTTCCTTCAGTTCTTCGCTGATGACACCAACGCTATGCTAACTTCTCCAAATATAATTGTATAATAGAAGCTCTACAAATGGCCTTTTAAAGAATTGAAGAGTGGATTGGAAAAAATAGGTGTCATCTCTGCAACAAAGGTGTTGATCTAATCATCTTTATGTTTAAATTTCTTTATTAGTTTCAGAGCAAGAAAAGACAAACAAGAACAGTATGCGCTATACATGTCGTTGTGTAGCCCAACAGAGGGCTGCCATAAAAGGAGATAAAACAACAAACAAGCAAATAACCCCCCCCCTCCTGCCCCTCCCTCTTCCCTCTCCATCTGTCCAAGGATTGAGTCAGTGCTTCGCTCTTTCGGGCTCTGCAGCAGTCAAGCATCCCTATTAGATTGGGCTTAGTGGTGGACATGTTTGCCCGAAACCGTCTGCAAAGGTGGATCTGCCAGTCGTAGTAATCTCAAGGATTTAGGGCAAGTAAGCTCTGCAAACTCTGAGGTCAGCAGTTTTAAAAAGGGTTCCCACATATCGTGGAAGGAGGCCCCTGGATTTGTGAGTGATAGTGAAATTTTCTCCATCCCGAGTATGCCCCAGAGCCTATGAAGCCATCCCATGGGATAGTTGTAGTGCCCCAATGGGAAAGAATGTTTTGTAGGGCCGCACCCATAGCTAAAGCCATTTGTCTGCCTCTTCGAGCCCTGAGTGGGAAGGTGACCGGGTTAGGGAGGCCCAAAAGAGTGTAAGCCGGGAAACGGGGAATTTGGGTATCAAAATGCAGGTCAACATCATCTAGTATCTGCGTCCAGTAACCCGCCAGATGAGGACAATCAACAAGTGAGTCAGAGTGCCTGGCGAACCACATGCCCTCCAACATTGAGGGTCTCGAGATGGGTTGCCTTTGTGGAGCCGGGACGGAGTCAAATACCAATGGGTGGCGATTTTAGTGGCCATTTCAATGCTTGCTACGTTTCGTGCCGTATGGCGAGCTCTGTAGTAAATGTCTGACCATTCTTTCTGTGTCAGTGATCGGCCGAGTTCAAATTCCCAACGCACTTGGCCCGGGGATTTCCCAGCGTCGGGGACGCACTGGATAAATTTGTACAAATCTGATGTTAGACGGGCATCGGTGTGTCTTGTGAATAGCCATTTTTCGAAAGGTGTGAGGTGTCTTTCGGCTCCCACCCGCACCTCTGGATGCATCACCCAGTGTCGAATCTGTATATAGCGGTAGCATTCCGTCTCCGCAGGTCATGTCCCCTGCGAAAGTCAGAAAAGGTCAGGGGGCCTGTCGTGTCAAAGAGATGGCCTATGGAGCGCTGCCCTTCTTTTGTCCAGTGTGCGAACCTTAACGCATCAAGCTCTGGTGCGAAATCTGGGTTGTGCACTATAGGTGTGATTGGAGATGGTAAGGTCGTGAATACCCGGGAGCTGGCCACTCTATCCCAGGCTAGAAGGATGGGGTGAGTTACCTTGGAAAGGTATAGGTTCCGGGGTCTATCGCCCTTCTTTAGGAAAGAGATTCCCCAGAGGGGCTGTCTGGCAAGGGACCGATCCATGAACAGCCAATGTTTGTCGGATTCTGGGCGAGACCACTCAACCAGCGGCCTCATCTGAACTGCCCACTAGTATGCTTGCAAGTTGGGGACACCCAACCCTTCCCCGGCAGGATCCCTGTAACATAGTTCCCTATGTAGTTGTGGCCTCTGGTACCGCCATATGAAACGCTGTAGGTTCATTTGCAGGGAGTGGAGTACGCCCAAAGGGGGAAGCAATGGAAGCGTCTGGAATAGGTATATTATCTTGGGAAGTACGGTCATTTTAACGGCCGCAATCCGGACTGGCCAGAACAGCGAGTGGGGCTTCCACTTTCTAAGGCAGTCCCTCACGTGCCTTAGCAGTTTCGTGTAGTTCAGCGTATTGTTTTCTTGAAGGCTTGCCGAGAGTTGCAAACCAAGGTAAGGGATGGCTTCTTGAGTCCAGTGGATATGGTAGGATCGCTGGAGTACTCCCAAGGTGTCAGGACCGAGCGATAGATTAAGGGCTTGTGACTTATACACATTGATCTTGAATCCTGACGCTTGGGCAAAATGTTCAAACTCCGCCAGCAAGGCTGGGAGGGATTCCTGAGGCTTCTCCAATGTGGCCACCACTTCATCGGCGTAAAGACTAATTTTATGCTCTTCACCCCCAAATTGCACCCCTGAGATCAAGGGGTCATCCCGAACCCGCTGAGCCATGTGCTCCATATACAAGGCGAACAAGAGTGGCAACAATGGTCACCCTTGCCTAGTTCCCTGCCGAATGGGAAAGGTGTTTGAGATGAGCCCATTTACTCGTACGGAGGCGGAGGGGTTAGTGTAGCTGCCGAATACCCAGTCAATGAAACGCTGTGGAAGGCCGAAGTGTACCAGGGTTGCCTGCAGATACGGCCAGTGAACCCTGTCGAACGCTTTCTCTGCGTCAACCGAGAGTATCATACGCTCATCAGGGAAGCGTTCAGATTTGTCCACTAGGTGCAGAAGGCGTTTCGTGTTATAAGAACACTGGCGTCCGGGGATAAAACCCGATTGGTCCGGGTCTATCAAGCCAGGCAGGTGAGGGGAAAGTCTCTGTGCCAGGATTCCAGTAAAAAAAATTAGGTCGACGTTAAGAAGGGGGTAGGACGAAAAGACGTACATTGTCGTTTGTCCTTGCCTGCTTTGGGAATCACCGAGACCAATGCCTCCAGCATCGACGGTGGGCGAGGGCTAACCGCCCAAACTGAATTGTACACCCTCATCAGCAACGGGGCCAATATTGTGCAAAAGGTTTTAAAGAAGGTGGATGAGAAGCCGTCGGGCCGGGGGATTTATGCGCTTTTAATTTAGATTTGGCCAAGAACACCTCTTCTAACCTGATGGGGGACTCGAGATCCTCCGCTTCACTCCATATCAACTTGGCAGTGTTCGCCCCCTGCAGATATTGCACCGGGTTTCCCTCAGGTAAGTCCTGGGCCCCATACAAGGACCCGTAGAACTGCCTAAACGTTTCGGCGATGCCCTGGTCAGTGGTCTGTTCCTGCCCCTGTTGATCTATTATTGTGGGGATGTGAGATGACTGTCATTGCGCATGTAGTCTATTGGCTAAAAGCCTCCCGCTTCTATCTCCCCCCACATAAAAAGCGTGTTTGAGTCTAAGGGCAGCGTACTCGGCCCTCTCTGTGTCCAAGTCCGCTAGTTGGGCCCTCGCTACCTTAAGTTGTTTCCAGACCCTGGGCGCACCAGTCCGTTGGTGGATGCGTTCTAGTTCAACCACTGCATTAGAGAGTTGCTCTCTTTTGTCTCTCCGTAACTTATTGTCCGCGGCAGAAATCGCTAAGAATTCTCCCCTGACCACCGCCTTCAGGGCATCCCACAAGATCGCCACCGACACGTCAGGAGTGTTGTTAATGGCTAAATAATCAGTTATGGTTTTAGTGACTTGCGTGACTACTGAAGGGCGCTGCAACATCGTCTCTCTGAGACGCCAGAGGCGACGGGAGGATCTATTGTAATGTAGAGACAGGGAAATACGCACGGCCGAGTGATCGGACTGGGGACATGGAAGAATCTCCACCCTTTGTATCTGTTGTGTCAATGGGTCTGATGTCAAAATGTAATCTATTCTTGCATACGTTTTATGAGAGTGCGAGTAGTACGTGTATTCCCTAGACGTCGGATGGTGCAGTCGCCAGACATCCTTGAGCCCTGCCTTGGCCAGAAGGCGTCTTCCTGTCCCAGTCAGGGCCCCAGTCTGCCCTGAGCGCTGGCCAGATCTATCCAGGTTATTGTCGAAAGCCAAGTTGAGGTCTCCACCCAAAAGTAATGCCCTGTCAGGGGAGTTAGACAGCTCCTGAATCATGTCTCGGAGGAACCCTTCCTGTACGTCGTTGGGAGCGTATACTGCAGCTACTGTAAAAGTGTGATGCCCCAATGTGAAGGTGTATGCTAAAAGTCTACCTTTGATCTCAGCCTGTTTAAGGCCAATCTTACCCCGGAACCTAGCAGAGACCAGTATAGCCACCCCCGCCGTCTTAGAGGCACAAGAGGAGAACAATTGGTGGGGGAAGGTCTTGGAACGCAATCTGTGAGTATCCTTAACCAGAAGGTGTGTCTCCTAGAGGAGACATATGTGGGCATCCGAATTTTCCAAGAAAGACAGGACTGATCGCCTCTTGACAGGGTTATTAATCCCCTTGACGTTCAGCGATACGATTTTAACGTCCGCAGTCATGAGGGGGGATACCGAAATGCACAGAAGGAGCTTGTAGGCCCGTCTCAACCCTCACCCCAGCACACACCATGCTCATGCTTAACCAAGATGTCTGGTGATCGCCCTGGCATTTATGTTTCAAAGCTATTCCATAAACAGAAGGAGGAGGAGAGAACCCCAATGCCCCAACAACAAGAGAAACAAAACTGGATAACAACTTACAAAGTCCGTGAATGTCCTGGGTTACAAACCCCATGGTGAAGCGTGAGATGTTCAGCAGGAACCCCCACACCGCCCCCTCCCACCCGAGCCCCGAGTGCAAAGATCCGGAGGTGCCAAGCTGTCCCAAACTCATCCCCCCGGTGTCGGGCGGGCGTGCTCTCAATCTGCGGCAGCCGAGTCCACTTCCAACGTTGCGATGATCGCTTTCCTCTCTTTGGCCATCGTCTCAGGATCGGGATGGAGTCGCAGCGGGTACCTTCCCACCCGTCGCCATTTTTCATTCCCGGCGCGTCTCCCTCCGGTGTCCTCTGGTGCCGAGGTCCCCTCATCGTCCTCGGGCAGGTTGAGCAGCGTTTTGGCCTCCCGCAGGGTGCGTATTTGGTGGAGTCTGCCATCCCACTTAAAAATTAGCCTGAAGGGGTGACTGCATGAATATGAAATGTCTTTTCGGCGCAGGAAGGCTGTGACTCCCTCCCTCTGTTTTTGCAGAGTGGAAGCAGCTAAGTCCTGGAACAAAAGGGGCCTAATGAACGAAAGTCTATAGGGTGCTTGGCCCATGCCTCCCGAAGAATCTGTTCTTTCAGCTGAAAGCTGTGGAGACCTGTTAAGATGTCTGGGGGGGGAGCCGTCGCCGAACTCTTGGGCCCTACCCAATGGGTCCAGTCCAGTTTAATCCGTTGTTCCGCGGGGGCACCCAAGATGAAGCGGAAGAGTTCCTCTACAAAAGCTTCTATGTCCTGCCCCTCCACCCCCTGAGGAACAGCCGGGGTTCGTATATTGTTCCGACGGGAACGATTCTCAAGGCCCTCCACGTGGGCTTGAAGATCCAGTTGCTGATCCTGAAGGCGGAGGACTTCCTGCTGAAGCTGATCAACCTCCTCCTCCCTCGTCGATGTGTATGTCTCCAGCGTATCTACTCTTTCGCCAACAGAGTTGATATCCCTAAGTTGCAGGGATATTTCCTTCTTCATGGCATGGAATTCCCCTTTCAGCAAGGCGAATAAGGATTCGAGGAAGCCACATGTGACTGGTCCCTCCGCCTCACCTTGTTCATGTTCTGTCGGGTGCCCACTCGAGGACGGGGCCGCTTCAACCCCTCCTGCATTGGTTTTAAGGAGGAGATCTTTCACTGATCGTTCTTTCTTAGTTTTATTGGTCGCCATGGCTGGGGGTCGCTGCTTCCCCCCATAGTCCGGACCCCAGGCTATGATAGGGAGGAGCCGCCAAGTAGATATGTGGGGGAGGATGTGAGAAGCCCACCCCCTTCAAGGTGCCTCTGAGCAATCCAAATCTGGACCGTGCGCCCAGCGCCCTCCTCAGAACCAGACCACAGAGTCCCCAGGTCCGATCACGCGGACTCCCTGCTCCCTGTATGATGTTACCTGTGCAGTGGGGAACGATCCCCTTGAGTCAGCTCCTCCTGCCGGTCTCCTGGCCTTGTCCAACAGACAGCACCAGCAAACCCCAATGGGCACCCCGGGGCACTCTCAGGCCAACTGCGCTGATCTATCTGCGTCCAGGTGTTGCTCGTGCTCGCGTACATCCTCTGTCCCTGATGCACACCGTGGGACTCTCCGAGCCACTCTCTACTGCGTGTTGATCTCTTCCCATAAGTAGGGGGGGGGGCTCAACGTGGGTCTAATCCCATGAGGCGGCAGCTAATGTTCCAGGCCTTCCGGCCCTCCTGTAGTGAAAAGTCCAGGGCAGACGCGTGTTGCTGGGTTTGATTTGCTCTAACGCTCCGTCCATCATCCCCTTTGGTATCGCTTTGTTCGCCCTAAGTTGGCAGGGTATGCCCAGACGTGGGTCCCTTGCTCACTTTGCCACTGGATTCAAGATAGCCTGGCTGATGAGGGTTTTGAACCCGAAACCGGTCCCAGGATGCTTGTTTCCGGTCCAGGGAAGACATGGCTTGGCAGTTCGGGCTGGACTGTTCCCATGAGGCACAGGGTCAGACTGATTTGCATATGGCCATGTCTGAACTGGGGTGGTGGAGTGAGCTAAAGAATGATGATGGATTAAACCCAGATCAGTTGACTGGGGGTGAGTGTTTGATTTGCTCTAACGCTCCGTCCATCATCCCCTTTGGTATCGCTTTGTTCGCCCCTAAGTTGGCAGGGTATGCCCAGACGTGGGTCCCTTGCTCACTTTGCCACTGGATTCAAGATAGCCTGGCTGATGAGGGTTTTGAACCCGAAACCGGTCCCAGGATGCTTGTTTCCGGTCCAGGGAAGACATGGCTTGGCAGTTCGGGCTGGACTGTTCCCATGAGGCACAGGGTCAGACTGATTTGCATATGGCCATGTCTGAACTGGGGTGGTGGAGTGAGCGAAAGAATGATGATGGATTAAACCCAGATCAGTTGACTGGGGGTGAGTGTTTGATTTGCTCTAACGCTCCGTCCATCATCCCCTTTTGTACCGCTTTGTTCGCCCTAAGTTGGCAGGGTATGCCCAGACGTGGGTCCCTTGCTCACTTTGCCACTGGATTCAAGATAGCCTGGCTGATGAGGGTTTTGAACCCGAAACCGGTCCCAGGATGCTTGTTTCCGGTCCAGGGAAGACATGGCTTGGCAGTTCGGGCTGGACTGTTCCCATGAGGCACAGGGTCAGACTGATTTGCATATGGCCATGTCTGAACTGGGGTGGTGGAGTGAGCTAAAGAATGATGATGGATTAAACCCAGATCAGTTGACAGGGGGTGAGTGTTTGATTTGCTCTAACGCTCCGTCCATCATCCCCTTTGGTATCGCTTTGGGCGGCTGGGCCCGGCACTGCACTCGGTGCGTAGGACTCTCCTCCTCTCCACACGACAGGGCGCTCGCCCCAGACGTCGGAACCCTCTGTTGTGCTCAGCTGCGGGGGACCCCCCGGGTGGCAGATGCAATCATGCAGGCAGGAGGGGAGAGCCAATGAGGGACGGCTCGGCACTGTTCTCCCATTCAATCGGGCTCACCTGCAACAGGCCGCACCTCCGTTGGGCGTCTCAGCAAGCTCCAAGGCCCGAGGGTCCGGTTGCAGCCCCGCCCGTGTTGTTACAGTCCTCAAGGGGCTCCAGTGGAGAGGCTCCCCTCCGCTGATCCGGCGCTCACCCACAGGTAGGCAGCTCTGCTATCTCAGGGTCTCGGGGCGCAGCAGTCAGGAACGCCGGTGTCCTCCCCGCTATGTGGCGTATTCAGGCTGGCTTCCCCCCGGGCAGGCCGCACCCGCCCGCCCCCTCCAGGATCATCGCGGGGTCAATCGACGGGGTTGTCAGCAGTGTTTCTGCACCTGCCCGGGCTGCCCTACGAAGCTGTGGAGCTGGGGCCCACGCGAAGGACGGGAGCGGCGAGCAGGCACGTCCTACTCGGCCGCCATCTTGGCTACGCCCCCGATCTAATCATCTTTGAGGCTAACAGCAAATTCAGCCTGACTTGGCTCCTTTGCTCTTCTGCAATTTCTTTGGCCATAGGTTTTAGAAACCACAAAAGTGAAGAATTACAGCTTTTATTTTGACACCCACCATTCCCTCACTATTCAGTAGTTGGTGGCTGCTTTCACTATCCTTCTCCAATTATGACTGGGGTAGAGACCTACCATTGTAGGTACCACAAACCATTCATAGCTAGACTACAGTAATACAACCTAGCAGGGATACATTTGTATAAGATCCATAGGCTGCAAAGAGTGCAGAATGCCACAGTGCAAATTTTCAAGTGTCTCTCAAAAGAAACCATGTTACCTATTCAAGAGGATCACTTTACTGGATCCCTGTACAGTAGTTGTTTTTTTATTGAGTAACGTAGCCTACTGGTGTTTCAATAGTCTTGCCCCAAGTAGCTTCAAGATTGATCCCTGATAGAGATTTGCACAACAGTGACCTTCATTTCTCAATGATTTCGAGTGTTCCCCTATGCTCACAAGGTGGTAGCACTTGCAACTACCATGCTCATGGTTTTTTAAATTCTCTTCCTATTGAGCTGTGCCACTTTAAGTCAACCCATGTTAGAATGCCACGTAATGAGGTAACCTTTGTATTGTGAGCCAGTTGGGTTTCATTTTGGTTTCATTTGGTTTAGTTATGTGCTTGCAAACAATTACAATAATGTTGTCTGCTTCCAAAGTATTTTATTAAAGGGAGCAGTGAATATTTAACTGAAAAACTCAAGACATTGCTTATATAAAAGGCACATTATGACTACCAGTTTCCTGGGGCACTAAGGCAGTTAGGGGTTACTGAGGTCTAGTTACATCAATTGAAGCTGTTCACCGCTGGTGTCCTAGGGCCACAGTACTACTGGACCCCAAACTGGATAACCCAGTACCGCTCCCCAGCACTTGGTTCTCTCAGGGTAGCGATACAGAGCAGTCCACGGCTTACTCTGGAAGGTGAGGTGGGTTAGACATCCAGAATACAGTTTACACCCTAATATCAATTTATAAAAGAAAAGTACTTTAATGCACACACACAAGAAAAATATACTACACATAAAACTAGGCTACACAGTGGAAGCCAGAAGTCAGAAGTCTCTGTAATATAGTGCCTAGACACTAAGCACTGTAAAAACACAGTTAACATTGCATTAAACAGACTAAATTGCACAGGGTTACTCCGCTAAGCTAGAGTATTGGTACCAATACTTGCATGGCAGTGTTAGAATTTCAGCAGTTGATATGAAGTCAAATGTTCCTGGTTCACCCACTGTCCCACCACCAAAAGCACCACAAGTTCTCACCCTTCCTTGGCGAGGAGAACGCTCTGGTGGTGTCCGGGGCCTGGATAAGGGTGTCTGGTGTCTTGGCATAGTCGCTGGAGTCCCACTAGTCCAGTAGCCACTGGGCTAACTGTAGGAGGGCAGAGTCTGGCCAGGGTACCAGTCCATCCTGATACCCTTAGATGGCACACAAGAGGTGGGGGCCTATACCACAGAGTCCACTGGCCAAAGTCTAAAGTTTCAAATAGCAGGGCTCCCATGGGACGGTGCTACTTGCTACTAGTCTAGGACAAGCTAGAATAAAGCTGGAGACTATGCAAGCCCTGGGGTGGGGACCAAGGGTTCAAATGGTAAGTTCTTTAACAGGGCACCCTTCCCCCAGCTGCAGATAGTAACTTAAAGCACCTACAGGCTCCCACAGCATGGGGGAGGGGCGAAGATCAATGACATGGAGCTTCCTTCGTCACACTCGATGTTGATGTGCAGCAAGTTCCTTATCTTATGCAACTGTCTGAAGTCCCAAATGGACAGAATAATCTCTACAAGCCTCACACAGCTTTGTCTCTGTTCCGAAAACCATTTAACAAACTGCAGCCCAGCTCCTTCCTTCAGACTGGCAAATTCTTTTCACTATTAATCCATCACAGAGGCACCTTCTCAAGTTCAAACCCTATCCCCGGGTCTGAAATGAGAACAGCAATCCAATCTTTGGACTCCACTCCTGGCCTGGATCTCAGCTTCCTTGGAGACCCCTTATGGGTTCCTTGTCAGAAAAGAGAACAGTCTTGACCAACCAACTGGCCGATGAAGCCAGACTTTTATCATTCCCTTAGTGACAGGGATCAGAGGGTCAGCTACCTTTGTATCCTAAATGCCCCTCCAAACCTGGGGCATATTTCCTGCATGTTCACTGCGTGATCAGTTCATGTGAGGAGGGCTCACCCAGTCTCTTGATACCTGTCTGTTCTATACCCCAGAGAGGAATTTTAATTAACTCCAGGCCAGGAGGCCCTGACCACCACCAAGCAAAAAGGGAGGGGGGTCATTCCAGCAGAGGGAATCTTAGCTAAATACAAATAAGAGCTAGTGCCTACCCCAACCCACCAAGCTTCTGCTAAAAACAGAGAGGGGCACAGGAGAGCTGGAATGTCCAGCAGAACAGATACCAGCTCACCTCACATTAAACAGAATTGCTCACCATCCTCACCCAGTGAACCCACTGGCTCTCGATACACCCATTCCACATACTACAGAGGCAAAAAGAATCCAGACTGCGCTGACCTTCCCAGGAAGGAGCTGACAGGCAGCCCCTCCTTAAGTGTCAGTGGTGCAGGTAACCCTTAGTATAGATTAATGCTGCCACCACTATCAGTCTACCACAGCCTGGGTAGAAAGAGCAGTAGCCAGTCTCTGTGAAAGAGGGGTGCACTATACATGCACCCTCGACCTCAGAGCCAAGGTGTAAGGTCTCAATCCATGTAAACAGGAAGCCCCTCAGTGTACATGTGTGACTGTCATGCTCACTGAAGTAGAGATCATAAAATCCACAGTACTTTCAAGTGACTTGCCAGGAGATTATCATAGGGCAGGGAAGCAGGCTCTCCAGAGACATGCAGAAGGATTCCCATCCCACCACACATGAATATTGCATTTTAACTTATTACATAGAGTGATTGTTTACCTATAGGCGGATTTACCCTGCTTGCTCTCGCCATGAGCGGAGACTGCACTAGGAAAAACATCCAAGCTTTAGATTCCAACTTGGATTAAGGAGGAGTATGATGTAATTATCAGCAATTCATTTATAATTCATTATTATTCATGGAATTCGTAAAGTTTGATGCAAAATCATTTTCTCTCCTTGACTCCCTCTTTTGAACAGCCCATTCAAAGACCTCTGAACATAGTCACCAAATTAATACATGTCATTTCTTGTTCATAGACCATCTCTTGTCCAGTCTTCCTCAGTCCCATATAAACTCTTTGCTAGGTACCCTCACTTATTGGTGCACCATTCTTCAGCAACCGTATCACACACAGAACAAGTTTATAGAAAAGCTCTGCTAGAGATCCACTTTTTCATAGACTTGAAGTCCCACTTACTTTATTTCTCACAATCACTCTCTCACAGACATTTTTTTTCTCAAAAAGCCCCACCCCTCAATAAAAACACACCTTCTGACTGCTTTACACGGACAGACTCTCTCAGAGACCTTTTTGAAGACACTCTATTCAAAACTCTCCCTCTGGCATACGATCAAACAGACACCACCTGTACCTCTACTGTCAGCAATATTCACCCCTTTGATGGGCTTGTAATTTTTATCTGCCTAATTAATGCATCAAATACTACTTGTATGCTCTGTGCTCCTCTCAAACCCTGCCTCTTCCACATGAAATCAGTTACAGAAACCTTTACACATTCCTTAGACTTGAGGAAGGGCTTGGAAAGGTCAGGTTTAAGATTAGCTTCATGTCTGGCGACTCCTCTCTCTAACATTAACAATTCAACCTTAGAGACCACTTATTTTGTTTATTTTGTAAACTATTCCAACCATTAACCACATCAAGTATTTTTCATTTCTGTTTTTTATATACTTCCCTACTATATAATATGAAATGTCACCATAATGGGGCACACATTTTGCAGTACTTTATCTTAAAGATAGGGAAACAACAGAGCTACACATACCTGGAATCCTGTTGGACCTGGAGGCCCTTGCTCTCCTCTTTCACCTGCTAGACCCTAGAGTGATAAATGAAAGAGACAGACATTAGGAACAAACAAGATTCGGTACACATGCAATGCTTGCATAGGCTCAATAGCAATAAGGCACAGAATTGCTTTGTTTTTTCCTCTTTTAACGGTAAATAAAAAAACTTGTGAACAGTTTATATTTTATCAGAAAGCTGTGACCGTGTCTAAGAGTACTGTATTTTTTATATGTTCGTCTATAAAAAGTTTGTAAGTGGTTCATATTTTAAAAACTGACCACAAAAGTGTGAGAAGCACATTTTTCCTGAATTATGCAGTTTTCTAGAACTGCTAAGATTATACAACCCTTGAGGTAAAACAGACTGCACATTGTCAAATTATTGGAATACATTTGGCAAGAACTGTGCATGTCTCATATTCTTAGGCATTTCCCTTTAATCTTGGTATTATCAGCAGAGCACAGCTCGGCAAAACATGTAACATACTGTAGCAATACTTAAGGCTAGACTATTTCAGCTATACAGCAACATGATTTGCTACTATGCAATCTATACTTTTCATCCTAGTCTTTGATGGGCACACAACGTAAGGAAACTGATTTTTTGATAAGTCTAACTGTAATCAGGTTAAGATAGTACTTTTGAAAGCAATAAGCTTTTTATTTTTTTTAGCTCGGCTACAATATAAGCAGTGGCATTTAAGACTCCCTCATGGCATCAATTAAAATGGGTATTGGCTGATGGTCAACAGAGTGGTCATATAATTAAGACATCAATTAGATTCAGAGTTAGGGCATGATGCAGGTTTTGGCCCCACCTCCGTCATGCATATGGCAGTGCGCTCACCGTAACTGGTGTCGCCACCACTAATGTGGGCATTGTCATCAAATCTGCTCCAGGTGACACAGCAGCAGCACTTTGAGCAATGAATTATTGCTAGTGGGCTACAATATCATGGCAGTCTCTGGTTTGAAAAGGAACTTTGTAGGCCCCATCCTAGATAGGGCATTTCAATGTTTATTATCTGACAGCCAAGCGGTGTATGGGCTGCTAGTTAAAGATTTTCGATGGCAGAATCAGCCATGGCTCTGTTATCTAAAATCAAGTGGTGTACCTATGTCCAAATGGGGCGGGGGAACTACAGGTTTTGTGCAGAAGGAGACCACCAAATTACAGTGATTCTCCCACTCCACCAAACTCTAATTCACCGGATAAGATTATTTTTACTCGCACTGTGACACCAAGATCGAATATAACAAACAAGGAATGAAGTTACTTTGTGTGTGACTGCTCTGAGATATGGAAGTTTTCCCATCACTACAAAAAAAGACTTTCAAGATGTGAAATACTGAATGAGGAATGTATTGGAGTGATGTTTCTCATACCTTTGAAAATATTAGTAATGTGAAATTACAAGTAGATGGAGATACCCATTTGTGATTCCCTGGGCATGATTCTCTAAATTCATGGTGATCTCTAGTCATAAAAACAGGCTTTTAAGTCTTCGGAAATATTTTGATATCTTTGTAGCGTATATCTGTGGAGTCCAGATACAATGGGTTACAAATGATTTTTAAGCTTGATGAACGGACAATCTCAAATGTAGCTGCACACCACGCTATCGGATGAGGAAAGGGTATTCTCACTCATGTTATCACAATACTATAGAGCAGGTTATATAACACATAACCGGCAAACTGTGATTTTAAATTGTTTATTTAATATTAGACTGTTGCCCTATGTGCCAGAGAGCTAAAGGCTTATACTGAGTACAGTCCGGCCCGAAAATCCACTTATGTGCATAAAAAATACAAAAATGTGAGAAACTCTTGCATAGCCATTCCTCCTTGACCCTTTACTCATTTGCTTGGTATTTCAGAATGAAGATGACAGGGCGCATGTGGGCTCTGCTGACATGTGAGGAGGGCAAAAGTTGCAATATCACAGCAGGGTCTTACATCAAGCAGACCTTCAGCTGTGCAAAGGAGGTTGCCATAGCTGACTCAGGTTTGGTGGAGGGCTCTGAGACAAGCCTTACTGAGACAACTTACGACATACATGACCTCCATACAGACCTAATTAGCTGGCTGCAAGGACTACCTCATTCAGAGCACGACCATTGGGAAATTTCCCAACATTCAGAACAAAATCACCCACACTCACTTGGCCCATGAAGGGTCAAACAATTTCTTAACCCCCTTAATAGGTAAACTCACAATCACAGTCCTAAGTCTTCCCACATAAATCGCTAAAAGTGTGGTAATTACAAACGCTGCACTACACAAATCACTTTAAGCAAATTACCTGGATGCATGTAATGTGCGGGAATAGTGATAGAAACCATGGTCACATTTTCAAATAATCCCTTATTACATTGTTAATATCTTTTGATGTGACATAGACAGTATTTATCAACTTCAGAATATTTGTTCCAATTGTAACTTACCGATGGCCCGACAGGACCCGAAGGACCAACTTCTCCGTCCTTGCCAGGAGACCCCTACGCAAAAATTAAAAACAGTTTAAACCAATCTTTAGATTAACAATGGCTATTATATATACATTGTATGTGAGTGTGATACTTACTCTTTGTCCTGGAGCACCATTGTTCCCCAGTTCTCCTGCCTTTCCCGGATCTCCCTATCAATAGAATCAGTAGTGCTAATTGGAGTTATGTCGGCCAGTGAATGTCGAATTGCATGACGGTAATTGAAACTGAACATATTCACATAACTACATTCTTACACTGTTGCCTTTTGGACCAGCAGGCCCCATAGTGCCAGGTTGACCTCGGATTCCGATTGGACCAGGTGGGCCAGGTCGTCCATCTTCTCCTGCAGCTCCCTACAAAAATGCAAGTTCTTACATTTTACTGACAATGCAATTGGATGATTTATGGAATGTCCCTTATGCTATTTCTAGTACATTAAATAAAGCAGTAATTTCAGCATCCAATCAGTGTTCATGCAAAAACTGTGCAAAGATTGCATGTGATTTTGTTAAAGTGTCAATGTAATTGTGCATTAAAATAAATTATAAAGCCTATCCGTATTAAAAAATGCCCTTGCTCCTGAAAATGACCACACATTTTGAAGTTTTATTCAATTGAAAAAATATGCATGCAAGTGGCTGAATGTTCTAGGTTGCCTAGGCACAATATATATTATTATTTTACATCAGTGCAAAATGGCAGCTTTTGTCCCAGCAGTAGGTAGACTGATAAATATCAAAGCCTATGTGGTCAAAGAAAGGAAGATGTATTCTATTACACCTCAACTGCAAGTGGTAAGTTGTCCAATGCCCCTAATTCGGTTCAATGTCATACGTGAAAGGGCTGTGAAGGGGGACATTTTGTTTGGATGCCTCTTGCTTACACGAGGAAGTAACCAATTATATGTGTCAACAAAATCCTTATATTCCAAATTTAGTAACAGAAACAATTTAGTAACAGAACCATTTTTAGGAAGTAATAAATCTGAAAGTAGTGCCCCCATATGCAGGCTTGAACCATGCTCCGCTAGAGATATTCTGTAGCATAGAGAACGCCTGTTCGATGTCGATGCTATAAAGAAGCAGTGGAAGGGTGCAATAGCAGTGAAAGTAAGACAAAGGAGATGAACAGGTTCGAGTCTCAAATGTAAGATCAATTACAGTAAAGGTAGGCTCCAAAAGCAACACAATAGCACAGGCAATTAATCATAATGCTCCATGCTATGCTTCAATGACGCTTCTTATTGTCATGTGTGAAATTGGGTATCATATCCTGGTATTAACAGATCTCCAAGCAATTACAAGTACAAAACAAGACACAACCTGTATGTCTAGCAGGAAAAACGACCATACTTACCAGTGGTCCAAGCTTTCCTTCAGCGCCTTGTACGCCAGGATTTCCTGTGAGACCCTATAAAAGGCATACATACACTTGTTAAGATTGCACTTGTCACATGACTGCATTTATAGGGCCACACACACTTCACAGACAGATCTCTACCAGTGTTTGAAAACAGCTCGATAGTTATCTCTCTCTCTCTCTCTCTCTCTCTCCCTCTCTCTCTCTCCCTCTCTCTGTCTCTCCCTCTCTCTCTCTCCTTAGCACTCTCACTCTTACTCTCTCTCGCTAGTCTCGTGCTCTCTCTCTCTCTTTCTCTCTCTCTCTCCTTAGCACTCTCACTATTATTCTCTCTCGCTAGTCTCGTGTTCTCTCTCTCTCTCTCTCTCTCTCTCTCTCTCTCTTCATTTCTCTGTTACTCTCAGGCTTTAGCCACACGTTGAAATGTAAATGTTCTACTCTTTAGCAACACGATAGTAGCAGTGAGCTGATTTCATTTTGTACGGCCTCCTTCTAGTTGCTATTATCTGTAGGTGTACCTGCAGTACTCAACAAAATCTATCTCAAGCGCATTACAAATTCAGTGCAGACATACCCATAGCATAAAGTAGATGTATTTAGTCATCTTAACTCTGTTTGATCAAGATTAACAAAACATTATGCATGAAATAATGTGCTGCAGTGGACTAAACAGTGTACATTGATGCTACCTACCAGTGCATTACTAAACTCCCTTGTCTTTTCTATACTGGAAAAGATGCCCTTATTGCTCAGATTACAAGTGTCTGCATGGAGATGAGGTATTTATTGCACCAAGTAAATACAGTCACTGTGGGGGTGAGGTATTTACTGGGTGTGTTAAGTACTTTTGCAAACTCGGAAAATGGGGTATGTATCAGTATTTAACAGGTATTTGTCCTGTTACATTTCGGAGGGTCTGACCTGTTGAAACTTACCTGACGATAACTGCAGGTTCTGGGGCCACAGGCAGAAGGGAAAGGCAGGGAAGGGAAAATAAAATTACGACAAACTCAGAATTCCGCCATGACACTGCACTTTTAGGAATTTTGCTGCCCACTAAAAACCAGGGCCTAAATATTTTAGGTCTGACAACAGCACTACTTCAGCTGTAGTGCTAACAGCACATGTCCTTTAAGCTCAAAATAGAATGCAGTGAGAATTACAAAGACAAAGAAGAAAATTCCTCGTTGAAATCATCACTTCTTATAAAACTATAAAGTGGCCAAAGTCTGCTGACACCATGTGCAGTTCTCTACCAATATCATATTCACGGATGAGTAAAAACAATATTTGGGTCATTTCAATTTGAAGGCATTGTTGGTAAATTTTCTGTCACCTACTGTGTTGTAAAAAAGAGCATTTAAAAACGACCTGATCCTCTGGCAATAAATTTTTTTTTAAAAACATTCTTACCCTTGCACCTGGAAGTCCAGGTTCACCGAGACGGCCAGGATCCCCTTGACTCCCTTTCGGGCCGGAAGATCCTGCCAGGCCGCGTTCCCCTTGAGCACCCTATGAGAATGATAGAACAATCGGAAAGTAAGGAGAATTGCGGAAGGAAGGCCTAGTGTACAATGAGGTAATGTCACTATATTAAAATTAAAAGGCTAGCTTGTTGGTCTCCAAATATTCTGGGACGTTTCTCGCTAGATTAACAAATTAATTATTGGATCATTTATGCCACCATCGAGCACTCAATCAATACTTTCTTTATTCGAACGTCAAAGACAATCATAAAAGATGCATGCAATTATCTATACAGTTTAAAAATCATAGAAAACATAGAAAACTGTTAAGAGTTTTAAAATATGTTTCCACCTAAAAATCCAGACTTTTATGATAAGACACAACAGATTTAAGAAAGCTACCCAGTCTAAAACATACGTCAGCGCTGGGAAACAACTGTAAAAAACAAATTACTTGATGGAGGTGGTGCGTCATGTTGTCCGGTCTGAGCTTACAGAACCCAATGGGGTGTGGATATTAAGCTGTTTTTCTATATTGCCTTCCATTATTCTCCTATGATATCAAAGGTGCAATACGAGTGTTCTAAGAATTTTTGGGAGAACTGATTCCACTACAATTAGGGGCCAATTTCGATGTCGGACGGACCTGAGTCCGTCTGACAATGATTGGGTATTGGGACTGACCAACCTCCTGTCGGCAGTCCCAACACAGCAATTAGGATGCGACTGAACACTGTTTGGTTGCAGTCCTATTCTTTACAATGAAAGTATGCATTCTGACTGGAATGCGTGCTCTCATTGTAGAGAGAAGAGGTGCTGTTCATCCCTGCACCCTGTGGCAGGCCCCTAAAGGAGCCTGCCACGATGTGCAGGGATCAACAGGGGGGCACCGTAGGTGCCCCCTCGGCCGCCATCCGGAGGCCTTGCACCCAAGGGGGCCCTGCTGGGGGTCCCCAAAGTTGACTTCCAACATCCTTTCTGTGTCGGAAAGGCCGGCACAGAAAGGCTGTTGGAATCCGACATTGTAATCCCTCGGGCGGAAAGAGCCGCCCTTGGTATTACAGGAAGCTTTCCGAATAGCAGACGGGCTCTCCGAGCCATTCAGAAATCCAGTTTGGATTAATTTCCGACCAACTCCATCCAAATGGGTCGGTCGGAAATGAATCCAAACTGCTGATTACGATGCCATAGGAACGGCTCCGACCAAGGGTCGGAGCAGTTTCCTACAGCATCGTAATCAGCCCCAAAGACATCAATGGGATATTCCCGCAAAGAAATACATAAACCCTGATGAAGTCCTCTCAGAGAACGAAACGCGTTGGCCGGGCTGAAACATTGATGTTTTGAAGAATAATAAAGAAAATTTTTTGAGATTTCAAACTATGGCTCCCATGTTATTTTGATCTTGCAAAGGAATATAATAATACTTACACTATTGAATACTGTGTCTTTTCTGAAGAAAAGAGAACAAGCTCTACAGTAAAATTGTTGAACTATTGTGGCACTCCCTTTTTAATTTTTTTCTGTTCATTTGTATTTATGGTTTTAGAGCTGTTTGACAATTAAAGGGTGCCTGCCTACTATTATCACTTAACAAGATTAGCATCTGTGGGGCTGCTTTTAGCCAGAAATACTTTTGCTTTGAGATTACTCATAAGGTTGTCAAATAAGGAAGGTTTTCCCAAATCAGCAAAACTCTGTTAAACATATTCAAGCCAGGGAATATTCAAACTCCGTTCACATCGTGGACAATCACTAATTAGGTTTTGACTAAAAGCGGCCAGAGGTTTGTTCCACGCTGAAAGCCATAATAAAAGAGGCGATATCATGATAAAATACTCAATATAAGGCAAGGCCAATTCCTTCTGGCAAAAATAATGGGGGGTTGGTTGAGGAAATAAGAGGACACACCTATAAAAGTGATTCTCCTCTACTTGCAATGCTTGACAATCTGCAAAGCACCATAGACCACTGCCATAACTAGCAGTAGGTATACATTGTTTGATATATATTTCAAAATGGGAAGAAATCAGCTTGCCGCTCACAACCTTACAGACATTAAAAAGTGAACAAACTGCTTGCTTAAACTTAGCATTCTTGTACTTTTCTGCTCATGATCCACTAGAATCAAATATGAGACCTGATATGGAAACTTAGGCAGATTCTCTAGGCTATTCCCATTGAGACTGACAGTGCGTAAAAAAGAGTGCTTAGGGCCACATGCCATAGTGTGAGATTTGGTCAAATTGGTTGACAGGTCAAAATCCGACATAAATTCAAAAAAAGCACGTACCAAACAATGTAAGACATTAGGAGTCCAGGCAAGAAGCACAGCATCATCAGCATATAAAATACAGCTACAGGAATTAAAATGGTGTAGGGGACATCCTGAGTAACGGTGCTCAAAAAAGCATTAAGTTTATTAATATATAAAAAAAAAAAAATAAGAGGGCTAGCACACATGTTTGTCTCACGCCACATTGCTAAATAAAAGAATTCGGAAGTTCACCGTTTGGCCCAAATCTGCCCCTAGCTGACAAATTCTGACTCAGATATGCCAATCCCAGTCTCTAATAACATATCTCACAGCTTGGCACGATTGACCTTGTCAATAGCAGAATTCAAGTCCATGAAAGCAAGGTACAATGGACTGCTTCTAGCTATAGTATATTTTCCTACTAAGAAATGGCATTATGCTACAATCAATTTCCTCAGTGTGAAAACTCTCATTCTAGACTGAGTGATACAGACGTTTTCTCATTGGTTTCTAGCTTATTGGAATCCTGAGTCCAGACTAAAAATACTGCAGTGTGATTTTTTAAAACTTGAATATTTCAAAATCACTCCAAAATATTAAGAACATTCTATAAAGCTACCCTGGGAAAAAATCATATAGAGCATATTTAGGTGAATCCAGATTTCCCTTAAAAAGCGTTCTCAAAATAACAAAACAGGAAGGTGATATACTGGCTACAACAATCTACTTGGAATCACAAGACTTCTGTTGAAGGTTCTCCATAGTGCTGTAGGACAATGCAATTTTCTGTTTTTTGAATGTTAATGTGACTGGCATGAAAATTGTGTTACCTTTGGTCCTGGGAGTCCATCGGATCCTGGGAATCCACGGTTTCCAGGAGCTCCCTAATGACAAAAATCAGCAGGTACATGAGATTATAAACAGATAATTTTGGCATTTAGTTCCATTAATGATTGTCTTCTGGAACGGACATCTGGCACCATAACCCACTAAAATAAGTGAAAAGCAAATATTCGTTTATTGATGCAAAACAACATGAAATACTCGATTCAAATTGAATGAATGGTAAAAAAAATTGAATATGATTAAACTATCCTCCATCTTCATTTTTCAACATTGTTTTAAATAATGTTCTAAATTAGAAAGGCCTGCATTATGGTTAAAATAAATATGTTGCTTGGGCAGTGGCAGTAAGGGTTCAATACATTTGAGCAAATTAAATTTTTGGTAAAATGCATATTACGCTTCTTGATGGTTTTATAATGCAAATCTATGCCATTCCCTAAGTAAAGCTGTCATTTTTTTATTGTGTTGGCGTTGGAATTGGTTTGAAGAATGGTCTACAAACCACTTTTACTCAAGGTACTGTGATTACAGCAGCACAGCCAGATTACAATAAAGTTATGTTATGCACAAATTGTAATTGTGCTCTGCAACAACACATTTACCCTACTGACATGCCTTGATTCGGATATATATGCATGTGTAGTTCTGACAACTGACCTCATTTAAACTGATAATCAAGCTTTGGGTTGGGATAAAATTCTAAAGGAGTTTCGGTGGCATGTAATTTAATTTGATTTCATGAAACAATACATTCACAATAAACTACTTAATGTTGTTTTACATTTATTAGCACATTCTAGTAAGAATGCTGTTCCTCAGCATCACTCAGAATATATTCCTTCCTGCCTGAATTTATAGAATATGTAATTTGTAATAACAAACTACCAACTGAACAGTACACAATTAAAAAAATTACTATGTCCTGTTAAACCTCTCGAATATGGAATTTATTTATGGGAACAAATATTCAATTAATAGAGCTGAAATATCAAAAAATAAATGTGCACCATCAAAAGATACAAGAAGGTGTCTTACCCTTTCTCCAACAGACCCAGGAGGGCCTGCAGTACCAGGATCTCCACGAGAGCCTCTTTTTCCTTCTTCTCCCTGAGGGCCTATTGGTCCCTGCAGACCAGATGGACCCTGTGGAAAACAAAATATGTGCCCTTGGTTACCAGCTTCCTAGTTCCTACTGTTCCTTTTTACTTCTTCTAAAGACTTCATCAGTGCTTCATAATCCCTATCCCTGAAGTACCATTTCTTATATTAATTAACCATATTTGAAAACATATTAATATAGATCGACCTGAAGTATAACACACAGTAGGTACGATAAGAAGGGTGGCAGAGAAATCAAGTTGCACCTACTTTACAACTGGAAATGGTCAGATCTCCTTACAAGACTACAATGGGGTTGAGACAGTCAAATTACAGTAAAAACCGACCCTGAAATGAGTATCTAAACCACTTTTTAGATGATGACATGTATAATTTGTTCGACTGCGAAGCTGTGGGACTGTACCCTGTACGGTGTAGAAGACTGGCACAAATTACTTGACAGGGAAGAAGTAAAATTATGCTTTTCTAAGCCCAGATAGATGATGCCATTCTAAGGTATGGCATCTAAAGTAAGGTAAACCCTTGCTCTTTTATGAGTTCCTGGTATGGGAAACTCAGCTTTTCACAGGAATTTTCATAAAGTTTGTAATGCTCCAACCCATATTGTTATAGAGTAAATACCCAAACCCCCACATTATGGCTAAATAAACTTGTATTCATCGAATCACTCAAAAACATTTGCAGTACAATATTTACAAGATTATTGCTTACCCAAAATGTTAAGGAGAAGTAGACATTTATAATTGAAGGCATTTAGATTATTTCTCACATATTACTTACAGGTTCTCCTTTTGGTCCTCCTTCTCCCTTGAATCCAGGAACTCCAGGGTCGCCCTGCAAAACAAAATAAAGTAAGCACACTTTTTGTAAGGTATTATTTGCAATCCATTCTCCTACCTTGTGATAAAAGTTTTAACAAAGCCATTTCCCACTCAATCGTCTCATCAGAGAAGCTAAGAATGGACATAGGATAATATAACGAGATGGAAGCAGGTGATTTTAAGTGAGATTTGTGAAATAATGAGATGATGATAATGTAACATGTATGGTTCGTTTTTATGTGCTTTTATGATTCTCTTAAATGGAAATCGAATAAAGCTTGTTTATTATTATTATTATTATCATAGGATAATACTAGGAGAGGCGATACATTGCCCAGATATGTTTTCCATGATTACATGCACCAGGGTCCTTCCAATATCCATAAATCTCCTCTTTTAAGACTGCTCATTAACAACTTCAAGAATTATTGAAGTGAAACCTTTTTAATCCAGTCATATTTCACAGAGAAAAGGGTGTCATGATGACATGATTCTTGTTGAAGCGAAAGTCCTACACACAGCTTTGTAAAGTTGTGCCGAACTGCCCTCATATGTTCTCTGTCTGGGTCTATGTTCATTCCTCCAGTGAGCTTGATTTGCAGGCAAGTCCAAAGAGGACATCTAGTCATTACGATTAGGAGCTAGGCTCTGATCTTGAAGGGTCACCCAAAGTGCAATTCCCTTTGTAATACATTTTCCCTGTATTTAGGCTATGTGCAGGTTGTCAGTCATGACTGTATTAGTCTTAGTGTGTAAAACACACCTCTTTTCCGTACCTTCTTGGGAGAATTGTCTAGAAGCTCCCTCCAGGTAATGTCTATTTAGTAGGTTGCCTTTCTGGGTAGTTCGCTTTGATGATGTCGCAAACATAACAGGCCTGTGTGTATGCATCTCAGTTTCACAAGTGTGCCTGGGTGGTCTATCGTGGAGGTTGAATAAGATGGCAGTCACCTTTGTGCTAGGCTGGCAATATCCATCTTGGGCATTGGGACATGCACATACATATTCAACTCTGGGCTTCTTCCCCTAAACCCTGACCTGTTGGGTGAGGTGTGGTATGCTGTCAGACCCTTTGATGTAGCCACAGTTCCTCTGCCAGACAGAAACCTACCCCTCCCCTTTCCTGTGTGACAGCAGCATCCCTCTGGAGATGGCCTTCTTTTGTGAAACAATTCTACATTTCATTTGAGCTAGCGTCAACCACTCTCACAAAGGGAATCAGGGATTCATGATGTGAGTAGAAAACACCGGGACCATACCCCTCTCCCTCTTAATTAAAAAGGTGCAGATGGGAGTTTGGGATCGGCACTAGGCCTGTGAGAACCATGGCTGCTTCTTTCTAGAGCTCTGCAAGGCCCACTGAGACCACCGGCTTAAATATATGCAGAGGCCTGACCATGGAACTTGGAAAGCTGGGGTCAGCATCAGAGGATGGTGAGAATGAGTCTTGATTACTATGAGGCCAGTGGGGAGACGAAGAGTCGAAGTGTTGGTGAGGGAACAACCTGTACCAAATGCCAGCAGAGTGGCCTGCAGAGATGGCCTGCGAGGGCTGGGAGCACTGACTTTTATCAGCACAGCTGCAATCTGAACACTCATGACCGAACCAGGCTTCCTGCAATGTGGGCCTTACAAGAAGAACATATTCCTGAGGTGAAGTCTCTTCATACCATTAATGTCCAACAATACAGCAGCAAGGAGTAGGGTTCTGCAGAAAAAAAGGATCTTCCTCTACACCGTACTTCACACAAATGCAACCATACTGGGTATAACCTGTGAAGGCAAGATGAACACATGTAGTATGCCAGAGCCACCCTGATTCCTTGAGGGGTCCATGGAGGCAGAATAGTCTGGGCCATTGCGCCCATGCCTGAAATACCCACAGGTCATGGCATCTGCCTGTATGGTGAATGATGCAGCTGTGACCGTCGTGCACCACCACAATGTCCACACCATAACCCGAAGCTCAAATACTAGGAGCTTGTGCCACAGACATTGAAAAGCCAATGCCCTGGACATGACAACTTCATTTCATCAGCATCTGCCACTGCACAACACATAGGTTAATCCCCCAGTGGTAGCGATCACCCCACATGACACCCTAGACACACCTAAGGCCACATTGCTTATAAGTTGTGGGAATGTCCGGTGTGACAAAACATTCCTTAATCCTTGAGGTAACTGAAGAGGAGCAGTACTCTATGTTGTTGTATCCGGCCCTGTCACCTCCACCGACGTCTGTGATTGTCTGTAGGGTGAGTGGTATAGAACAGAGCCAGCCAAAATAGCCTCATATTGTTGTAATAACTATATGATTTCCTGCACTTGCTAAACTATTAATCATGGATAATGCCTCACTCCTCCTGCATGTCAGTGCAGCACCCTATGTTTACAGGGCTCAGTCCAGAAATTCTGTGCTGACTGCCTGGCCATGCTTTTGCCCTTTTCCTGACTTAGCACCATTAATGGCTGCTCTTTCTATGACTGGCGGTGTTATTCTGTCCACATGACTTTTACAAGTTACAACAGCGATAGTTCGTAGAAGAAGCAAAGCAGAGGGAAGTCGACCCCTCGTCTCCTTGGAAACCACCAAATCTGACATCAGTTTAGAAACCATACTGAAAGAATTCACAAAAGTGGGCTCAACTGTGTCTAACCTTGAGTCCACATTGGAAGATATGTCCAAAGATATCTGCTCCACAAAAGTGGACATTGCAAACTTTCGAGCCCTGCTGGAAAATACAGAAAAGCGGGTGGGAAATTTGGGGTTCACGTTGGACAATGTACATGACTCCTACCAAAAAGATTGGCAACTGCACGAGAAAACATGGTCTTAGAAGACAGAGCTTGGAGAGCAAGCTTCCATGGTGTTCGGGAAGTCTTGAAAAGAGACATGAAGGGCTTCCTGATTATCTTCAAACCTGATGTCCTAGAAGTGGAGTTCTCTGCGGCCATCGAATTTCAACAAGCCCTTCGTATTAGACCTCGCTGAGTGGGCAACACACCCACCCTATAACTGAATGCTTTTTAGACAACAGCAAGCCTGAGGTCATCCAGGTGGCCAACAAACAAGATCCCTACACCTACAAGGACCATAAGATATACATCTCTGTATACTTCTCTTTTGATGCCAACCTGAAGAGAGGAAAACATTCCTGGCATTAAGACCAAGAATGTGACAAAAAGATCCCAAGTATGGCCTACTAGTCTTATTGGTACAGTAGGCAATAGAATGAGGGAATTTCTAGACCTAGATGAAATAGACCCGTTCTTGGACTCAATAGACTCCTCAGACTTGGAGGTACTGGAGTTCAGCACGTCCACATCTCAAGATGACAGACAAAGAAAGCCTTCTCTTGCCCAGTAATGCTCCAGGCATAACTATACGTCCTTCTGACCCTCAAACAAAGAAGGTCTACAGAATGTTGTAGAGACACTGAGACATGACAGGTATAAATCTGGATCAACGCTGAAGAACTCTGCAGCAGAAGGGTCATCATAGTAAGGAACAAAGAGTCAGGTTATATGTAGACATCATAATATAATGTGAACCCCACCACAGCCAAATGATGTTACACCACACTTGAATGACCACCAAGCAGAGGGATTATTTTAATCTACTTATTATACAGCTGCTTTTAGTCCTTCTCTCCTCTCTTACCTTCATTACCTTCAGACATACTTGACTCCAAAGGTATTCTTTCCATTCTGACTACCCACCTCCTCTTTTGGTTGCAGACAGGTAAGCAGCATTGTGCATAACTGATTCCTGAGGCTAATGCCCATTCACACACAGATGTTTTGCCCACAATAGGAGCACTACCATGTAGCAAACTATTATAGACACCTGATGCCACCTGTAGCTCTGATTTGATCTTAATATCCTACGGTCAGATGATTCTCTCTGCAGTTAACGATGCACTGCAGAGCTGGTGGCCCCCAGGCTAGCCAACGATAGAAGTCTATCCCACCAGAAAAAATCATTATAGATCTACTCTGAGACTCTTTCTTTCTATAAAGTCCACATGATTTGTATTGATTCAGAGGTTTAATCACAGAGCTACAATAATTTCACCACACACAGGTCTGAACTACATTTTTCATAAGTAACTAAAGAGTCTTAAATTGCATATGAGTGCTATCTGCACCCTCCCATAAACTACACATAATCTAGTTCCTCTCAACATCATCTCAACAAATGCAAAAGGGTAAAGATTGACTATGAAAAGAGTGGACATTGCACACTTGCACTCTTGCATGGCAGAAAGAAACCGCCAAACTAAAATGGAATTGGATGGGACTGGTACCAGTAGAAAATCAAATGCAGCCTTCAAAAATATCCAAATCCCAGAGAGTGACCATTATCTTCAGAAAGTCACTACAGATTACAAATGTGAAAACACTGAAGGATATGCGATGCTGCTATATATTGCCAAAATGAAACTACAGGGCAATTAGTTCATCTTTAGTTTAATTTGCACACCCAACTTTACTTGTACACTATTTTACACAACCCAGGATTTTTCCAATAGATTCTTTCTATCAGATGTGGTATCTGATCCTTCCATTATAGATATATAATGCCTGTTGTGTCCCAGTGACCAGGAATATACTTTCTTGTTATGCTTCCATGGCTCCACTTCAGGGATAGACTACTTCCACGCACTAGGTACAATTCTTCCAAGATAATTTCAGGGAGGACAGCATTTTTAACCGTGCATCAGTTATGCTGACCCTGGACGCGGCTAGAATATTTTGCCCCATTGAAGTTGCAAAAGATGAATACCTCCAAATGTAAATTGTCAAATGAGAAAATACAACTCTGAACCCACTTATAAACCTATTTCAGCAATATAGAGGAGTTTTGGCACAGAAACTATGAGCGGCAAAAAAGGCCACTTTTTAGGAGCTATTAATAAGAGAAGAAAGTGGAAGCCAGAGTGCATGACTTAGATGAATCGATTTAAGCTCTTACAAAACATTATAATACTACTCAAAATGCACACACCTTGGGCCTTTTGGAAAAGTAGAAATTTGCTCTCCACTCACTTTTTACACCTAAAGCTGAGTACACACTACACAAATTCCATTACAGACACTACAAACTAGGTGAGAAAGGTAAGTCGCCTGTTGGTAGCCCAACTGAAATAAAGGGAAGCTGAAATGATAATTCATGCAATACAGAATGACACCAGAATTCTTCACACACATCCATGAGGCATTATGGCTATGGAGCATTCTATACAATTGGAGGTTCCCAAATAGCTGACCTACTGTACAAAGACCTGACTGAAACTGAACAGAAGGGCACCTTACATGCCTTCTTCAGCAAAGTAAAATTGTGGCCAATAGACTATGTAAAATGATACTATCATTGATTCAGGTGGAATTTGTCCCAGGGTAGATCCACAAGGCACCATTTGAGGAACATTTCCTATGTGATATAGGCTTCCAGAGGCTCCCCTGAACCTGTAGTGACACTCTCCCTCAATTGGGAAAAGGTTTTCTATGGGGGAGTTGGGTCATATGTTTTGTACTCTTGAGAGATTAAGTTTGGGAAGTACCTTTATCTACAAAGTGAAGTAGCTTTACGACCACCCCATGGCCCAAATCACTTGGCGAGGTATCATGTTAGTTCAATTCTTTATACTGAGAGGTGCACGCAGGGTTCTCCTTCTCACCCTTGCTGTTCCTTTTGACCCTCAAGCCATTGGCCAATGTGATAAGACACAAATCAGCAATCCAGGAGATCGTAACTCTCACCTGAGAAATGAAATCTCTGCTCAAATCAAACAATATCATGCTCACTATCACCGGCCCGCTTCATTCTGTACCTGCTAGCTGCATTTATGACATTAATTGATAGTTTCCACTTTCTGTTGCGTTAGAAAATGAATTGGACATAATGTGAGGCACCCCCGATATGACGCATAACTGACAAAATAATTCTAGAGGAACATAATTTCTAATGGACGACTAAGCATTGAAGTATCTTGGGATCCCGTTGAACAACTTTAACCACCTAGTGCAACAAATGTCCATGAATTTCAAGGTTTGGGAAGCATATCAACTATCTTTTTGGGGGCAAAAGCAAGTCATCAAAATGGTGGCAACTCCATGGTTTATCCATATGCGGGCAATTCTCCCTAACTGGTCCCCTGTCATATTTGTCAAACAATAGATTAAGATATAAGACTTTGGGCCTGATTACGATCTTGGCGGATGGGATACTCTATCTCAAAATTGATGGATATCCAGTCTGCTGTATTACAAGTGCCATTTGTTATAATGGAATTGTAATTTGACAGATGGAATATCCGTCATATTTGTGACAGAGTAACCCTATCCACCAAGATTGTATTAAGGTCCTTTGTTAGGAACAAAGATATACAATGAGTATGATGCTCTAAAATGTACATCCATGCTTTGGCTGGAGGTCTCAGGCTCCTGAATATAGAAAACTACTATACAGCTGTGTGCCTAACTCATATAACATAACTAATGCGGATGAGACCGGCTGCTCTATATGCTGGGCTAACTTTGATTAAGAGAATCTTTCTAATTGGTGCGGATCGGGCGATATCCATATAATGGACACACACCTGTTGGGCCAAATATAATCTGGCACTAAATGAATGAATGAAGTGGTTCTAATAAAGAGCACCGCAACTCCATGGTGTGTCCCGGTGCTAAGCTTTCAGTCATTCACAGGGTGCAGTGAGATCGCCTAGTATTGTTGGAACAGCTAAGTCTTCAACCTTTTCTTAAACAAAACGGTAGCAGCTACAGAGCATAGCTCAAATGGAAGTTTATTCCACGTCACTGGTCCGAGGTAGGAGAATGTCCTGCCACCCATTCTCATGCGATGGAACTTGGGGATCCTTGCCAGAAGGCAGTTGGCTGACCGCACGTTTCTGGAGGGGGCACTGAAACTAATTCTGGCCCTAAAATAGCCTGAACCTGCATAACGAGTGCTCTATGGACTAAGACTAGCGTTTTGAAGAGAATTCTCTTCTTTATCGGAAGCCAGTGGAGAGCATGCAAGTGTTGAGACACGTGTGTTCTTGAGGGCAGGCTTAGCAGAATGCAGGCAGCCGTGTTTTGGACCACTATAAACATGTTAAGCAGATAGTCTGGAAGTCCCAGATATAGGGCATTGCCGTAGTCCAGCCTAGATGCTATGAGTGCCTGGAAATCTTTGATTATAGCCTGAATGTACATACATGAGCAATAGAAATTTCACCTCTACTTCCTTGCACAATCCCCAATCTGACAAAAAGAAAAAATTAAAATAGGTAGTCAACCAATATTCTGCAAGTAAAGGGTGGACAAAGGAACACAGATGATCCAACATCTGTTCACTGAAACTAAACTCCTTTACTTTGGTAACTTAGGGCCCGATTACAACACTGACGGCTTGCAACCTGCAGCCGCTTTAGGCAGTCGATCCTCCTGCTTACCTGGCAGTCCCAACATCGGATTATGGGCAGGGCAGGGAGACCGCCTCAAGACTGCTGCCACCACAAGCATTCCATCTTCTGAGATGGCAGCGGGAGAGGCCGAGGTGGGCAATTGAGGCTGTCTCTGCTCCTGCACCGCCGACCACATTACGACACGCCTTTCCGCCGACCTTTTAATAGCCGGGACACCGTCATGCAAACGTCGGTGGAAAGGCAGGTAATGAGCCAAAAAACTGGCTCTAGGGCATAAAACACTCTTGTGTAATGTGGCTGGTGCCCATGTTGTGCCCTCCAATGCCAACAATGTTGATGGGCACACTGTTTTCCATGCAAAACATGGTGCACGGAAATGGTGCACCCGACTGGCCGGCATTGGCTTCCGACTCTTTCTCGGGGCCAAAGCTTGCCACTCACATGACTGCACTGCCCACACACGGCCAGCCTCGTATTACATCATAATGCGGCAGCCAGAATGCTGCAGGCTTGGTGGCATTTTCTTGACTGCTGCCGCGGCGGGCAGGCGGTGGGACCGCTAGAGTCATAATCAAGCCCTAAGTACAAAAATATGACCTAGAGCTGAGAAATCAGTGGCACTTCCAATAGTTAAAACACTGATTAGTCCACACCATGACATTCCCTCTGAGGTGCATGCCCCCAAGACTCATATATGAACATGTGTTATGCTGAGGAAATCAAAAGGGTGCAGTACCTGGACTGTATGACATTATTACTAAGGAAATGTACTCCAAAATTACACTCATAGGTCTTAAAGATTAATTGCAAAAGTGTCTTGAAGATGAGTATACCAATGAGGTTTCGTCATCAGTGTTGAAAACCTGAACAAGGTTTACGGAAAGCACACTTTAAATTTACAAATTACAAAATAGTCAACAATTGCTACAGGACTCCATCCCACATTCTTAGAGCAGGTCTCATTCTTAGAGCAGGTCATGCTTCGATCTGTCATATACTGAGGTACTGCCCAACCATTGTTTCATACTTGGCAGAGGTATGGCCCACTCTAACCACTTATAATGCAGTCCCTTTTCAACTAATAATGAAACTAGCACTATTTTCCGATATACCCACATTCCCTTCCTCTTTGAATAGCAACATTTCTAGTGGTGGGTAAGGTCTGCATTCAGCACCACTGAAAATCTAACCACTTCCCTACTCGTGATGCATGGTTGACTGAGATGTTTGGGATAGCTTCACATGAGAAAATTATATACAGGACACAGGATGCCATGTATGCATTCAACATAATTTGGAATCCGGTATTTGACAGTAGGTGATCCCTGTAACTCAAACCAGCACACACCGTGTTTCCTAATTGTTAATGTTTATATTTCAGAAACTTTTTACCTTTCATTTCTGAACTTTTTGCCTTCCAGCACACTACATTGGAAGGGTATATATCTCCTGCTTATTGACTGAGTTCCCATTTACACTTGTGGCAGAGTTACCTATTCCCTGCTTGCACATAGATGGTTATTGAGAGACCAGTATCTTATCTCTTCACCCTCAGCTTATGCAGACTACATCTCTTCTTATCAGGCAATGCACTTCACGTACTTTGACCTGTGGGTGGAATGGATTTATTGAGCTATCACTATATCATTAATGGGTTTTCCTCTTTTTCTTTCCCTTTTCTTTTCTCTGCCCTCTTTTTTGTTCTCTGTTTCTTTTCATGCAGATTACTTTATGTGCCTGTCTTAGCATCATTGACTTATACTAATGTCTTTATAGTGCTGTTTATAAGAACTGTCCTTGGATCCATATATTTCACACCTCTGTCATACCTTGGCAAATGTAACAATGGTAATAAAGAATTCTTCTGGAAAAAAAGAAAAAAAGATGGAGACAACATGCCCATCAAAGAATGGTAAATGCCTGCAATCTGAACCTGTTAACACCAAGGAGGTCTTGTACACAAGGAGAGAAAAACAAGGGGTAAATCAGAAGTGGTACTGCTGCTGTAACACTGACATTCTTCTTCCACTCTCCTCCCAGATGGGGCCTACATTTCTTAAGTCTGTGGAATCAACTAGAAGCTTGATGTATGGAGAGATGGAAGACATTAGCTACTTGCACGAAGAGTTGGAGTGTACATACCCTCAGGAAATGTTGTGATCCTCTGACAGCAGTCACGGCTCTGCTAAATAAAGGGAACTGTGGGGTGAACATCTTGATGGGTTGAGAATGCCTAGGAGTCAAAGGTTAGCCCACAGCCGGTTTCTTAGGTCCTTGCTTGCTGGGTCATGGTACTGCGAAGAATGGTCAGCATGCATCATACCTAGCTCTATGTAGTTTTTACTCCGCATGACCTTTACGCCTCAGTCTTCATAATGCAGTTAAGTACCATGCAAGCAAGTATATTTATTGGGATTTATACCAGACATCCTTTACCACACTGTACTTTACCTTCTCTCTCTATTTATATATATGTATAGCACTTTTATTTCTTATCATAGTACTGTTGATATGTATAAGATAATCGTGTTGTCATGCTGTGTTTCTTATTAATCAATTCTGCTGCTCTCTGATTCATTATTATGATGTCATATATACTTTAGGACTACATCTATGTATTTGCGGCAGGAGGCGCGTTTGCAGAGTGCTGTAAAAAGGGGGCTTGGCCTCGGACCACTCTCAGCAATCCAGCTGTATGGGGCTTACTGGAGGTACCTGGTGGGCTAGTTGGCCCCCAGGGACCCTCAGGAGGCAAGGGGACTTCATCCCCCAACCAAGTGCACGCCAGGAGGCGCGTTTGCAGAGTGGTGGACAAAGGGGGTGTGGCCTGTGTCCACCTATCAGCAATCCCACTATCTGGGGCATACTGGAGGTATCAGGTAGGCTAGTTGGCCCCTAAGGACCCCCAGCAGCGAAGGGGACTTTAATCCCCATCCAAGAGCGCACCAGGGAATGCGTTCGCAGAGTGGTGGGGAAAGGGGGCGCGGGCTGCTATGACAATTTAGCAATCCCGCTGTGTGGGACTTACTGGAGGTAATAGGAGCGGTAGTTGGCCCCTAAGGTTGTCCTTGGGGGCCAACTACCTCTCCTATTACATAGTGAGATTGCCAAGAGGTCTTTGGAGGCCATGCCCCCCTTTCTCCACCACTCTGCAAATGCGCCTCCTGGCACAGAACTGGTTGGGGGATGAAGTCCACTTTACTCCTGAGGGACTTTGGGGGCCAAGAAGCCCTCCTGGTACCTCCTGTAAGTCCTACGCAGCAGAATTCCTGAGCGCTGGTCGGAGACCCAGCCCCCTTTCTGCACAACTCTGCAAACGTGACTACCAGTTAAAGAAGCATTTGTAATGTAATAGGTCTCGCATTTGCGAGAGTTAGAGCTATTGGAGTTGTAAATGTAAAAGATTTTTACTAATGTTTTTTGGTGTAGACTAGAGTGGATGTACGTTGTGTGTAGTGGAATTATGTGGTATGTTGTGCAGTGAAATTATGTGAATAGAAAGTATGTGGTATTTAGTTTATAGGAAATATGTGGAGTGGGATTATGTGTTTTGGAGAGTAATTATGTGGTATTGTAGTCTGTGTTGTGGAGTGGTAACCTCAGGTTTAGACTTCCTCGTTTCCATAGAAGCTAAACTATAAATTCAATGAGACACAAAAAAAGGAACCACTGAGGAGCATTTCTGGACCTAGTCGGAGGTATGAGCAAGGCTACTGGAATTATGTGACTGTTCGGCTGCACCAATTTTCACATAATTAAACATTTTCCGCATTTGCCAAATATTCCATGTTCTGGTGCCTAATCTGCAGATTTGAACAAAAAAAGCCTTGTTTCTAGCTCAAACGGCATAAATGTTCCCAAAAATGCAGCGTCACATGTTACAGTGTGGTGGAAGGCCCTTTGCAAAGCTGGAATGGTCACGTGTTACTTATTGCTAAATGTGGGTGTTAAATTGGTACTAATGGTGCACAAACCTCTCTTTTTTCTGAGCCTCTCTTGCCTCTTTCTGCATTTCTCTTGCTCCTTTCTGCACCCTTTCTTCCTCTTTCTACACCTCACTGTCTTCTTTCTGTACTTCACTTGCCTCATTCTGCACTTCTATTGCCCCTTTCTGCACCTCACTTGCCTCTTTCAGCACCTCTGTTGCTTTTTTCTGCAAATCTCTTGCCTCTTTCTGCACCTCTCTTGCCTCTTTCTGCACCTCACTTGCCTCTTTCTGCACTTCCCTTGACTCTTTCTATACCTCTCTTGCCTCTTTCTGCTCCTCTCTTGCCTCTTTGTGCATTTCTCTTGCCTGATTTGGCACTTCCCTTGCCTTTTTCTGTACCTCTCTTGCCTCTTTCTGCACCTCACTTGCTTCTTTCTGCACCTCACTCTCTTCCTTCTGCACCTCTCTTGCCTCTTTCTGCACTTCTATTGCCTCTTTCTGCACTTCACGAGCCACTGTCTGTACTTCTCTTGACTCTTTCTGCACCTCAAGTGCTTCTTTCAGCACCTCTGTTGCTTCTTTCTGCACTTCTCTTCCTTCTTTCTACACCCCTCTTGCCTCTTTCAGTACCCCCTTGCCTCTTTGTGCACCTCTCCTACCTCTTTCTGCACCCCTCTTGCCTCTTTCTGCACCTCTGTTGGTTCTTTCTGCACTGCTCTTGTTTCTTTCTGCACCTCTTTTGCAAATTTCTGTATCCCTCTTATCTCTTTCTGCACCCCTGTTCCCTTTTTCTGTACCTTTCTTGCCTGTTTCTGCACCTGTCTTGCCTCTTTCTGCACCTCACTAGCCTCTTTCTGCACTTATCTTGCTTCTTTCCACACCTCTGTTGCTTCTTTCAGCAATTCTTTTGCCTCTTTCTGCACTTCTCCTGCTTGTTTCTGCACCTCTCTTGCATGTTTCTGCACCTCTGTTGCCTCTTTCTGTACCCCTGTTCCCTCTTTCTGCACCTTTCCTGCCTGTTTCTGCACCTCTCTTGCCTCTTTCTGTACCTCTGTTGCTTCTTTCTGAACTTCTCTTCCTTCTTTCTGTACCCCTCCTGCCTCTTTCTGTACCTCTGTTGCCTCTTTGTGCACCTCTCCTACCTTTTTCTGCATCCCTCTTGCCTCTTTTTGCACCTCTGTTGGTTCCTTCTGCACTGCTCTTGCTTCTTTTTGCACCTCACTTGCCTCTTTCTGCACTTCTCTTGCTTCTTTCTACACCTCTGTTGCTTCTTTCAGCAATTCTCTTGCCTCTTTCTGCACTTCCCTTGCTTGTTTCTGCACCTCTCTTGCATCTTTCTGCACCTCTGTTGCCTCTTTCAGCACCTCTGTTGCTTCTTTCTACACTTCTCTGCCTTCTTTCTGCACCCCTCCTGCCTCTTTCTGTACCCCTCTCACCTCTTTTTGCACGAATGTTGGTTCTTTCTTCACTGATCTTGCTTCTTTCTGCACCTCATTTGCCTCTTTCTGCACTTTTCTTGCTTTTTACTACACCTCTGTTGCTTCTTTCAGCAATTCTCTTGCCTTTTCCTGCACTTCTCTTCCTTCTTTATGTACCCCTCCTGCCTCTTTCTGTACCTCTCTTGCCTCTTTGTGCACCTCTCCTACCTCTTTCTGCACCCCTCTTGCCTCTTTTTGCATGTCTGTTGGTTCTTTCTGCACTGCTCTTGCTTCTTTCTGCACCTCTTTTGCAAATGTCTGCATCACTCATGCCTCTTTCTGCACCCCTCTTCCCTATTTCTCCACCTCTCTTGCTTCTTTCTGCACTTCTCTTGCTTCTGTCTGCACTGCTCTTGCTTCTTGCACTGGTCTTGCAAATTTCTGTATCCCTCTTACCTCCTTCTGCACACCTGTACCCTCTTTCTGTACCTTTCTTGCCTGTTTATGTACCTCTCTTGCCTCTTTCGACACCTCTGTTGCTTCTTTCTGCACTTCTCTTGCCTATTTCTGCACCCCTCTTGCCTCTTTAAGCACCTCTGTCGCTTCTTTCTGCACTTCTCTTGCTTCTTGCTGCACCCCTCTTCCCTCTTCTTTCTGTACCCCTCCTGCCTCTTTCTGTACCTCTGTTGCCTCTTTGTGCACCTCTCCTACCTTTTTCTGCATCCCTCTTGCCTCTTTTTGCACCTCTGTTTGTTCCTTCTGCACTGCTCTTGCTTCTTTTTGCACCTCACTTGCCTCTTTCTGCACTTCTCTTGCTTGTTTCTGTACCTCTCTTGCATCTTTCTGCACCTCTGTTGCCTCTTTCAGCACCTATGTTGCTTCTTTCTACACTTCTCTGCCTTCTTCCTGCACTTCCCTTGCTTGTTTCTGCACCTCTCTTGCATCTTTCTGCACCTCTATTGCCTCTTTCAGCACCTCTGTTGCTTCTTTCTACACTTCTCTGCCTTCTTTCTGCACCCCTCCTGCCTCTTTCTGTACCCCTCTTGCCTTCTTTCTACACCTCTGTTGCTTCTTTCAGCAATTCTCTAGCCTCTTTCTGCACTTCCCTTGCTTGTTTCTGCACCTCTCTTGCATCTTTCTGCACCTCTGTTGCCTCTTTCAGCACCTCTGTTGCTTCTTTCTACACTTCTCTGCCTTCTTTCTGCACCCCTCCTGCCTCTTTCTGTACCCCTCTTGCCTCTTTTTGCACGTCTGTTGCTTCTGTCTGCACTGCTCTTGCTTCTTGCACCGGTCTTGCAAATTTCTGTATCCTCTTACCTCCTTCTGCATCCCTGTACCCTCTTTCTGTACCTTTCTTGCCTGTTTCTGTACCTCTCTTGCCTCTTTCGACACCTCTGTTGCTTCTTTCTGCACTTCTCTTGCCTATTTCTACACCCCTCTTGCCTCTTTAAGCACCTATGTCGCTTCTTTCTGCACTTCTCTTGCTTCTTGCTGCACCCCTCTTCCCTCTTTCTGTACCCCCTTTTGCCTCTTTGTGCACCTCTCCTGCCTCTTTCTGTACCTCTCTTGCCTCTTTCTGCAGTTCTCTTACCTCCTTCTGCACCTCACTTGCCTCTTTCTGCACTTCTCTTGCTTCTTTCTGCACCCTTCTTCCCTTTTTCTGCACATCTCTTGCCTCATTCTGCACCTCTTTTGCTTCTTTCTACACTTCTCTCTCCTCTTTCTGCACTTCTATTGCCTCTTTCTGCACCCCTGTTGTCTCTTCCTGCACTTGTCTTCCCTCTTTCTGCACCTCTCTTGCTTCGTTCTGCACTTTTCTTGCTTCTTTCTGCACCCTTCTTCCCTTTTTTGCATCTCTCGAGTCTTTCTGCTGTTCTCTTGCCATTTTCTGCACCTCTCTTGCCTCTTTCTGCACCTCACTTGCCTCTTTCTGCACCTCTCCTACCTCTCTCTGCAACCCTCTTACCTCTTTTTGCACCTCTGTTGGTTCTTTCTGCACTGCTCTTGCTTCTTTCTGCACCTCACTTGCCTCTTTATGCCCTTCTCTTGCTTCTTTCTACACCTCTTTTGCGTCTTTCAGCAATTCTTTGGCTTCTTTCTGCACTTCTCTTGCTTGTTTCTGCACCCTTCTTGCGTCTTTCTGCACCTCTGTTGCCTTTTCCTGCACCTCACTTGCTTCTTTCTGCACCCCTCTTGCCTCTTTCTGCACCCCTGTTTTCTCTTTCTGCACCTCTCTTGAATCTTTCTGCACCCCTGTTCCCTCTTTCTGTACCTTTCCTGCCTGTTTCTGTACCTCTCTTTCTGTACCTCTGTTGCTTTTCTGCACTTCTCTTGCTCTTTCTGCACCCTTTGCGCCTCTTTCAGCACTTCTGTTGCTTCTTTCTGCACTTCTCTTCCTTCTTTCTCTAACCCTCCCACCTCTTTCTGTACCCCTCTTGCCTCTTTTTGCACCTCTGTTGGTTCTTTCTGCACTGCTCTTGCTTCTTTCTGCACCTCACTTGCCTCTTTCTGCATTTCTCTTGCTTCTTACTACACCTCTGTTGCTTCTTTCAGCAATTCTCTTGCCTCTTCCTGCACTTCTCTAGCTTGTTTCTGCACTTCTCTTGCATCTTTCTGCACCTCTGTTGCCTCTCTCTGCACCTCACTTGCTTCTTTCTGCACCCCTCTTGTCTCATTCTGCACCCCTCTTCCCTCTTTATGCACCTCTCTTGGCTCTTTTTGCACACCTGTTCCCTCTTTCTGCACCTTTCCTGCCTGTTTCTGCACCTCTCTTGCCTCTTTCTGTACCTCTGTTGCTTCTCTCTGCACTTCTCTTGCTCTTTCTGCACCCTTCGCGCCTCTATCAGCACCTCTGTTGCTTCTTTCTTCACTTCTCTTCCGTTTTTCTGCACCCCTCCCGCCTATTTCTGCGTCCCTCTTGCCTCTTTTTGCAGCTCTGTTGGTTATTTCTGCACTGCTCTTGCTTCTTTCTGCACCTCACTTGCCTCTTTCTGCACTTCACTTGCTTCGTACTACACCTCTGTTGCTTCTTTCAGCAATTCTTTTGCCTCTTCCTGCACTTCACTTCCTTCTTTCTGTACCCTTTCTGCCTCTTTCTATACCTCTCTTGCCTTTTTGTGCACCTCTCCTACCTCTTTCTGTACCCGTCTTGCCTCTTTTTACACCTCTGTTGGTTCTTTCTGCACTGCTCTTGCTTCTTTCTGCACCTCACTTCCCTCTTTCTGCACTTCTCTTGCTTCTTTCTACATCTCTGTTGCTCCTTTCAGCAATTCTCTCGCCTCTTTCTGAACTTCTCTAGCTTGTTTCTGCACTTCTCTTGCCTCATTCTGTACCCCTCTTCCCTCTTTCTGCACCTCTCTTGACTCTTTTTGCACCCCTGTTCCCTCGTTCTGCACCTTTCCTGTCTGTTTCTGCACCTCTCTTGCCTCTTTCTGTACCTCTGTTGCTTCTTTCTGTACTTCTCTTGCTCTTTCTGCACACTTCGCGCCTCTTTCAGCACCTCTGTTGCTTCTTTCTGCACTTCTCTTCCTTCTTTCTGCACCCCTCCTGCCTCTTTCTGTACCTGTCTTGCCTCTTTGTGCTCTTCTCATACCATTTTCTGCACCCCTCTTGCCTCTTTTTGCACCTCTGTTGGTTCTTTCTGCACTGCTCTTGCTTCTTTCTGGACCTCACTTGCCTCTTTCTGCACTTCTCCTGCTTCTTTCTACACCTCTGTTGCTTCTTTCAGCAATTCTCTTGCTCTTTCTGAACTTCTCTAGCTTATTTCTGCACTTCTCTTGCGTCTTTCTGCACCTCTGTTGCCTCTTTCTGCACCTCACTTGCTTCTTTCTGCACCCCTCTTGCCTCATTCTGCACCCCTCTTCCCTCTTTCTGCACCTCTCTTGCCTCTTTTTGCACCCCTGTTCCCTCTTTCTGCACCTTTCCTGCCTTTTTCTGCACCTCTCTTGCCTCTTTCTGTACCTCTGTTGCTTCTTTCTGCACTTCTCTTCCTTTTTTCTGCACCCCTCTTGCCTCTTTCTGCACCCCTCTTTTCTCTTTCTGCACCTCTCTTGCATCTTTCTGCACCCCTGTTCCCTCTTTCTGCACCTTTCTTGCCTGTTTCTGCACCTCTCTTGCCTCTTTCTGTACCTCTGTTGCTTCTCTCTGCACTTCTCTTGCTGTTTCTGCACCCTTCGTGCCTCTTTCAGCACCTCAGTTGCTTCTTTCTGCACTTCTCTTCCTTCTTTCTGCACCCCTCTTGCCTGTTTCTGCACCCCTCTTTTCTCTTTCTGCACCTCTCTTGCATCTTTCTGCACCCCTGTTCCCTGTTTCTGCACCTTTCCTGCCTGTTTCTGCACCTCTCTTGCCTCTTTCTGTACCTCTGTTGCTTCTTTCTGCACTCTCTTGATCTTTCTGCATCCTTCACGCCTCTTTCAGCACCTCTGTTGCGTCTTCCTGCACGTCTCTTCCTTCTTTCTGCACCCCTCCTGCCTCTTTCTGTACCTGTCTTGCCTCTTTGTGCACCTCTCCTACCTTTTTCTGCACCCCTCTTGCCTCTTTTTGCACCTCTGTTGGTTCTTTCTGCACTGCTCTTGCTTCTTTCTGCACCTCATTTGCCTCTTTCTGCACTTCTCTTGCTTCTTACTACACCTCTGTTGCTTCTTTCAGCAATTCTCTTGCCTCTTCCTGCACTTCTCTCCCTTCTTTATGTACCCCTCCTGCCTCTTTCTGTACCTCTCTTGCCTCTTTGTGCACCTCTCCTACCTCTTTCTGCACCCCTCTTGCCTCTTTTTGCACCTCTGTTGGTTCTTTCTGCACTGCTCTTGCTTCTTTCTGCACCTCACTTGCCTCTTTCTGCACTTCTCTTGCTTCTTTCTACACCTCTGTTGCTTCTTTCAGTAAATCTCTTGCCTCTTTCTGAACTTTTCTAGCTTGTTTATACACTTCTCTTGCGTCTTTCTTCAGCTCTGGTGCCTCTTTCTGCACCTCACTTGCTTCTTTCTGCACCTCTCTTGCCTCCTTCTGCACCCCTCTTCCCTCTTTCTGCACCTCTCTTGCTTCTTTTTGCACCCCTGTTCCCTCTTTCTGCACCTTTCCTGCCTGTTTCTGCACCTGTCTTGCCTCTTTCTGTACCTCTGTTGCTTCTTTATGCACTTCTCTTGCTCTTTCTGCACCCTTCGCGCCTCTTTCAGCACCTCTGTTGCTTCTTTCTGCACTTCTCTTCCTTCTCTCTGCACCCTCCTGCCTCTTTCTGTACCTGTCTTGCCTCTTTGTGCACCTCTCCTACCTTTTTATGCACCCCTCTTGCATATTTTTGCACCTCTGTTGGTTCTTTATGCACTGCTCTTCTTTCTGCACCTCACTTGCCTCTTTCTGCATTTTTCTTGTTTCTTTCTACACCTCTGTTGCTTCTTTCAACAATTCTCTTGCCTCTTTCTGTACTTCTCTTCCTTCTTTCTGTACCTCTCTAGCCAATTTGTGCATCTCTCCTACCTCTTTCTGTACCCCTCTTGCCTCTTTTTGCACCTCTGTTAGTTCTTTCTGCACTGCCCTTGCTTCTTTATGCACCTCTTTTGAAACTTTCTGCATCCCTCACGCCTCTTTCTGCACCCCTCTTCCCTATTTCTCCACCTCTCTTGCTTCTTTCTGCACTTCTCTTGCTTCTTTCTGCACCACTCTTGTAAATTTCTGTAACCCTCTTACCTCTTTCTGCACCCCTGTTCCCTCTTTCTGTACCTTTCTTGCCTGTTTCTGCACCTCTCTTGCCTCTTTCGGCACCTCTGTTGCTTCTTTCTGCACTTCTCTTGCCTCTTTCTGCACCCCTTTTGCCTCATTAAGCACCTGTTGCTTCTTTCTGCACTTCTCTGGCTTCTTTCTGCATCCCTCTTGTCTCTTTCTGTACCCCTTTTGCCTCTTTGTGCACCTCTACTGCCTCTTCCTGCACCTCTCTTGCCATTTTGTGCAGTTCTCTAGCCTCTTTCTCACCTCTTTTGCTTCTTTCTGCACTTTTCTTGCCTCTTTCTGTACCCCTCTTGCCTCTTTCTGTGCCTCTGTTGGTTCTTTCTGCACTGCTCTTGCTTCTTTCTGCACCTCTGACTTAGAGATAGTGTTAATCCCCCTGCCCTAATATGTACTAAGGCCTTACAGGGGAGGTCATGCCAATCACAGGGGTACCCCAACCCATAGTGTACCCTAGTGTATGTAGGTGTTTTCACTGTATTCTAATTGTCTTTCAGCATAGCACTGGCTCCTGGTCTGGTTGGTCGGAGTCAGTTACCACCAGTACCAGTCAGCAAAAGGTTGGGGGCACAGGATGACTTTGCAACAAGGCCTCTTTCTGCACTTCTGTTGGTTCTTTCTGCATATCTCTTGCTTCTTTCTGCACCTTTCTTCGTCTTTCTGGACTTCTGTTGCCTCTTTCTGCATTTCTCTTGCTTCTTTCTGTGCCTTTCTTCCTCTTTCTGCACATGTCCTACCGCTGTAGTCATAGTTAGAAATTAGCATTTAAAAAACCTTTGAAATTCACTGAAAAAACCATAGGTTTGAGGGACGTTATAGTTAGAAATTAGCTTTTAAAATAACCTTTGAAATTCACTGAAAAAACCATAGGTTTCAGGGACATTATAGTTAGAAATTAGCATTTAAAAAACCTCAGTTTCGAGTACACTCTGATTCATGCAGCCATTTGCCTCAAGCAACAAACACTGGAGAACTACAACAGGGACCACCTACCTTAACATCTATGACAAGTTCAAAATAGTGATAGAATTCAAGTTTAATGATAGTGGAATAAAAAACACAAAGTATGGGCTGTGTGGGAGCAAATGGTCTTGCTATTCCTAACTAACAGGTAGCTGCTTCCAACGTCACATTCTGAGGTAATATTGTACAACAGAAGGTCCCAGATGTCATTGCAGAAAATACTTTGAATACAGGGTCTGGGTGAGATAAGGAAAGGGAAATACTTGTGCAGACAGGAGCAGAGAGTGTGGGTTTGGTGTGTGTTCAGGAAGGGAGGAGTGTGGGGGAGTATATAAAGTCTAGAAATTGACAGTCAGAAATGTCACATGATGGTTCTGTAGGCTGGTTGGTTACACAGATACAGAAAATCTAGACTATTCCACTATTAAGCAGAACATGACATTGTGTATCTGGCAGGGGGATGCGACCTTGGTCCATGGGGGAAAATATAATATGATGATGCTGGATCTCTAGTAAGTTAGTATAATGTTGGTGTGTACTGCTAGTGATATGGGCTCCCAGGGTGGGAGAATCAGACAGAGAGAGAGTGAGTCACCAAGTGATGTGGGTACATGGATTGTGCGTTATACTATGCCAGTGACAATTACTCTAAAAGTATGTCACATGACATTGTGATTCAGAACTGTCCCCACACTTCGCTTCATAAGTCTATCAGGTCTTGGAGTTTGTACACCATCTGTTCACAGACAGTGATAAGCATGAGTTCCATGAGCCATTCAGTTATCGTACGCGCCATTTGTGATCTTCAGTGGAATAAAATACATCTTTCAGCTGCTAGCGATTTTGAATCCCAACTCCATCTATAACTTATGTATCAGATCACCCATGTCATGAAAAATGTCCTTTGCATTGATGCACCAACAGAAAAGATTACGGCAGTTGATAGTTTCTCTTACTCTCCTGTCTAGTACTCTGTTAGTCTGGGGCAGTGCCACCACACATAGGACAGCTTGCAGCCAGGGGACTTACAGCATCAGTAATTAGAATGAATTATCAGACTCATCTGGTGGAGTTTAAAAGGGGTTCAGTACTAATCATGAAGTACCTTAAAATATAAGAGCTTCAATTTTCACTCCTTTCTGTATCTGTCATACCATTCTAGCAGTGAAGACCAGTCTTCTTCTATTTAGAGCAGTTTGCCAGACGTTTTTAGAGCTATTCAGGGTCTGCCTATAGGAATGAGGATTGATAAGTACATTGTATAAGCCCAAACTCTCCTCCTGAAAGGGCTTCCAAGTCTTTATGTAACATAAGATGGTGGAATCGGACTGTGTTATGTGTAGGAGAAGGGCTGTGGCAGCTGAATCACTGGGGACAGTGCAAGGGTGGTCAGAACACAAAACTTGTTAGATAGTGAATACATTTTAACTGAGTGGGTGAGGAGGCTATGGAAGATGATATGTCAGGATATGATGGAGGCTGTGTCTTCTCGTGCCCAGGAATACATTCATAAATTCCTGATTATATTATTGCTCCACATAACTCTAAACCATTTGGGTTTTTTTGCACAATGTTGGGCTGTGTTACCCATTAGATATCAATGTTATAGAACTAGAAAAAACTTTAAATGGTTTCATTATAACTTGAATTTATTACTTTGGCTCCTTTCCAGTGTTACATCCGTGAACTATGTGAAGCTTTTGAAGCTAGATCAATCCCTTGTATTTTTGCATTGATACTGAATATATTAAATAATGTTGCAGTTAAGGCAGTGACCTATTCACCATCTATTTTAAAGTCAGTGAATTCTGTTTTAGCTTGATAGTGTCACTCAAAACTCCATAGTGAAAAATATATAAATAAAGGAAAAGCACACTTCCAACTTTTTTTGAGATACAAACATTAGATTTATTAGCAAATATATCCCATGATAAAAGGTGAAAAATGCAAACTTATGCATTTACTCATGCATTTCCTTTAGAACTAATACCAGCTTATTTTATCAGTCCATCCATAGTACATCCAACTTTAGGTAAAAGTGGGATGACTTGGGCACTATGCTAGTTTGATTGTAACATAACTTTCCAAGATAATTAGTGCCAGATGCAACAACATTAGGAAATTGTGATTTCCAAATTGCGATTCTTACTGAATGTCTGTGATTGCTTCTTAAAAAAGCAATTTAAAAAAAAAAATACATCCCGTTTTCCTTAAAGGGGTTGTATTTAAAAAATAAAATAAAAATGTAAGTTTCATTTTTTAAGAGCAGGCAGTGGTCCCATGACCACTGCCTGCTCTTAAAAAACATTTTGATTAACATTCTCAAAGGGAAAGGAGTACTTCCCATTTGCAAATAGGTTACCACCAATTTTGAAGTGGTGGCAAAACTGTTTTGTCAATGGAATTCAGTTGCAAAACATTGATATATACCATTCCAATTCTGTATTTGGAAGAGACGGCCCCTCCAAAATACCAAATCGGCATCTGGTAGCAAGTACAAATTTTGAATCGGTAAAGTGTCACAATTTGATTTTTGTACATATCAAAAAGCTGCAAATTGGGCTGTTTGTGGCCTCAAAAAAGCTTTGCCACTATCAACTTGTAACCCTTAGCCTGAAATTTCAACTATTTTTAAAAAAAAGGTCAATTTTTGTTCACATAATCGTGTGCTTGGAAATACTGCTTAGATTAGGTGCAACACTTCTCACAGCTGTATCCAAATCAAAAACAAATGCATAGACAGTGAACTCCAGGAACCCGCTTAAATAAGACAGTTATTCAGTTCATGACATAACAAGCACTTTTTATTTATATAATGCAGTCTCCCCGGTGGTACCATAATGTTTGACATTTAGAAAAAGAAGCCTCATAGCTATCTAAGAATTACCCAAGTGTGCTTGTCAGGAGTCTATTACCTAAGCCATTCATTACAAGCAGTGAAGCCAATTCTGCAACCAAATTAAAAAACAATTACAAATTCCTTCAAAAGCCATGACTGCACCTTTTGAGAGCATTTCAGTTTCCAATAATCAGCCATAAGAGGAAATGACTGGGAGAGACATCACATCCTGCTTCATTATATGGCAGTAGATGATCCCACAAACTGCCTTTCCGTCCAGTTAAGACTTAACCAGAAGCAACATTCAAGATGATTGAGGGACATTTAGCTTTGATCTAGTACCATGTGTGACCGTGCTTGATTTAACCGAGTTTTAAAGTGCTGAGGCATGTGTCTTTAGCTCACACCAGTCAGATTCTTTCTAGATTTGCTGTAAGCCTTCCCAATGTTCTCACCGAAAAGATCCATGAATATTCTTCTCCCATCAAAATATTTTTAGGCTACATTAATGAGTCTTCTTTCTAGGGCTCTATTGTTTTTGATAACTGGAAAGTTAGCACAGCTGTATCACAATTGCTCCTTTCTGCATCCTTGATAATTTATTAGTAATTACTTACTAAAATCTTTCAGACTTTGGAAATCCACCTGTATCTGTTATTACTTGCCCTTTATCAATTCTGCTGTCTTAGCTAATTTGCACAGAGCTTGTCAAATCCTGAATTCCCCAGGACCTCTAACAGGGTTGACCTATGATAACTTGAAGCATTAGCTTTGGTATTGGACAGGATGCTAGGACATAATTTTTATAACTCATGATTTTTGATGATCCATATATTGTCTTTGGTAAACTCTTACACAGCCCCTATCCACTTTCTTCCCTTTAACCAAACATATAAACTGTCCTTTCTAGCTATGAATGTATCAATGTCCTTACCACCGAGCCTCTAATTCCAGGTGGACCAGTGCTTCCTTGAGGTCCTGCAGATCCAGGTGGGCCAATGAGGCCAGGGGGACCACCTACACCAGGACTGCCCTGTAACAAAAACACAGTATTTTAAGACTCAGTCCAAAATGGAACACTTTGTGACTCGTGAGATGCATGAATAATAACTGATCTTTTTGGTTACAGGATCATTCATTTAAATAGTTCAGCACAGACTTGTTAAGAAGTGGTGTACATACTTTTGATGTAAAACCAAGGGCATGTTAAATAGTCCTACCCAACACCAAAATGATATGACAGTCTAATAAATATTGAATTCATGTACTTTCATTTATTATTGTCTTAGAGTCTGTCAGTTGTCTGTAGCACAATGTTGTTTTGTGCATCATCATGCAATACAAAAGGTCCAGGGCAGCTACTGGAATAAACAATGAACTTCGAAATACACAAACAACATACGGTTGGTCCTTTAGCTCCAGCAGAACCATCTGTCCCAGGTGCTCCCTAGGAGAAAAAAAATAGTAGCCATTGAAGAGATGATATTGTATTATTGTGAAAATCGAAAGACATGAATGGTGTAAAAAATTGCTGCAGAACTAAGCAAAGTGATATTTTGCGGCTATCTTTCACTCCTCTCCTCCCCAACAAGGCAGACACATTTGCAGTGCATCAGAGGAAAATGGCATCCTTTTGCTCGTGACAGTTTAAATGGTCTTCTAGTCTTGATTAGCCCTTGAAATGTTTCTCTTGAGACAAAATCACATCACCTATTACTCAATTTGACCAACAAGATGTGCAAATATATGTTATAGCAGCTCTCACTAATGTACTCTATGATATTCTCATAGGTTTTGAGGCCATCTAAGACATACATGAACATCTCTTAAGAAAGTTGTGTTTGACGAACTTATAGTACCATCTTAATTTACAATATAATTAATGTTTAAGCCACAAAATGAATTAGTTACTACTTAAAGTCTTGAAGACATAGGGAGTTTAGTGGACTGTGCTACAACTTGCATCTGGAAACTCCAGGTTCACATTTTGCAGACTCACACCACTCCACACCAAATTTTTGTATTTATGTAGCAAAGATTTATGTTTTAGTACCATGTTTTAGCCTAATAGTGGAGCATCCCATTGGTTTTATGGTGCTAAATGATCTACTTACTGAAAGACCTTGAGCTCCAATTGTTCCCTGCACTCCTGTATCACCTCTTTGTCCCTGGGGACCTACTGGACCACGTGCGCCTGTAGGACCAGCATCCCCCTGAAACAATAAAATCAATCAATCATCAGCAAAAAAAGACATAATGCACAGAGAAATGTGCTAAAATTCATAGTAAAGTGTGAGCACAGAATTACAAAATAATTGATTAATATAACTGTAGTGTCTACATGAATGAACTCCATTTGTTTTTCCTTAATTAATAATATTTATTTGATACAAAACTCTTGATGCTAGAGCACGAGTCAATTGAAAGGTCCAATTACTTTTATAATGGCAATCAGCAAAATATCAACTTTAATTACCACATGGAGCATAATGTTTGGACTGTCAATGCTCTTCACTGTTTTAGCCAAGCTCAGATCATAACACAAATAAAAATAGAATTTAACAGAAATACAGCACCTTAGTACAGCTGGCTTGTGACTAATCTAATAGAAGAAGCATTTGATAGCACATTTATGTTAGTGAAAGAATCTCTAAATGATGTTGGTTCCTTTGCCCTTAACTTGTACCATTCAATAATTATAAAGAATGCTACATTTGGTTTTGAGGACAACACAATCACACATCAAAAATGTCACCTGGAGCAACTTCACAATAAGAAAAAATGAAGGACTTTGTCCTATATTTGTTTTTATATGATAGAAAGGTTAATTTATGGGGTCATCTGTCACTTCTCTTTTTGAGTAGTCAATGCTTGCTATTTGCTCCAACCGCTTTCTTGAAATTCTTAGCTGCCACCAAGATGTGACATTCCCAACACACACTGTTTTTTCTGTCGATGACTTTTAAAAATTGCAGAGATGTGGATATTGCTTTACTATCTAGAAAAAAGAGGCAAGCTATTGTGCTTTGATGATCTCTGCCTAGTAACTCCAAAGCACCGGTTTGGCTTTGTGAGTCTTTGTATATTAGTTTATATAAGCATTTCCATCTTGTGGCACTCATTAACATTCCTGGAATGTATGAACCTGAATTTGAATGGTCCTTTTGCATAGGAGTAGAAGTACAGTATGTAGATCCACCTGGTATGCTGCAATGATGGCGGTAAATCAGAAATATATAAAACTACTGTAATATTTATTTGCAACAATATTAGGCTAATTCTCCCAGCTCTTGTCAGAATAATGAATCTTTGTTCAGTGGCATTACATCAATTATGTGATTTACTTTCAAAGCTTTCAGGTCTTCATACATGTTCATACGTTCTTTAATAGGACTTAGTCCCAATGGCATTTTTGAGTTTCTGTGTCTGGGATTGGCAGTCTACCTTTCAGTGAACCTAACTTGTCTGTTCCACTGTGCTTCTAGAATAAATAATTCCACTGCAGGACCCATTGTGGGAACATCAGAATTACCTTTGTGACTCTCTTACTGATTTAATCACATGTTCTTTAGAAAATTTAATTAGTTCTGCATGTCAACCCATAAGAAGTCTTCTATTGGCTAGAGAATGCCGCTCCCTGATGCTGCCCATGATCATTAGCACAGGGAAGCTTAGTGCGGTGAAGCTCGTCATGGACTGAACGAACAGATAGAACTGTAAGATTGAGCAGGAAGTCAGTGTATCACTCTTGACTCTTGTAGAGCTTAGAAGAGTTGCACTGCAAAACAAGTAGAGCCGTGTCATGGGGCTAAATGGTTTTGCCCATTGCCTTCACTGTCAACAAATTGGGCAATATCTTGTTTACAAAACATATAATATCATTGGTCATAAAGGCTTAACCATTTCTTTCTTTCTTTCACTAAACATCATTAATTGTTTAAAGGAAAGTGCTAACAATGACATTTTCATCAATGATGACAAAATATTATTTGTACATTGTGTAGCTCTGCCCAGAAGTAACGGTACAAAAAGGCATTTTTGTTCCATATCTCCCTAAAATATATTGTAACACACAAATTCTGATGCAGTAACCAAAGGGGCTGTGCATATGGTGGTTTAGAAGAAAGGCAAACACTGTGATATACACATTAAAAAAAGATGTCTGCTGCTCATGATCATTAGCCATGAAAGCATGTTAAGGGCATTATTTGCCTTTGAACTGATTTGTATATTTTTTAATATTAAATTATGTTAATTGTATTGCACATGCAGCAAACATATTGTTTTTATTAATGAGACCGAGGGTTCTAGGACTTCAGTTATTGGTTAGGTAATATATAATAGCTATTATTAACTTTAAGAGTGTGTGAATTATTAGGACTGTAAATCTTAATTTTCTGGATGTTACCCAAATTTTAAGGAACTGTAAGACTCTACATTTATCAGATAGTCCACAGAATATATTGATGGCAGGGCACCGGTCATTTTTCTCATCCCAATTTCTTTCTAGGCAAGTGGGCAGATATATCTGTTGCATGGTGAAAAACAAAAGAGTATATGCTCTAGTACAGTTTCAAAAATGAAAAGTGTCTGAAGTCTGTTTAATGGTTGCATTGTTGTATCAAGAGATAATGTTTATTTTACAAAATGATATTTTTTTAGGTTACGATCCACATTATGTAGTATTCTCTTGTGCTGTCTTGTCTGATGCTATGATGTCACAGTGTCAAGTGCATGCTTAGAATGTTACTGTTTAAAAAGTTAGAACTGCAACTGGACTGTTATGACTGTACTTGGCAAGTGATGACCTGCAGCTGTGTAGTTCCTGACAATAAATCTCTTCTACCTCTCAACCGTGTTGGAGTGGATTACTACAAGTTTTTGGCGATGAGGATGGGATAGTAGGGCAGATTTTCTGTCTCGTTTTCCCCAAAGTAATGATGGATGTGAAGAAGCAAACTTTCAAGAGTTGTGTGAGGAAGATGCTGAAGATTGTTTTGTGGCTGCTATGGATATTCCTGATCTTGTTGTTGGTTTAGAGGAGGATTGGAGAGCAGCCTTATTAAAGGATGATCTTCTTTAACAAGTGTGTGTGTTAGTCAGTGAGGGGTGGCCCAGAGAAAAGGTGTTGTCCCCTCCACTACAGCCTTATTGCAAAGTTGAACCTGAAATTTCACTAGCGGATGGTGTACTCATGAGATGTGATAAACTTATTCCACCTCACTCTGTCAGACCTACCATTGTCAAGAAGGCTCATGAGGGACATTTGGGTGCATACCCTCACCAAACGTCGTGTTCGTGAGGACTTCTGGTGGCCAAGTATGGATGCTGAAATAAGTGTCTTGGTGGAAAATAGTCCTGTGTGTTGTTCAGCTGAAAAGACTCTGAAAGTTGTTACTCCACCGCTATCACCGGTTGAATGTCCTTCTGGTCCCTGGGTTAAGGTAGGCATTGATGTCATGGGTCCGTTTGAGGTTTTACCTTCTGGGTGCAAGTACATTTTAGTGCTTATGGATTATGCATCGAAATGGCCTGAAATAAAGTTGGTCAAAGAAGCTAGCTCTGCCAGTGTCATCATGTTTTTGAAGGAAGTTTTTCTGAGGGAGGGCTTTCCCAAGTTCCTCATTTCTGATAATGGGACTCAATTTGTGAGTGAAGAGTTTGAAGTTTTTTTTATCTTCCAGTGGGGTGAAGCACTTAAAAAGTTCTCTTTATTATCCACAGACCAACGGTCTTGTGGAAAGAATGAACCGTGTGGTGGGTGAGTGTGTCAGATGGGCTGTGTCTGGCAACCATGATGTGGTCAAATCTTTAGAAACTATGCTATGGTTTTACAGGACCACGCCCCATTCATCCACAAAAATTTCCCCGTTTGAGCTTTTAAGGGGTAGGAGGGCTAATACGTGCTTCAGGCCCGGATGGATGAGGAAATGGATTAAATCAGAATCTAATGTGGACTCACTCATGAAGATTGTCAAGGTAAATTCTGAAATTGCCCAAAGTAAACAAAAAGTTTGGTTTGATAAAAGGAAAGGTGTCAAAATTGTTCCCTTGGTTGTGGGTGATTTTGTTCGAATCAAGACTCCTGTGCATGTCAAGAAGGGGTAAGGTAAATATGGTGAACCTACCAAAGTTGTAAAGATTGGAAACAATGCTGTTCAAGTGGAGGGTGGCCATTGGTGGAATCTTTCCAAAATTGTTAAGGCAAGATCACACTCTTCGTCTAATGACCATGGTGGTGGTAAGGCGACTGTATTACCCGATTCGTGTGAACGTAGGAGTTCAAGAGTCTGTCATTCCAAAAAGATTTTGTGAGTGATCTTTTGGTCTACCCTTGGTTTTGTTTTTTTTTGTTCTGTTTGTACCTTTTGTTTCGCACCTTATTTTGTTTTGAGTTTTTTTGTTTTGCAGGAGAAGGGAAGGTGTGCAGTATTCTCCTGTGCTGTCTTGTCTGATGCTATGATGTCACAGTGTCAAGTGCATGCTTAGAATGTTACTGTTTAAAAAGTTAGAACTGCAACTGGACTGTTATGACTGTACTTGGCAAGTGATGACCTGCAGTTGTGTAGTTCCTGACAATAAATCACTTCTACCTCTTAACCGTGTTGGAGTGGATTGCTACAAGTTTCTCCCACAACTTTTTATTAATGTCCCATTGTTGTTTGAGATGACAGAAGATTCTCTGTAACACTGAATGCAGGTTAGCAGAAATTAGGTTAATAAATTGGGTGGGGGTAAATCTGGTTAACTCAAAACACAGTTCTGAGGAAACCTCTGCTCCAATCCTGGTAGCTATGGTACACACAGCAGGCAATTCCCATAGAAGTGTCTTTTAGGTTCCAGCAATAACAACAATTTTAAAGTACAAAACACAAAAAAATAAAAATCCCAAACCAATTTAGAAAAATGTACAAAACGTCAATTAACAAAATATACCAAGTTCATATAAAATGGACGTGGGTAACTGGAATGATGATTTTTTTTTAAACTTTAAGGCAAATAGTGGTTAACCAGGACCTAGGTGCAAGTTCAGGCCAAGAGCACTTGAGTAGAGGTCATCCTAATCAAAGTTTTTGCCTTCAGAGTTAGGGCCTGATTTGGAGTTAGGTGAATAGGGTTACTCAGTCACAAACATGATAGATATCTCATCCACCGTATTACAATTCCATTATATCCTATGGAATTTGTAACACAGTGAACAGGATATCCGTTAGGTTGTGACAGAGTAAACCACATGCAAAACTCAAAATCAGGTGATCAGTCTCTTCAATCAAAGTCTAAATCTTCCACAAAGAAAGGTCCAAGGATGTGGCTGGCAAGGATCCTTCACAGTCAAATATGGTTTTCTCAAGCTCTTGCGGAAACTCTTGGGCTTGTAAGCTTAGGGTGGGACAAAGTTGGATTTCATGGGTGCCATGCATGTTTCGTTGGAGAGATTTGCCTTCTATAGTCTGTCAAAGGTTTTACCTTTAAACTTAGTCACTTTTTAGAAACCAAAATCTTCCAGCAGGGCCAGGCTCGAAGTTGTAACTGGGCAGGTCCCCATAAGCCCTGCTGACTTTATTGTGAGGTCCCATGGAACCTTCTTTCAGCGCTGTAAAAAGATGTGAGGGGGATGAGACTTGCCCTCCTACGGTGTAACCTTCTTGGGCAAGCCTCAGCATATTCAGTCAGTCTCCTAGAAGTGAAAAATTCGATCCAAATACAACAAAGCCTATCTTACCTTCAGGGGTTCGGTCTAGTTGATATTCAACGAAAAGAGCAGAGCATTGCCTCTCTTTCTATGCTCAGTGCACTTTGGAGGCGCCGCAAGGAGGTTTTAAATGGTTACAGAGCAGGCGTGCTGATCCGGTTAATTTGTTTCTGTACACTTACTCCTGATTTCCTTGTAAGTTATCGCTGATGATGTTTGATTGTATTAGGTAAGACTTGTGATACAGTTTGGTATCATGGGGCCTGAGATGAGGGAGTTCTCACCCGAGAAAGCTTGATAAAATGCAGCAATGGGATAGCTGTCTCGTTGACTTGGTTTTTAAACTTGCTACAAATCCCAAACTAGTATAGTACAGAGTGAGTTGCCCCTGGAGAAAGATTGACATGACGCAACAGCGAGACAGCGGTCTAGCTGTTTTGGTTGTTTGCTTTACTTGTTACTAATCTTGAACCAAGTAACGACAGTATACATAGTTAATTGAACCAGCTTAATTTTAGAAGATGCAGCCAATTTATGAAAGATTAGGCCCTAACAGAGCCATAGACGTATTGTAAATTTACCGAACACTAGGGGACAGATCATGATGTGGGTCGGAATTGCCTCCAACCGACATCATCGTGGAATCTGGACCAACCGACCTCTGGTCGGCGGTTCCGACCGCTGAATTACAATGCGACCGCACATGGTGCGGCCGCATACTCCCATTTCCCTATTGGAGCTTGTGCTGTGGCTGTAAACTGGCCATAGCACAAGCTCCAATAGAGAAATGGGAGATTGTGTTCACCTCACGGTGCCGGCCACACAGTGCAGGGATGAACAGGGGGGCACCCTCGGCCCCCAACCGGAGGCCGCAAAGAGAAGGGGGACTGCTAGGGGCCCCCAAACTTGCTTTCCGACAGGCTTTTCATGTCGGAAAGCCCGGCATGGAAAGCCTGTCGGAAACCGAGCACCGTAATCCCAAAGGCGGAAATGTCATCCATTGGGATTACGGGCCGGCCTCTGACTGGCCTATGGGCTCCTTGAGCGTGTCGGAATCCAGCCGTAATGACCAGCCAGTTTCAATTCCAACCACATATATTGGCGGTCATAATTGAAACTGACAATCTCGGTTGGAAAGGTTTCCAATAGGCCCCAATATGTTTTATCTGATTGTGTTTATTTACCTAACATGATAGTTGTTGCCTGAGACTTGGTGAAATGGTAACAGCAACCTGTCTATCTTCTTCCGATATGTATTCCACTTTGGTAACACAATAGGGTTTAGTTATATTGTATCAGGAGACATAATCGCTCACTATTCATTTTACTGTTTACTGCTAGGAAATTTCTCTTCTAGCTCCCACGCTAGATCATATCTGATACTGTATGACAACAATCAGATGCTGTGATTCTCTGAATAGCCTATGTCACATTGAAACTATTTCAGGGACTGTTCTAACCAGCATCTGCGTTATTTTATAAAAGGGCAATGTGGATGTTTGTACATATTGAGGTAGTTCAATGATTTACACCTTAGTGGAAATAAGCCGTGCGTGGTCATGGGAGGCCCTAGAAAGGAAGGGGTATGATAATGTGTAGTTAGACATTACATGAATATTTTTTTCCTCTACCTTGCAGAATTGGCCTGGATAGCTAAATCACATGGCTTAATGTAACCACAACTTCTGCATTTCTTCATATTGAATAGATTGATAAGGTATGTTGATATTCCACATCATAGTACTTGTGACACAATTTTGTGATTCTTCATATCATTGAATGGCCTGTCTCCTTTCATCCCTTAGATTTCGGTAACAGATGGCATTGATGAGACCCACATAACTTGTGGATTGGGTCGAAACATTGACATTATCTCAGAGGCTGGCCTTTGAACAAATTAATACAAACAAGCAACATTATACATATTGTACTTGAAACTGTGTTTGAGTAAGGAGAAACCCCTGGATATATATGTGCATCATATTGTACTGTTCACTGCACCTTCAATTTTGAGCACTGCATTGTCTTCACCTTTGTCAATTGTTATATCAACCAACAAGAATATAATTGATTGGCATTTATAAAGGTCTCTATGAATTAATTAATGACAATACAAAGACCTGATTAGGAATAGACCTGATTAGGAATGAGATCCATGGAACCTTTGTTCTATATTTCTTATTCAATCATGGTGAGGGCATATTTGTTAAATATATTGTGTGCCCATTTTTTATATATTAGGCACTCTGACTTCTGGTCTTACACGTTACTTTTTAGGGGTGTCTTATTACCATATAAATAGGCTCCTACATTGTAGAAAGTACTTTTCCTTGCCATGTGTTACTACAATACCTTTAAACAGCAGGCCAACCACATCACATTGGGCATCTGGCAACCATATATTTTTGTTTTGTATGTGAGTTGTGTAAATACACACTGCAGCCTTTATATGACATTTAGCTCTCATGCCATTTGCCCATTTCATTTTCTGCACTATCAACAATGGTCTTGGAAGGAAAGTTAATAGATTGATGGGGTGAAACCATTTTGACCAACTATACCATTTTAGGATGAGGCACAGAATAGCAGTGTCACAGTGCACAGAGTCCTAATACCTGGCAAATATGGCCCAGAAAAAGGCACATAATCCGAGGTGACCATGCAGAAAGGGTAAATGTGCTACATAGTTCGATTGTTAAGTTTAAAATGAATGCCCCGCTGGACCCGGCAAAAATAAGAGATGTTAATCTTATAATTATGTAACTGCCTCATCTGTTTAATAGGAAGACAAAGGAGTATAGTACAGTTATGCCTGTCGTGATACATTGCAATGTAAAAGAAAAATTGATAAACAAATAAACTATGACCTAAAATGTAATTTAGGAAAGAACAAATGGAAGAAGTGGAAATTGATAAATTATTATCAATGGCAATACAGAGTTCTTGTCAAGGCATTTGTTGGTTTGTATTTTTGCTGTTATTTCTACCAATTTCTATCCATTCAGCCACAGGACCCTTTATTGTGATAAGATAGCATGTCCTGTTTTCACTGAGCGAGAAATTTATTATGAACTAAAGATGCAAAAGGGCACTTACGTATAGTTTTGTGAAGAATCTCAATTAATCATCCAAAATATTAGAAGATATGAGAACCTTAGCTTAGGGTTAATAGATTATTATTAATAGATTATTTCCAAAAAATAGCATTTCTTGGTATAACAGGTATCCATCAAAAGAAATCCTGACATATTTCTTCATGTCACCTAGCAGTGTCAGGACATGTTCTATCTCATTAAATACCTTTGAACCCAGATATTCGTCCACCTGTTTAATAAGAAACGGCACAGTGACAAGGATAAATTGATAGATGTCCTGCCATTGACACGTTGAATGAATATTATTACTAAATTTCACCTTCAAACAACAACTTGCCTACCAAGCCAATGATGGCTTTCTCCAGGACCCCCCTCCTGTACAAAAACTGGAACGTATCAAACCACTAGTCCATACTACAGCCCAATTTCTTGATTGATAGGACAATGTTATGCAGTTCTTTTTCAACAAAGTCGCCTCCAGTAGAAACAACTAGGGTCATGCCCCTTGGTCCACGCAAGACATATGTACAATTCTGCCAGTCTCCCCAAAGAGACTCCCAACTCGTTCAACCTGTATTCACCAAGATTAATTTGCAGGGGAAAATGTTATCAACTTATGCTTCACACTTCTTAACCCACCATCACCAACTTCATCAACATGCCATTATCGAGTGGTGAAATAACCTCAGACCCTCAAGCAAGATCTGTCACACCACTCCTACAAAAAACAAACATTTTACCTCAACGTTTGGAAAACCATTGCCCTATCTTGCGCCTTCTATGAATTTAATAGTTCTGTAACCAGTGGTGACAATACAGCTCTCTTTGCTCCGGGTAGACAACAACTTCCTAAACAAATTACAATAAGGTTTACACACTCACAAAGGAAAAGAAATAAACATCAGCGAGGAACTCCTAACCAGACAATACCAGAGCTCTGCATGCACACAGTTCCTTTAGATCTCACAGCAGCAATCAACTAGGACACTATGTGCTGCTATATCATTCATCAACATATGCACTGTTTAGCAGAGTTACTATTAGATGGCTCTCCAGCTTCTTATGTAATCAAACCCAGAAAGTCAAACTTGTCTCCTTCCCATCTGATATCACCCCCCTTGTGTGTAGTGCTCTAGGGATTGGTCCTTTGAGTGGTCGTATTTACCATCTATGTGACTCCTATGTATGAGGACCAGCAGATTGGCAGACACATGTAGCAAAATGCTCCTTATATTAGAATAAGGTTCTCTAGACACCATTGCAGTGTTGATAGTTATCTGAAAGATGGTCAGTATTGTATGAAGTTCAACTAGCCCTGTCTCCTTCACTCCTCAAGTCAATTTTGTTGCCAAAAATTAATTCTTCCATTTCAACTGTGTGAAATAATCACTATACAGATGTTTCCTCATAAAATTGCTTTGCCAATAGTCGTGCTACCCTTGACACCCGATGTACACCACTTCAGCAAAAAACAGAACTGTCCAAGCTCCAGAGAGTTCAAGATTATGCTACACAATTATATGTGTTATCAGAGCAACAAATTACATCATGTCAGAGTCTGAAATTTCCCCAGCACTCACCCGTTCCACATCTCAATGTCCAGATGCAGCATCAGAGCGGATAGAGTGTAATAACTTATGACGTATTCTGTGTAGGGTAGATCACAAAGGGAGCCTATTTTTCTTAGGCATTAGTTACCAGTATTCCTCCAGGCATTGCTGGCAGAAGGCTATGTCCACTAGTCAGTCATTAAGTGTCAGGCAGGTGTTACGTCCCCAGTGCACGGCTACCCTCCGCTCAGCCATCAGAAGCAACATGGTGGTTAGGTGGTGTACCTCCTGCTTTTGCAGGCCTGAGGACACTGTGCACACTTTACCACTATTAACCAGTGCTAAAGTGCTTGTGCTCTTTCCCTAAAAAACATGGTAACATTTTTAATACATATAAGTTACGCCTAAGGTAGGCCCCAGACAGTCCGGAGGGTAGGGTGCAATGTATTTAAAAAGTAGGACATCTACTTTTAAGTTTTACATAGTCTTAGAAGTGAAAAACTCTTTAATTCGTTTTCACTACTGCAAGGCCTATCTCTCCAATAGGATTATATTTGAGGTGTCTTATTCCACTTTATTAAGTGTAATTTCCGAATGGTAAGATATCACCAGTTCATGCTTGATGTCGCTAGAATCACAATTTAAAATCCTAAGGTATGGTAAAGTCTGATTTCAAATTGCAATTCTGAAAATGCTACTTTTAGAAAGTAGGCATTTTTATGCCAGAGCCAATTGGTGGCTGCAACCCTCTCTCTGGTCACATGACTGGATGTAGCTGACATTTGACCTTTGTGTATTGGTCCTAGACAGCCAAACACAATGGGAAGCTTAGGTGTGACTAGATGGGCCATCACTGGCAGGACGGGTGGGAGGAGCTGGGCCCAGCCCCACTTGCACTTGAATAGGCTGTGCCCTGTCTCCACACAAAAGGCTGCATACCCCCTGTAGAGTCTGTAAAAAGGGCAGGGAAGGCAGGGCATCTGGCCACTTCAAAGGCATGCCTCTAGAAGCTTCTCCCCCCTTCAAAGACACAACTGCATTTAAAAGAAGGACCTCAGACACTACCACTTCAGTACACTTTTGGATCTGTGGATACTCTGCCAGCAAGAAGACTGCTTTGCTGCCTCAAGTACTGCGACTGTGATGGACTGCTTTAAAGGAACTGCTGACCTGCTGCCTGCTGCCCTCTTGCCAGGGGGAGAAGAACTGGACCTGCAACTTCACCCTAAACCCATGACCCCAGGGTGACTCAAAGGGCTAATCTGCTGGCCTCCTGATCTGAGCCTCAAGGACATAAAATGCTCCCCAACCAGCTCCTGGATTCAGATTCAGCGAGTTTCTGACCCCCAAGTGGTACCTCTCAGGTCCTGGACCCTAGGTGTGGCTCATGGGCTCTTGAAATCATGCTTTTGCACTCTTTGCGACCGCAAGTAGGCCAGGTCACACTGGAATCACACTTTCACCAGAATTTAGCATGAACAACGCCAGCCCGTCTCTTTAAACAACAAGCGCCAATCGGCGTGGAGAACTGCCACTGCTAAGCTCCAGCCTGCCCATCCACGAAGCCCAGCCCGCTCTTTTCACCACGCTGACCACCACCGGAAATGCTCTCCTTGCACCCTGCAACCCTCTCTAATGCAAACAGGACCCTTGGCACCAAACTTGAGAAGGTAAAACGTGAGCGGGACTAATCTGAGACTGTATCCAACCTGCGCTCCAAAGCGACCACATACCCTCGGTTGCCGCTTTATATTTTTAGTCGCTAGTTAGTGTTGCAAAAATACTTTACACATTGCCTCTAAGTTAAGCCTGACTGCTCTGTGCCAGCTACCAGGGGGTTGAGCACAGGTTAATTTGGGTTTCACTTGTGCCTTACCCTGACTAGGATTGTAGTTGTTGCTTGACCGACCTGGGCTCACACACTAGTGAATCAGTAACCCAAAATCTAACACTACAGTAGAAAGGTTTATCTAATGAGATGCAGTTGGGGCGCATTTACATGTCAAACAAAGGCAGGAACACACCAGCGAGGTACAGATCTCCCAGCAAGTCCAAACCTAAACATTTTAATTGCTCCTGTGCCAACCTCTTCTGAGTGTGGGGAGTGCAGAGTTCAAGACAATTCAATTGAGCTCTACATCTTATCTAGTTCCATACCTATGTTGTACATCTGACCGAGTCAATAACAGTAGTGGGTTTTGTTGGTGTAGCACATACTGCTATGGATAGAGGGCAAGGGCAGATGTTGTCACTTCCACTGCAGTGTGGGGTAGATATTGTGTACGGTGGAACCAGTGATGGGCAAATCGAGGCTGTATGCAGTAGTAGTACAGTTTAATATTAAGGGAAATTTTAATCCTACCCTAATCAGGAGGGAGGCTGAGGGTCTCCCAAGAGAGTCTGTTTTTTTTCCTGGGCACTCAAGAACCTTGATTGGCATCCTGTAATAGAAGTTTCTCAGTTAAAAACACTATGCCTTGTACATAAAGTACTGCACTACAGATGCCTCTGAAACATCTTCTAGCCTTATCACCTTACTAGGTGTTTGAGGTCATCTAATAACAATCTTCTCATCTCTAAGCCTTACAAATACAAATGATTTAGTAGCAGAAGCCTTAATGTGCAAGGTTCTACACTGTGAGGCAACCAAGGGAAAGGATGTGGTGTAACGGTCAGAGCTGCCGACTTCGGAGCTGGGGATCCAGGTTTCAGTCTCGGTGTCGGCTCAACATCCTGTGATTCTGGGCAAATCACTTAATCTCTCCATGCCTATTGACAGCGCCTAGAGACCCTCACAGGTGATTAGCCACGCTATACAAATCCAGGACAGTACCAGGCGCGGCTCCTCCATGTGGGCCGAGGAGCGTCACCCCACTGCTTTCTCGCAGTGCGAGAAGCAGAAACATAAAATGGTATTATAAATACCATTTTATGTTTCTGCTTCTCGCACTGCGAGAAAGCAGAAGGGTTTGGTTGGGGGCGGGCAGGTGGTCGGTCCTGTTGTGGGTGCTGACTGTTTGGCCGGCCTTCTGGGGCTGACCAAACCAGTCATGCGCACTCTGCCTTTTCTCCATGTAGGCTGCATGCAGCCAAAATGGAGAAAATAGCCTCCCCATAGACGCCTGGCTGGTCGGCATCCTGACCAGTCGCAATGCTTGGTTACTGCCATTGCAGCATTGTGATTGGCTTAGGGGAGGCTTCTTGCTTCCTGCTTCCAGGAGAGGAGCAGACACGACGCAGGACCGGGCCATTAATTTATTTTAATTTTAAATTAAACCTCCCCCTTCCCGCGCGACCCCCAGCCCCATGTGATCCCCCACCCATGAGTCATGCTAGCCACGACTGGACAGTACCTACCTACAAGCTTAAGAAATGGAAAAGGCTTTCTCAAGACTACAGGAAGCTATTTCTTAATTCCACAAAACCCTTCCCAGCTCTATGCTTTTCTGCACTAATAAGTGAAATGTAGAAATACGGAGGGATGTTGAGACTTTCCTTGGCAAAGAGCAAATGGGATAAAAATGCAGCACTAATGCAATATTTCTAATGAATGTACGATGCAATAAGGGAGTCCCAGTGGACGTTCTGGCTTTCTCAGAAGGGTCTCAGTAAAAGAATAATTCATTCTTGATAGCCAGAGTCCAGGGACATTAGAGTCATCGAAAGCTAAATTGCACTAAATTTGATGACAGTGTAAGAAAAAGTTCCTAAATGCAATTAATACTAAAAGTCTTATTTAAAACTTGATGGGCAGCCTATTGCCCCTCCAAGGGGAAGCAGTGATTACTGTTGCCACCCTGATAGAGAACCACCTGCCATATTTAGAGATCCTCACCTGCCTGTCAGAGATATCACTACTGTGAAGGGAGCCACCGCAGTGAAATTTACCAAGCGGACACCATATTATAGTACTTCTATTTCCGAATTGCAATTAGGATATCGGTACTCCTAATGTATGGGTAATGTATGGGTTTTAGGGGCTTATTTACAAACCCCTTGTGTGACGTACTAGCAGCACAAGGAACTTGTAAATAAGCCTGTTAGTATTCCCAAATAGCGATTCCTAGTAGGTCATAAATTGACCTACCTCAAGATAATAAGATATTAATGAGGTAGATCGCAATTTGTGACCCATTAGGAAGCGCCGCCATCACAGGGATGGTGGCCTTCTGAGGTCAGCGGACCACAATGTCTGTGATTGCTTTTTAATAAAGCAATCTCTTTTGTTTTAATGCAGCCCGTTTTCATTAAAAGAAAACAGGATGCATCTTAAAAAGAAAATGAAACGTTTTTGTTTAATTTTTAGGAGAAGGCCGTGGTCACATGAAGCACTGTCTGCTCTTAAATTCTTTTTTTTAACATTATCAAAGGGGAAGGGGTCCCAGCGGTTACCACCACTTTTAAACTGGTGGTAAAGTATTGCTGCTTGCGACCAGAATTCGGTCGCAAAATAGTAATACATACCGTACCAATTCAGTATTAGGAAGGGACACCCTAAACACGCCCCTTCCAAATAATGAATGATAAATGCAAATTGCAATTCGGTAACAAGTTACCAAATCGCGTTTTTCCTTATCTACCTTTTAAATAAAAAAATTTCAGTTGAAAACATCCTGATTGTGTGGATCTAGCCATTTCCACCACAAAAATGATTTGTACATCTGTCCCGAATATTTTAAATCAAGTATTTGGTGTAATGCCATTGAATACAGATGTATTCACCTGATAGGAGTTGGGATTATTAACCATTACAGATATAAGTAACAGTTCAGTGTTCACCTCTTTTTACTTTACTGCCTTCAGACAGTGCACCAGGTATAGCACATACTTTTGCTCCAATGGGAATAGAGGCAGGTAAGCAGTTTCATGGGTAGATGTAAATGCTTTTGTTTTTTTGAATTAAAATTGTGATGAGACGGAAATGCTAGGAGGAAATAATTTGCAAACAACTTATTAAAGTGTTAATTTAAAAAAATAAAAACGAATAGCAAAAGCTATCCAATGCATTAGATGTAGTGGGGAGATATATTCTAAAATAAATAGTCTGGTTGTTATATAAAGATTAATATTCATGTTTTTGAAATCAATAAAATTAATCAGAAGGAAAATCTGTTAATAATGCAACATTTCAGAGATAGGTGAGAAGTCTGAGGTTAACCATAACAATAATGAATAAAATTGAGGGCACATTATGAAAGTGTGGTCATTATTATTTAAAGAAACATTACACAAGCACATGTACATAATATATAGACTGAAGTCCTGTAACAAACATGACAAGAAACTTGTCAAGAGCTTGTCATAGACCTTTCTGGTTCTGATTGGGGCAGAAATGTTGTGATTTCTTAGATCTTCATGAATGCATTTATCATACAGTACCACACAGACATTCTTTTTTGACAGATTCACCACCAGATTGGAGATAGATTTACTCTCTTTCTGAACTGATGTGCAAGGCACATTAATACAGAATGTTAGAGAATGCAGCATTTATAAAAAAAAATGTCTATGAGGCCATTGTATATATCCTCCATGATGATAAAGCCTCACCTTAGTGAGGAGTGAACCTAAATCCAGTAAGATTGCACCTATTTATTAAATATTGGCCAGCGCTATGGCCTACTGAGCACTATTGCAAAAGGGGACATTTTGCACAATTGGTACTGCAAGGCTACAAAGCTGACTATTCCAGTGCACAGAAAAAAACTGTCCTAACAACATGGGGCTTTGCTTCATGCAAAGAGATTAAATCCTACTTTACCCAGTGGAGATTCTCAATATAGGCTAAGCATAAAAAATGGATCTGGATAGCCCCCTTATCTGCAGGTATGTCTAATAAAAGTTTGCTCTACCTGAGCATTTTACTATTACAGAACATAGGCTAGACTGAACCTTCACTCAAGGGATGTTGAAAATAAAGATCTCAAAAGAGGTTGTCTACATATCTACGGCTACAGCTGGTGGTGTTGGGAGGGATCGAGAAAAGTTCCAACCATTTTGGAGTCTCCCAGGTTGCAGTCTGAAAATTAGAGAAGGGTTCAATGGACCAAAGACAAACAAAATGGTTAGGGTCTCACTTCCTGAGGCAACCATTTGGGTGAGAAATGGATGCACTGAACCCTGATTAGCACCCATCCTGGTTCAGAGAAATGTTAATATGCAACAACCTCTACCCAGGAACTAAAGCTCGCCCCAAATTTATCGCCTATCTTGGCTGTGGCAAATATTCACAATGGGGTCAAGAGATAAATATCTCTTTCCACTCATTCGTTTTCAGTTTCAATTTTTAGCTTGCTTTTCCTCTACCAGGCTGTCCATTCTACAGAGGACTTGTATTTTTTAGTATAATCTATAACGTAAAGCTTAATTTGAAGCAAAAGATGAGTTAAAATAATTAATACAGTGCTCAGCTGTTGCTAATTCGATAATTACCCAACTTTGCCAAGACAATTCAAGAAATGATCAAAATAAAGTAGCATGCCTCTGACTCCTGCTGCCTTAGTTACTGAAAGTTCCACCAGGGTAGATGTGCTTAGCATCTCTAAGTTAGGTAGGTCCCACTAATGGTCTGCAACAGTCTTTTTCTTATAATCAGAAGCATTTCAAAAACACTATCCCATGGGAAAATGGAGACCATTCTTATGGCCATTAATACTTTTTCAAAAAGCAGCACGTTTGTTTACTGAGATGTGGGACCAACTATTCATAAACAATCACTTGAAGAATTTATGAAAAGGGGGGCCTGCCTGCAGCACCTGTTGCTTTCTTGCACATTAAATTAAAGTCTTACGCTAGACAGCTAACCACATCTGTTTGCTGATATCACATCCGGATGACTTGTGATTTGTTATAGTGAAATGGTGCTTTGTTCGTAATCCATATATGCAACCATCAAAGGGACCTTCATATTTCTTAAAATTCTGTTCTCTGAATAATTTCCAGCAGTTTTTTTTTACATTCTTAGTAACATGCATAACTTGGCTGCTGCAAGACAGCCCATCGAATATTATGTTGGATCATTTGAGGACATTGACGGCTTAAGAGGACTGCCCAGTCTTTCCAGTCTGCCTGTACATAGAAAGGTATTGAGCACACACACACAATACTTTCTTAAGTATTGGTTGGCTTGAATCAGCCTTGTTAGCGGATGAAAGTGTGTCCAACTTCTGATGTCACTAGGCCATCTGGCACCTTCCTCCTTTGATGGTGGGGTGTGATTTCATGGGCTAGGCTGAAATGTCTCTTTCAGGGAAATGCTATTGATTTCTTCTACTCCTAAAAACTAGAAATAAAATTAGATTCTGCACTGTTCATACCCTGTGTGAGCACTGATTTGAGGGCTTCACAATAAAAAGAGGATACATATTTGTCCTATTTTTTGCATTGCACCGTCTGCTGTGCTATGTCCAAGTGGACACAGAGAAAGGGGAGTTAAAGAAGTGCATAGGAGAAGGTGTGGCCCTTTGCACAACCTTCTTGCCTGAAAACAACATACTTTGTCAAAAGGGATTCTCAAATAATACACTTTGTGCTCACATAGGAGGTCACAGAATTCTCAAGCAGTTGACCTATAGCATATTATAAGGGCCCAAGATGCAGAATGAATGATTACAATTGAATTTTGCACTCCTGAAATATGCTGTATATTCTTACTGTATTAATGTGTGTTCACTCTTGGTGATCAAATCTTTTATTAGGTCATTGACTATCATAAATATTAACTTCTTACAATATCATGGCAATATTTGTTAAGCATCATTACAAGAATTGCTAAATGTATTGCATGGTTTTCATCAAGAGAACTTCAGGAACATACGATACTAGCAAAAGAACACACACATATGCAGCCATCTTCCCTTATGAAAATATTACTAAACTTTATCTCTCGTGTTTTCACAAACATTGTGAGCAAGAAGTATTTCATTCCAATAAATGTATTCTTTACCTTTGTGCCAGGAGTGCCTGGGAAACCAGGAGGACCAGTCAATCCAAGAGGACCCTATGCAATTAAAAATAATATTAATGCACATTCTTTAAAGTATCGGCAATCATATGTCAAGGCAGGATATCACACACAAGTGATGGAGTACTATTGGGAATCAGCGGACTATAAGGGCACATGCATCAAAGGTTTTTGCGATCGCAAACGGTGCGATTCGCAAAAATCGGCCGTTTGCGATCGCAAATTGGCCTTTGGAGATGCATGAACGTGTTTCCTATGCGCAATTTAAGAATTCGCAATTATTTGCGAATTCCTAAATTGCGATTGCATTTAAGGAATCGCAATTTGCGATTCCTTAAATGCAATGCTAGAAGCACTTTCAAATAGCAATTTCGCTATTTGGGACCGCAAATTACAGACAAATCAAACTTGTCTGTAATTTGCAAAAACTTTGGAAAATGCACTAAAATGCATTTTTTAAAGTTTTAGGTTACACACACACATGCCCTTGGGGCATGTGTGTGCGCAAAATGGGTGCACATCACAATTTCAGGGTGCAACAGGGTGTCATTTTGACACCCTTGCAGCCTTGAAATTGCATGAGCAATTTGCGAGTACCTACTGGTACTCGCAAATTGCGCATGCAATCTCCAATTCATTCCTATGGGCCTGTAGGCCCATAGGAATGAGTGGGACGGCATTCCTTAATTGCGACTCGCAATTTGCGAGTCGCAATTAAGGAATGTTTAGGAATCGCTATTTTTATAGCGATTCCTACATGCATAGGCTTTTGCGATTCCTTAATTGCGATTCCTTAATAATCGCAATTAAGGAATCGCAAAAGCCTACCTTGATGCATGTGCCAGTATCATCTTAACATGAATGTGTCATAGGTACATGCTGCCTGTCCCCTCTTTGTTGTGAAATCCCGTTTGCAATCCCAGCAAGATTTGTCTACTTTTCGCATTCAGTAGAGCATGTAGGGCAGATATATATATATATATATATATATATATATATATATATAGCCACCACATGAAAAGCTTATGATTTCAGTACATAGTTTGCTGTTTTTTTATGAGAACCACTTTTCTAGATATGGGTTGTGAAGCCAAAATCAAGGTGAATGTTCTGTTTAATGAATTTTTGGGGGAATCAAAACCAGGGTAATTCATTATGGAGCACTGCCAGTAGAACCACTGGGCCATCTTAAAGGATCATTTTTGTCTAACACTGCACTGAATATCCTGATAAAAATCTCTGAGATTTGTTTTTATGCATCACTACTTGTTTCTTGTCAAACTGGTCTCCCAATCGTGTCTCAAAGATTCTCCCATGTCCCTGACCATTCTTCCATTAGTGTTACAAACTAGCGTTTCAGCTGAACATCTTTTAGTTAGAGCTAATGAAACTTGTATTTTATATAACACTAGTCTGAAGCATAGTGTGTGAGATGCAGCCAGCAGCGCCCACCAGATGCTCCCTCCTGTGAATTTGTTGTACCACAATTGCCTTTCGCAATCTAAGTCTTTTCCAATTCATTTGTACTATCTTACACAAAAGAGCAACAATAAAAAATACCAATAATATTATTTCTATTTGCTTGACTTACAGAATAGAGATCTAAAATGCTACAATCTATAGACAGGCATTACTATAATATGTAGGGTTGAACTCATAGCAGACTAATAAAATCAAGTCAGATGTTCGGGATATATACACAATAAATGTGTATGAAGTTAATTTACAAATACATATACAGAACTCCAAAAGATATTATCTGCATGTCTAGGTAAATATTAGAATATCTTCAAACAATAGTTTTAAGATGAGGGTCCAAAGACAGGTTTCTCAGGGGTGATGTGAGGGAATCTCTCAGAGCCGAGGTTCCATTCAATCCCTATTCTCAAATGTGGGTTTCAGGCATATGCTATTTTGTAAAAGGAAGTAGATTAGGATTGTTTTCTACACTACAGTGGGATTTGTGTGGAGAAATATTTTTTTAGTTACTTGAAAATGTTATTAGCAATCACTACGTGACATTATTGGAACACCACGTAACAAATTCAATGTTGAATCACACTTACCATTGGTCCAGCTTGACCAGCAAGGCCAGAATTTCCACGTGTTCCCTAGAATTGAAAGAGCAAACTATTTGAGAAACAATGTGCAATTTCTTCCAGGAGTTAGTGATGCACGATCTATAATATGGTTAAATATGTTCATAGGACTTTAGCGATTGCCATTTGAATGTGTTACACTGTTATCTCTTAGATGGACAGAAGGGATGTCATCTGACACCATTGTAGATGTCATAAAGCAGAACAAGCAGCATCTCTCCTCTCATATCCCTACATTTTAGGATAGATTACTGGTAGTAATGAAGCAGTGGTTTCCATCGCCATACACCATTTGGTGGCAACTGCTGCTTAATAAGGAAATACACTAATTCAACATGTATGTAGCATTTATTAGCACAAATTTGTCATTCCTCAAAGGGGAAACAACCTACACTATCTGTATAAGAAATATAGGATATATACGGCGGTTACAAATGACATATTGATGCTTTGTGAGAAGTCTGTGTTTCAAAGATTCAGAAAATGTTATAATGTGTCAATATAAAGTATTCAGTGGGTTAAACTGGTTCTCTTGTAACAATAGTTGCTGAGACTTTCAAAGCAACTCAAATACACAGTGGGTTAGGGGAGATGAATCTCTGGGACTTTGTACAGAGAGACTTTAGATGTACAGTATAGAATATTTGGAGAAACAGACTAGAGGGAGAAACAGAATAGAAAAGTAGTTAATAGTACTGAAAAGGCGATGCTATGTAAAGCTATACTACAGTCATTTTCCTTGTCACACAAATATCAAACCAATTCCCAGATCAAAAGATCCCCATTCCTAATTGTCTATGCCACCACCTATAAAGCAGTATTACCTCAGATTACCCTCAAACAGATGGTGCTCATAAGAAGTATGGAACAACGAATATGGTTGCCTACAAGCACCATGACGTCCCTTCTCATGCCAATGAGGACTTCATTTTAAATCTTGGATACAAGAGAGTACAGAATCCCTACTCATATGAACAAGCACAGAGCAGGTGTACTCCCAGTGACTTAGAATTCTCAACCATGTTTAGGACATATTATGCAATGAGTGTAAACATTGTACGCTGTTTTTTTAAATCTTGAGTGGAAAATGAATTACACTTTTTCACTGACTGCAGGATCAGTTTGCTACTTTACTTGCAGAATATAATTAAACCAAGCTAAGGTGAATGCTCATTGTTATCGCCACTTGTACAGCTTATAGTAGTTGCAGCAATAGGAAAAGGGAATCATTTACTTACAGGAACACCCTGTGGCCCTGGTCGACCTCTTTCACCTGGCATGCCCCTGGGGCCCTGTAACAAAGGGGTTCTTATATGAAAACACTGATAGCAATATTTCAATGAAACAGAAAGCACAAAAAACATTCTTAAGTCACAAGACAGCATTTATGGATTCACAAATAGTGTGAAAAACAATTATTTGAACGTGGTACCCAATCATAAAATTGAAGAGGAACAGTGGTATGCCATGGATCGATAAATGCTGATAGGAATAAAGGAAGAGTATCCAATTGCCAATAATGGCTCAATTTTTGCCATGATTCATTTCCACATTCAGTCATTGCGGATTTCTTTACTTTTATGATCTGCAGCAAGAATTTAGAATATGAGAACACATTGCTGTTTCAACTCCTTTCAGCATTATTCCTATGATGTGATACCACCTATCAGCATTATTTGGTTCCCCTGCAGTAGTGAAGTACTTCCTGTCACATCAATATTGGTAATTTAATATTATTTGTTTTGAAGAGAAGGTAAGGACTCGTTACATTTACATTAGCATATTTAGCCACCCCAAAGGCTAACAAAAAAAAGCAACTTATAGTAACGTTGTACATGAAAAGTGAATAGGCCATTTTCAGGACATCTTGTCACATTGAGTGATACACAGATTACCAGTGAAGGCATTTTATGCTTGTTGTGTGACTCCTAACTACCTCTAAATAATATCAGTTGTTGTCTGATGCATTGTATGTCTATTTTTATCAAACATTATGTGATTGAATTCCAGTAATGTTCCCTAAATTTTAGACATGCTTGCTTGCTTTGTCTTTAATCTTTCATTGGATAGGGCTGAGAAAAAGCATCAGAAAAAGAAAACATTTTTGAGAAATAAAAGATAAACAGTAGTTTAGTTTATCAAATTTATTTCGCAGACAAAATCGCTTAAAAACATACATCTACAAATAGAATAAAAACATTATGAATAAATCAAACAATAGATAAAATTAGTTCAAATGCTAGAATTATATATACAATTGACATGTGTACCTTAATAGACCCTGCAACTGCTATTACTGAACGTAGAAGAAGTAGTAAAAACATTTTATAATAGCAGGCCTAAATGTTTCCGGATGAGCCAAACACAGTGTAAGTATTTGCTTAGGGCAAACACATTGGCCGAGAGGTATCAGATTGTAAGATCTCTGATGTAAACAAACACTGGTGTATAACCAAATGAAGACAAATAGGGCGGATCCACTTCCTCCCAGCTATAAAGTATGCTGGGCAGAAGAATAATACATGTTCTATATTCTCAACTGCCGAACAGTTACAAAGTGGGCAGTGCATATAGGAGGATTGTAGAGTGGACCAACTTGAAGTAACACTTTTGATATGCAAAGTCCCTGACTGAAACTTCACGAACAACATCTTTGCTAGGGGCGGATAGATCTCATTACAAATTTCTCTAAGAAAGGCGAGGGTATATGCTCCAAATACTTGCCAGTGAGGCTCCCTTCTGTGGTTTTCTGGTGTATCTGGTCTGTGACATATGGCCAGTATGATTTTTTAACAATAGCCTTAGCTAATGAAGTAAAGGATGAGGGATCAGTCCACCAACTTCCTAATCCTAATGTGACTAACCAAGATTTTACATGGCAGAGCCAAGGTATAGTACTAAGCTTGCAAGATTAAACTATTTCAGAAAGACATGGCCTGTTGGGGGATAATTTATTCATTGTCCATACATGTACCCAATATAAAAGGGGTCTCAAAGCAACCAAGTGCTCAATTCTTTGTCACCCTATGTTAGAGAACAATGGTATCATAGGAGTAGCTTGAGGAATATTTAAGAGAGATCTAGTGAACACATTTTCTGGTACTATCAGACTTGATGCACCTGGGAACCTTAAGAGTGCACCAGCCCTATGCTGCAGCTAATATCAACTTTTCTCCATTTGGAGCCCCCAACACAATCTACTGTCAATATTTATTTCCAGATATTCAAAGCTCTCCACCTTTTCAAGTTGTAAAGTGACTATGCAGCTATTACCCTTACAAGATCTATTGAGATTCAAGGTCATATATTTAGTTTTTGTGGCATTGATTTCAAGGCCCTTGTAATCGCAATAGTCTTTAAATTTGACTAGAAGGTTTTTTAAGCCCCTGGGCATTTTAAATTAGATAAGGCTATCATCTGCAAATCATAATGCAGGTATAGGGGAACTATTTAATTTGAGAGAGTCGTGAATACAGCCTACCAGATCTTTAACAACTTCGTTAATAAAGAGGGAGAAAAAAGTGGGGGGCAAGAACACACCCTTGTCTCACCTCTCTTCCCACGGAAATATGCTCCTTAAGCTTGCCCTGTTTGCCCAACGCACTTGAGCATAGCTGTTCTCATGCAACCTAATAAGGATCGATAGTAGAGGGGTAGGCAGACCCATTGACCTAACAGTTTTCCATAATGTGTGCCTTGGGAGCCGATCAGAAACTGATTGGATGTTGACAAATGCAATATACGAATAATCCTTAAGACTGGTGACATATTTCCAGTAAATTAGTGCAAGATGGAACATCTGGTCAACTATACCTACTTTGGTTCTAAAGCCTGCCTGAAAAGTGTACACAATGTTGTTGTCTGTCATCCACTGTTTATTCAAAACCTATCTGGCAAAGATCTTCTGGAGATTATTCACTAGGCTTATTGGTCTATAGTTCCATGGTATTGTGCTCCCCCTTTTTTGCATAAAAGATACAATTTCAGCCCGCCCCAAGATTCAGGGATCATCTGCCCCATTAATTATAGCATTAATTAAAAAGTTTGTGTAGGGGGACCATAATTGTGGATCATGACGAAAAAGATATCTCATGGTGCTTTGCCTGGTTTTACTGTGTCTATGGCAGCCATAGTATTAGCCTTGGAAAAAAATAGAATGCATCAGCAGTAGATGCACTCGGTCCATAGGGCACATTGGAATCTGTTGCCAGGGAGGCATCGAATGCAGGTTCAGAGGAATAGAGACTCTCAAAATCAGAGACCCCTACCATAGGTTGCATCGAATAATCAAGGGAACTGCTACATTGTCTGCTACCATATGCAATTATATGACAAAAGAATGTCACATGTTAGGTCCTCAAAGCCTCCAAGAGGTTCATCCAGACTGCCTCATCTTATTTCCTTTTACCTTTGTTAACTGTATACCTATAATCGGATTTAGCTTTCCTGATTTTAGGTGAAATGCAGGATTTAATTGCACGAATGAGAGAAGATTTAGCTTTACGGCATTCCATGTTGTGCGATGGATTTCTCTTCCTGCTAGCAAACGAATAGATGGTAAAACTCGAATGGGCTGTCGGAAAACATTCCTTAGTTGATCAAATAGTTGTTGAAGAATGGTAGCTATAGGAATATCGCACTTCGGAAGATTGTGAGAGCCATGGTTCCATTCAGTCCCTATTCTCCAATGTGCGTTTCAGGCATATGCCACTTTGTAAAAGGAAGAAAGAGTAGACGCAGATTAGGGGTGATTACCATTCTACACTACAGTTGGATTGGTGTGGAGAATTTTTATATGTTACTTGGAAATGTTATTACCAGTCACTACATGACATTATTGGAACACCCTGTCAAAAATTCACTGTTGAATCACACTTACCATTGGTACAGCAAGCCCAGCAAGTGTCCAATGGAAAAGATTATAAATATATTTTTGAATTTCATGGTTAGCTAACACCTTTGGCCATTTAATGGATCTATAGTTACTACTGATGAGGAGCTCTATTTGGTTTATGCTGTGTTGCTCAGGATGATGCGTGAACCAGCCAGGAGCTAGACTAGGCTGAAGTGGCAATGATCGCTATCAGTTCTTGGAGTTACTAAAAAAATCAAGCATTTTATCCCAGAGAGCTGTATCTAAAATTGGGTCAACTAGCCTGCTTTTACACATTCCTCGGTAAAGATGTATGGTCTTGCTTGGTCATATTTTCATCGACCATTGCAGGACCACATACTGTGGGAAAGAGTCATTTGGGCTAGCTGAACTACACCTATGGTGGAAGGAGCAAACAGTGGGTCATGTAAAGGAATACCCCTTACTTCATCTTCAAGAAGAGCAATAGTAGAGGACTCTTTATTGTGAGAGAGTGGGCGATTATAAACTGAATAAAGATTTACCCTCAGGCATCGAGGTCCATAAAGTTGCAGGCCCAGTATGCCAGAGGAGTCAATCTGTAATAGTTTTATAATTCAATTCAGTGGTATTTTAACCCAGATAATCAACCCACCCGAAGATCTCCCTGATACAGAAGGTCGTGCACCAATGAAAATGGTAGGTAACCCATTCTGAGGATAGGCTCAGCTGCCCATGTTTTCCTGAAATATTAATACATGATAGTTATCTACCATGTCAAGCCATTCCTGTTCAAGTAGCTTGGAATGTAATCCCTCTTTATTACATGACAGTAGTTTAAAGGACTGTTCCTTAGCTGGCTTCTGAGAAAGACAGCAGGTCCCAGAGGAGGATATACTCAATACTCTATCTATGGCCTGGCCTGGCCTGTTAGATCGACAATAAACTAACTAGATTTAAGATCATGAACCTCAGTCTTGTTTTTGGTTTTGCCAACACTAGAGGACACTGATTTTCATTGGTTAGTGCATATATTCAAAATTTCTTCTCTTAGATTACCCCCACAGTCTGAACCCTCGGACAGCTCAAAATCATGTAAATGTCCTACCAATCACAATACCCATTATGTATTTGGGTGCGGTAAATGTTAAAGCTCATGCTCATTAACTATGCATTGCCCTCAGTACATTATTGTTCACAGAGCTAAATTACCAATTATGGGTCTCTTGCAGGACTGTGTAATAATGCTCTGCCCTATGCACTGGAAATGTAAACTGATTGCAACATACGCTTGAGAGAGTTACATGCCCTGTTTGAGGTCTTTACATTGAGTTCACTGTGTGTCCTGTTCATGAACGTAATCTCTAGATAGCAGACAAAAAATCAATATGTAAATCATCCAATGTAGATTGTGTACATTGTTGACTAATATGCCCCCAGTTTTGTAATTTTTAACAGAGTCTATTACACCTAGGTGGTGTTTTATGGGAGGACTCAACATAAATGAATTTTATTAAATTAATCAACATAAAGGAACATTAGGTGAAATTCCTTCAAATTAACTATTAAACAGTTCATGCCAGCCAATAGCCCAGCTGCACTAATTGTGAGAGAACGTACAAAAAAGATACATTTTTATAACCTTGCAATAAAAGCACAAAGAAATTATGTGGTTACAAGACAAATGTACAAGTAAAAATAGAATTGGAATTTGCAGTTACACAATATATATTTGCATATATTATGTACATTTAAAAGCCTATTCAAAATTTGCAACTAATCAACATTGAACTAAAGCCAAGTTTTGGTTCAGTTAAAGGTGTAACTGGATCTACAACAGGCAAGTAACTGGTAAGTTTAGGCAAATGAAGAGTCCAGTTCAGGCTGGAGTATGTGAATTGGCTAAAACGCCAATGTAGTCAACCCTTGTTCAGTTATCCTTTAAGTTACTCTTGTGGGTATGGACTTGCTGATCTCCAGCTCGTGTATGGTATTTTGATGCATCGAACATTGGTACTACTCTTCATGGAAATTTACCTGAAATGCAGGTCTCTTTTTTGGAGAATAGCCATGTTCTGTGTGTCAGTGGTAAATGAGGTCCGCTGTCCATGGAAGGCTCTATTTCTGTTAGTGACATTGCTGCAGCGTAATAAACATGCAGCTATCATGTGCATTACCAACGGCCTGATTTAGATCCTGGCAGATGGGGTACACCGCAACAAACGTGACGGATGTCCCGTCCGCTGTATTAGACGTGCGTTATATCCTATGACACTTGTAATACAGTGGACAGGATATCCGTCACGTTTGTGGCAGAGTATCCCATCCACCAAGATCTAAATCAGACCCCAAGTTCTTCATACTAACATGGATCACTTTGTGAAACCTGCTCTATATAGACAGTCCATGCAAATATGTAACTTATGATAATAAGAACAACATTAATATTTTTAATTATGCAAGCACTTTGGAATTCCGCACCATTCAGCAGTGTCCATTACTTTGTCTTCATTTTCCTGTATCTTTGCTATAGTTTTTAACAATTCTGTGTGAATTGATTTCATGCTTAACAGTTGGGTGACTCATGAAATGAAAGGGTGCATGATATGCTCGCAAAGCAAAGCATATCCCTGAGTTATTAAAGAACCACCTCATCACTTCTTTTTCAAGATTTTATTTGGAAAATGTTATTTTCTGAATGACACCACTTATTCACATTTTTAGGGAATATCCCCTTCAGACATTTTTACGGGCAGGTTTTCTCCAATCACACATCATTTGAAGTGGAAATATTTTTTTTAATCCATTCTGTAATTCATTTGTGAAGTTCTTGATTTTTTTTGCCTGCTTCCGCTTGAGAACTTCTCTTCTGTTGTATGCAGTACCTCAAACCTAAGTATATAAATTTATTTTGTTTAAATATTAAATGAATGTTCTGACTTGAAACAGCAGTTCGAAAAAATATTCATTTTGAAAGCATATTTTGCAGGACAATAGAAAAAGTTCAAAAGGTTAGCACCAAATGTAATCTTTAAACATTGGTGAGAAATAATTCCTTATTCCTAAACTTCTTATAAAGGATTGTTTCTGTCTTCAGTTTTGTAGTTACTGTATGCTGAGGAACAGCAGTAGGGGGGAATGCATATCAGTCTTTCAGATTCTTTTGAAGACAAACGTGTAATAGAAAAATGGGCACATACAATATATTTGACTTTTTGTCCAAATAATTTTTTTGTACAAAATAATTAAATAATTGTTGAGGGAAGGTCCGAAGACATTCTCACCTCAGTCAATGTTTTAATTACTTAACTTCAGTTTTTAAGCAAGCACATCAGCAAGGCAGGGGGAATGCGCTCAAGATATAGGACATCACACTGACAAGAGCAATCACCTATGTCAGAGGGATATGGGTAAAACAGATGGTTCCTTTTCCCTGAGAGTACTTGCAGCATGGTGACTTTTAAGCATTTGGGTAGGTCCCTCTCCACACTGGATATAGCTTCTGGGCAGCTATGCTAACTTTCAACTTAACTGTTGAATTTCTGCTCTCAAGGTCTCATGCAATCAGAAGAAAATGTCCCGTCCGACTAAGGGGCCGATTCCGATCTCGGCCGGTAGGGCACCGAATCGGATTCGGCTTAACCGGATCCGATTCGGAGCCCTATTTCCCGACCGAGTCGTACGTGCGTCCGGGCGAGCGAGTACGATGCGTGCGCTCGCGAAATCTCCGACCGACTCGTTCGCAGGACCCGACCGCTCCGACCGACTCGCACGGGGACGACGCGCACCGCGCAATGGAGACGTTCCCCGGCCGGGTAAGTACGATGCGCACCTCGACCGCTCCGACCGACTCGCGCAGTCCGGCTCCAAGGAGCTGTCGGAGCCGCACTTTGGGGGTCCGTGTCGGACCCCCTGGAAGCGTAGGTGCGCGAGTCGCACACAGGGGGGACCCATGGGTCCCCCCTACACGTGCATGTACGGTGCGACCCGCATATACCCGTGCATGTACAGTGCTTACTTGGAGAACGCCTGGGAAAGGGTTCTCTTGTGTTTTATTCTCACTTGCTTACGTCGCTTTTTTAAACTTGTCTTGCTGTGGTGACAAATTACATAGGAAACAATATCTTTTTTTTAAAAAAAGGCAAACCAAGGATACCCCTCATTTGTGTTTACCTGCCTGTTGGGTTGGCGTCCCTCCCCGTTCCAGCGCGGATTCTTCCGTTTGTTTGGAGGGAGGTGCCACCCACCGGAAGTCAGGCCTATCCACTTCCGCCCTCCACCACTATCGAGGTTAGCGTTTTAGACTACCCTCACTATAAGAGGATATGCCTAAACAGACGCGCAGCGGACGCGCGCAGCGGGCGCGCCTAAGGCAAGCCCGTCTGCGCCCGTCCGCGGCCGACCGGGGCCAGGGGCCACAACCCCTGCCCGGTCCCCCACTCACATTAGGAGTTACAGCCCCAACTCCCTCCTCAAACTAAGAGGAACAACCCCCGCTCTATGCCATTCCTCTTGGAATCTTGCAGACCCTCACACTACATGTTCTTACTGTGGTTTTCAGCTACATTCTGCCCCATTAATTAAAAAACCCAGCAAAACATGTACCTTTTGAATTGTAGGTCGCTCCCAAAACATTCTACGGAAATCTCCATACTTTTAGAAGAGCTTAACCCAGATGTCATATTCCTGACAGAGACCTGGCTCAACACCGAGTCAGAACCCGATCTTATCCAGCCCCTCTCCCAAGGGTATCAAATACTACGTGAAGACCGTAAAGTGGGGAAAGGAGGTGGCCTAGCAGTCATCTATAAAGATTGTTATAAGTGCCGCAGTTCCCCTACTTCGATACCAGACTGCGAAAGCCTCTCCTTCGCTATAGATTTCTCCCCCACTAGCACTTTTTCTGGGATACTTTTATACCGCCCACCCGGAACTTTGGGACAATTCCACAATATCCTTCCTCCCATTATAGCCAATCTAGCATGTAGTCCATCCAATTTTACACTACTAGGGGACTTTAACATCCATTTTGATAACATCTCTGACCACACCGCCATAGAAATGACCACTAGTCTCTCTGCACTACAATTGAAACAACTAGTGCTTAAGCCGACCCATTCCAAAGGCCACCTACTTGACCCTGTTTTCAGCAACTGCACAGATCTTATAGTAGGAATTCCTCACCGCTTCCGTGGACGGACCACTTTTGATCCCTCTCTCCTGGGTCATTCCAGAATCCAACCTTTCTCCTAAATTAGTTACACGTAGGGAACGAAACTGGTCAAAACTCCTCTTGAGAATTGGCTGGCAGCACTCGAAACTTTTAGACCATCCAACAATCCTGACCCTACTTCTGCTAATGAGGACTACAATAGATGGATTTCTAATTCGTTAGACTCCGTACTCCCCACGAAAAGCACCATACCTAAGCGCAGGACAAAGACTGCTCCCTGGTACTCCCCAGGATTACGGGTAAGAAAACGTCAATGTAAAAAACTGGAAAGGAAATGGCGACTGGATTATTCTTATTCCAGTAAAACGGCTTATAGAGAAGCGATTAAGGCCTACAAAAATGAAATTAAAACCACACAATCGACCTTTTACGAAGAAAAATTAATGCAGCAGCTTCTAGGCCTAAAGAAATATATCGCATTGCAAAAACCCTCCTTAAGCTTCCAGAAAACCCCCCAATCCCATTAATGCGCAAACTCGCTGTAATAACCTGGCAGAGTTCTTTCTCCAAAAAATACAAACCATTTACACCTCCTTTTCCCCCACCCAGATTGACTTTTCGCTCACTAAATCATCCGAATCAGGGACCGAGCTCTTGGTAACACTCGAATCTCTCCCTCCACTTAATCCCATCATGCTAGAATCCATTATGCATCAGGTAAAATCTGGCTCCCCCAACGACCCGGCACCACCGCGCACCTTGCTGTCAGCCACTGTTAACGTCCTTCCCACCATACTTAATTTGCTTAATGCCTCCTTATCCGTAGGCACTGTCCCGCCTCCTTGGAAGCGGGCCATGGTTAAAGCCCTTCTAAAAAAACCCAGCCTAGACCAAGACAACCCTGGTAACTATCGACCGATCTCCCTGTTGCCCTGGGTGAGCAAGATTTTGGAAAAACATGCCAACACAGTGCTGGCAGAGTTCATCGAGATCAACCATCTGCTCGACCCCTCCCAGACTGGATTCCGTCCCATGCATGGGACCGAAACCGCTCTGGTTGCAGTGACGGAGGAGGCCAGGAAGATTTTGGATCAGGGAGGATCTGCAGCAATCATCCTCCTTGACTTAAGTGCCGCCTTCGACACTGTAAACCACAACATCTTATTACATCGACTCGCCAGTCTGGGAGTCACAGGGAAAGCAATAGCTTGGTTTGAATCCTTTCTTTCAGACCGTTCCTTCCAGGTTTTTGAGGGTGATATCACCTCCCCTAGTAAGCCTCTTGGCTGCGGTGTGCCACAGGGCTCCTCGTTGAGCCCTACGCTTTTAATATCTACATGAGCCCACTAGCTGAGATAGTTCGTCCGTTCGGGATAAAAATAATCACCTATGCCGACGACACCCAGCTAGTGGTGGCTCTCAATCAGCTACACACCGTGCACAACAGCCTGAAGGACTGCCTGGAAGAGGTGACTAAATGGATGACATCGTCATGTCTCAAATTGAACGGAGACAAAACCGAGCTGATGCTCCTGGGCAATACCCCCATGCTTACGATCAACTCATTGTGGCCCACCTGCCTTGGCCCTGTTCCCACGCCAAAAGACACAATCAAGAGCCTAGGCATTTGGCTGGATAAGTCTCTTAATTTTAATTATCAAGCAGCCAAATTATCAGCCACCTGCTTTGGCCTACTTAGGCTATTGCGGAAGATTCTTCCTCTATTGCCTTTCCAAGCAAGACAGATCATGGTCCAGGGTCTCATCCTGTCTCGTCTGGATTTTGGGAATGCTCTCTATTTAGGTGCCCCCCAAACCACCTTGCGCAAGCTCCAGATTATACAGAACTGCGCCGCCCGAACACTGCTTCAGATCCCTCGTCGACTGCCAATAAAACCCGGACTAAAGAGCCTCCACTGGCTCCCAGTCAGGGAAAGAATTGAATTTAAGACTCTGTGTATCGCCCACCGAGCCTTCTGGAAAACAGGTGCTGGTATCAATCATTCATTAATCACCCCCTACCATCCGAACAGACAGCTCAGATCAGCATCCTCCTTCCTCACGACAGTACCCAGGATCAAGAGAGCTAGATGTGGGGGTCGGTCGTTCTCTTATAACTCAGCCAAGCTTTGGAACTCCCTTCCTTTTCATATACGTTCAGAGCCCAATTTACTATGGTTTCGTAAACATCTAAAAACTCTGCTTTTTAACAAACCTGAATAAACCTCAACTGTTTCCTCCATATGCATTGTCCGTAGCGCTAGGACGCCTGAGGGTAGCTATCACGCTCAATAAATAGTCATTTCATTTCATTTCATTTCATTCATCGACGCGAACACGCTGTAGGGGGCGCCCTTGTTCGCGTCGTGCCCATTGAGTCAATGGGAGCCCGTGTACGCGTCGTACGACTGGCTCCCATTGACTTCAATGGGAGTCCGACCGAATCGAGTCCGATAGCATACGTGCGCATCGTACTCGTTCGGTCGGACTGCTAGGGTCCGATTCGGTCGGAAATCTCTCCGGGTCCGGCTCGGTCGGGGAGATTTCCGGCCTGAATCGGAATCGGCCCCTAAGTTGGCATGTGGTGTAGGAGGGACAGTTTATTCAGGTTTAGTGTCCTTTTTTAATGACTTTCATTGTCTTCTGAAATTGTTTTTCTGCTTTGATTTCCATTTTGAAAAAAAGGCGTTTTTTCAACTAGACTTTTTCACGCAGCCTTTAGGAGGTTTTGTGCGCATTTCCATGGAATAAGCCTTATTACAGCAGCATTACTGGTGCTAATAAAACAAGGTGAAAGGAAACTTGCAAGAATAAAAACCATAAATATACTTACTAAAGGGCCATTTGCCCCCATGGGCCCGGTTGGTCCAGATTCACCCTAATAAACAAAACCAAAGAACAATATTTTAAATATACTCAACAGCGAACAAGTAAATCATGGTCAAATGTAAAATTTTTGCATGCATCATATTAGAACACCACAAGTGTAAGTGGGGCAATGACTAACATAGCCCCATATTTCGGACTCCATAAAACACTGTACTGTCACATGAAATTTGATCATTTGTAAGTGTCTTGGGAAGTTTCACCCTGGAAAATATTTTACCTACGGATAATATACTTTCTCATCAGTGAAAGAAATGGCTGCCAGATAAGGTCCTATTTAGCTATGTCATTCTAATTCTGCGGCTTTTACAGCTTAAATATGGCGTTCAGCAATAGTGTGTGTGTGTGTTTTATGTTCAGTGGGTTAAAATGCATTAGGCGTCTTTTCTCAAGGAAATTTTTTTAATGTGCCTCTTGGTTAAAATTCAAATATAGCGCTGTTAACACCACTAATCCCTTCTTTTGACAAATATTTTTGTAAACGGAAATTGGGAGGACCTACTTCATAGCTAAGAGTCTCTACGGATGTTCTGAGACACTGCCAAGGCAGCTGGCTCCATGTTCAGAAATTATTTAGATTTGCCTTAGCCAAAGGCACAAACAAAGTTAGGCCCAGCTGTCCCTCATACTTACAGCAGTTATTCAGCATAATTTCCCAATGACTCATTCTGGAAACTAAATGTGTTGCAGAGTAAGATCTGGAAGTTCTCAACTCTAGTACAGTATCCTCATATATTTTACTGCAGGTTAAAAAGAATAAGTAATTTCCTTCTCACTCTGCTGTTAGGTTATCATAATCACCTTAAATCGCTTTTGTACCATGAAGACATACCCTTTCCTAAAAAAGATAATTCTTTAAAAGGCAATGATAATGTACAATATTGTACGACCGTTTTAAAAAAAAAATTATAATAACTTGACTATAATAATGTGCAAGTTTATATTTGCACTCGTGATATATGAATGCCAACTAAAATAAACCATTAATTAAAACCTATTAAAGGGATATTGATGAATTGGGAGAAGTCCTTGACAAGCTATCTGTCTCCTAAAAGGAAGACAATAAATTAGGTAAAGAGCTGTTCCCCGAATATTTTTCAATGCATAATTATGATAATGTTTACTGTAATTTGAGGTTTTCACAATATATTGTATCGTTCCGTATGGGAGTCTTGTTTTTATACCTAAAATGCTAAGCACTATGTAAATAAACCTAGGTAATGCACGTATAAATTAAAGAATATTAGGATATCTAATTTATTACTTTTTCATATAAGTAAACAATTTAAAACAACATTGAAGATTAAATTGAATATCTCGTGGACTACAGGAGAACTCCGGTGGGAACATTTTGCCTGAGATGTGTAGCAGTTCTCCAGAATCATCAGAAAATGGGCTATCTGTTTATTTTCTGCAGTGTGATGCATGACGACTAGGAAGGGCATTGGCTACAATACCACATATTGTACACCTTGCTTCTTTTCCTGAAGCAAAAGGACGGAGGAAATTAAGAACAGGTCACAATGGAAAATTAAACGAAAAGAGTGCGGGTTAATAATATTTAGTGTAGTTGCTTGAATTGGAACTAATTAGAACAGGAAGAGGTTAGGAGGGTTTATTATAAAGTTGATGAAATGCAACTTAGAGAAAGTGCTAATATTATGGCCGTGGGCAGAAATGCTACAGATACACAATTATGGGAGACTGCTCATGAGTTATTACATTTTCATAATAGTCATAACAGAAGTGATTGATTTGAGCCGAAGCTTACCGGTGGGGACCTGCCAGCACTCATTTTGGGCACCAAACCTTAATTTTTTCTCAGCATACTTTGAACCAGAGCAAGAGAGAGAGAAAAACACAAAAGGAGGAAAGAAGAAGGAAGAGAAAGACAGAAAAACTGTGATAAAGGGAGAAGGCAGGGTCGAAAAAGAACCTGCAGGCGTGAGATAAAGAGGCAGAGAGAGTCTGGTGATGGATTTAAAGAGGCATGCGGTGGAATCACAACTACACAGCTTTGGTATTCAACACTCCGACCTTGGCTGAAGTCTTCTGAGCATAACTTTATGCCCGGCACATATTTGTCTAAAATTAAGCACTGTGTCTTGAGGGCCATTTTCTGACCCAGCGATATGGCACTTCAGCTTGGTAAACCCCTGAATTCAAAAGCTGAATGCAAGTTTAATGGCAGAGAATGTCTGGAGAGGGGAGATCAACATGGTTGTCAAGTACAAACTTGATGGTAGCCTCTCAGCGATCTTGGTCTGGGCAGCTGTTGGTTTTAGGAGTAGGTGCACCAATTGAGGACATTAGGTGGAGTTTTCCATCAGATGGTATGTGGTAAATCAATTCTTGCCTGCTGCAAAGCTATGTTCAAGTTCAGTGGCTTGGAGGAATGTGGAACTAAAGGTGGATGAAAATGTACTTCTAAAGCTACAATAGGCGCTTAGAGATTTCACTACATGAATCACAATAGGTTAATGTAGGCTACAGGAAGTATGGCTGTTTGGTATAATCCCGATATGAGGACCAGTAGATTATATTTTTTAATCTAATTCAGGACAATTTGCAGACATATGTATTATTTTGCCATAAGGAAAAATCAAATGGAAAATATACTATAATTCAAATGCCTAAAGGCTACAGTATTTTTGTTTAACATCTGCCTACATGCACTTGTCTGGAAAGTCAATTATATTTTCTCACCAAATTATTAACAGGTGACATAGCATAAATGTTAAGCATACCACAATCCACTATTAAGTGTAAACTGAAAATCAATAACAATGTAAAAGTAAATACCTTTGAACCAGCTGCTCCAGTTTCACCTTTAGGACCATCTAATCCTTTATGCCCCTTAAAAAATAATACATATATTTATTAATTGTTCCTGTAAGCACTCTTACCAGATAACAATCCTAACACTGATTTATGCTCCTAAGGACTTACTGTTAAACAGGGGTGGTCATTGCTGGTCACAGACAGGCAAGATATTAATGACATCCAACGTGAATATTTATAAGATAAATTCATGTACCAAAGATCAGTTTACATATTCAGTTGTTATCCCGAACACTTAATAGTTGATGTGGGCCTAAAATGATGATCAATGCTGAAGGACAACAGACATGCACATTAAATAAGGCAGCATTCACGAATAAAGACAACATTCTGATGTAACCATAGCTCTTGCAATTTCACGTCCACAGACACATTTTAACGTATTGTTTGTATAACGTATTCCAGCCATGAAACAACTGGTTGCATGAACAACATTGACTTGACATTGCCAGATGGTAAGACAGTGGACTTCTCACAACACCATCGCTCCTCAAAAAATTCTAATTAATAGGTCATTATTATTATTTTTTTTTTAACAAAAATAATAAATTGCAAGCTAACTAACTATTAGGCTCTGTTCCGATCGGTGATACAAAATACATGGAGGGCCATTGGGAATGACATTATTGAACCTTAGTGTTAACTACGTAATTATGGATTTCCAACATTTTCCACTAACCACAGCATAATTTACAGTTAAAAAAATGCAATGTTTCAAAGTCAAACAAATCAACAATTATTTAAGGAACAGTAGCACACGTGGAACAGAGCAGTGTCAGACAGTTTGCAAAGGTTAACTGATAATCTTTTTTGTTGATTGTTGTTTTTAGGGTAATCTGGTACTAATAAGTTCGAACATTCGCACAGGCAGTATGATTATCTAATTTTTATGTACTAGGAATTGGCTCACGTCTGTAGCATCGTCAAGGTGCCTCCCACAGGGTACATGGATTAACAGGTGGCACCATAGGTGGCCCCTCGGCCACCAACCGGAGGACGCAAAGGAAAGGGGGCCCTGCTAGGACCCCCCCAAACATGCTTTCTGACAGGATTTTCATGTCAGAAAGGCCGGCATGGAAACCCTGCCCGAAACCATGCATCGCAATCTGGATGGTGTAAGCCTCCATCCATTTGGATTACGGGCCGGTTCCAGCTGGCCGACGGGCTCCTTGAGCCCGTCGGAAGCCAGCCGGAATGACCAGCCAGTCTCAATTCAGACCGGCTGAATCAAAATCAGCAGGTCGGAATCGAAACCAACGATGTCGGTTGTAAGGTCTCCGACAGGCCCCATAGTGTTGAGTAGTATCTTATAATTCTCAGCTTAGAAGAAGCATTGTCTGAATCTATGGGGATCATGGAGGCTCGTCTCTCAAAGTCAATAACTTTTTCTTATGCACAGTCTACCTTATCAGGTGAACGTGAATAATTTGTCTTAGAAGGAGCTAATAGCCATAATTTCTATTATAAAATTAAATATTGAAAGACACGTTGCTTTTGAATAGCAATACATCAGTTTCACAAATTCACTACTGGTACAAGCCCAAAGCTCTCATAACAGACAACGTACTATTCAGACGAACAAGGGACAAAGGAAGGAGAATGGTAACAGTTTGGCACATTCAGTTGCTTATAAACTTTCACACCTTAGAGCAAATTAATACTACTAATTACCGTCCCTTTCCCTCCATTTGTGCATGTACTTGTGATTTGGGTTAATAAGTTGGGTGGTGGCCAAGATGTAGCATTATTCACAAACTCAATGCTATACATCATAAATACACTGATAAAAACATAGAAATTACAGGGATAATGTAGCCAGTAGTGACATATAGCAAATTTCTCAGGCTCTCCACCGGGACAGAATGCAAACTGCTGAATATGTTCCTTTAATGAGAAATTATGGCGTTGAAATGCTACCCGATAATCATGTTCACTAACATAGTGTGCCACCAATCAGGAAACCAGACATTGTAGGCAATATAAATTAAATGGCTCCAGTGCAACCAACACATGAACATTCCATGCATATTTGTGAATCAATCCATTTGATAATAAAAACTCAGGCTTACTCTATGACCCTTAAGGCCAGGAAGGCCAGGAGCACCAGGAAAGCCTCTTGCGCCCTGAAAGAAAATGTGCACAGCATGTTAACAGCAGCGCATAGATCTTTTGCAAATGTAATTTACTATGATGATGGAGATAGCAAGAGTCAGAAATAAAATGCACTCCCTCGATTTACAGAAAATGCCTGGCGGGTGCTATTTCATTCATGTCTATTCTAAGGTGCTATTTCACCCCCATTTTAAATGTTTGTAAGAAATAGATACTTTGAAGTGTGCTATTTGTAATATAGTGTGAAGTTATTGTTTACTATTACTCAGGACACTTTTTTGTTAGCAGACTATAAGAAATATGAGACCAAAAGACTTACCACAGAACCTGGGAATCCCACTTCACCTACTGATCCTGGTTTGCCAGACTCACCCTAGAAATAAGAATAATACAAAAAGTAAATGTGAGAGCTAGAGACACATTCAGAGTTAATTCAATGGTGTAAAATTACATCGATCTACAGACAGCCGAAAGTTGTCACTGAAAAAATACAACACGAGACATTGTGATCCTAAGAAATTTTCTAACCTGTCCCAAACACGTATGATTGACAATGTTCTGCTTTTTAGCCAAGAGACAATGGAGCTCCTATTATTAACAACCTCAGAACAGAAGATGGAACCATCGCTCCTGAACTGACACAATCTGGAAGGCTTTTCCCTTTTAGCCAAATTCATCTTTCATATGGTTGGGCTCTACAACTGGTAAACCCTTCACTTTCATCTTGCACACACATAAGATTGCAAAACTGAACTGCAAATTGTGAAAATCCGGCGCCTTATCCCAGATAAACATGACAGTGTTGTATGTACTCATTATCAACGATTGGACTTTAGAAAACCATTTCTGGCAGAGATTCACCCTACTCACCTACTCTGGCTGAAAGCCACCCTCCACACCAATGCTAAGCTAGTTCACAAAGCAAAAACATGTGATTACATCACACCCATCCTTCATGAGTGTCACTGGCTAGCCATCCCAACCGTGATCATATTTAGACTCTTCACACTTGCTTCCTATCTGCCTGGACTCCCAACCATCTCAGGAGGATTGATAAGTCTGAAAAGTGAGGAGTCACTTCTACTCAAAGTTCCCAAGCTGACATCAGCCACTGCCAGCAAACAGTCCGTTTTTAGTGACTAAAGAATTTGCCTGGAACTCTGTATGCGCCGGCCTCAGGACATTAATTATCAACTATTTAAACAGTTCCTATTTAAACAGTTTCTGAGTTCAGACTATAGTTGGCAGACTACATTTACTTTGCCAGAGAAGTAGAACATCAACATAGGTTTCTCTGCAGTATCTCCTCAGCTCAGTTTGTAGGCATAGGGAGCAGGACATACTACTATAAACTATGCCAGTTAATGACACAGATCTTAAATATTAGACACTTATATGGCACGAGGAAGGCAGAACTCTCACATTAGAGAGACTCAATAAAGTGTAAAGCTAGCTTATGCTCCACATTGGTGCTGCTTGTATGTCTATAACGTTTTCTAATTGTAGCACCGTGCTGTATTAGTACAATGCAGCACTTCAACTGAAAGAATCCTCTACCTTCCCTTTAATGTACATATCAGTTGCAGAAAAAAGAGGCTGTTTACTTGGAAACTGTGCACAGCGAGGGCACGGCACCGGCCTCATTAAAACGTTAGCTGCTTGTTTTATGAATGCGCCTCCCATTGCACGGTGAAAAGCAATGGCAGAGGATTGCAGAAGTTCACATCCATCTCTCACTGCATTCTCTGTTACTATGGGCCTGAATTGTGATGATTCCCTTAAAGGGACAGAAGTATCTAGACGTCAGTTTCAGGTGACTACTGTCTGCTCCAAGAATGATGTCATCTACTCCTGATAAGGCGAGACAGAGCATCATGAACACCTTTCGTTTTTTGGATAGCTATTGTTGACTCAGTGGGGGTGGTAACTTTGCAAGGGATTGTGACCACATTAACAGTAGCTCAGTTTTAGTGCATTTCTTGTGAACCCTAGGAAGAGAAGGTCCTCATAGTGACCATTAGGGATCATTATGTTACCTAACAACATTTCCCTGCAAAAAAGGCAGCTAGCCACTTTACATACCAGCAAGGTTCTTTTTTTTTTTTACAACTAAAAGTTTTTTCAAACCCCAGGGCTTTCAGCCATAAGAACTGTGACTCTGGGGCCTTATACTGAATACCCTAAAATTATTGGTCTTGTCTGTTACCTCGACTTATTTGAGCAGTCCTTTTCACAGAATGTATGGGACATCCTGAACCCCAAATCTGTAAACAATGGCTACATTTCACCCGGTATTATACTTTTTAAATTCTTTATGTTATACCATACTACATATTTCTGTATAGTGCACTCTTTGCAGGTTCTTTGGCCTCTTGGTTATGTACCTTCTGGCTTCAGCCCTCGTCAAGAAGCTTTTTTTCTTCATTAAAAAAAGTCTTGCTAACTTTGGGAACTTAATAAAATTAGTGAAGAATAAAATATGTATATGCCGAAGTTTCCAGTATTCCCACTATCAATACCTAAGTCAGTTGGAAAATCTGGCTAATTTTCTGGGACACTGTTAATGAGGTGCCTAAATTAGGTATGGCCTGTTTCTGAACAAACACAAACTAAAATGTATTGTGCCTTTATTGGTCCCTTTTTTACATTTACAGCATCAGGTAAATGCAATATTATTTTATCCTGTTGTAAGTTATATTGTGGTGTAGAACTGGAGACAAACTAGTTTTTAAAACACACTTAGGCACAAACAAATTCAAAGAGGTTCCACCATGATTGGTAACAGTCTAGAAGAAGGCACTAGTAAAAGTGATGAATAAGCTATTGTTTAAATCTGGCCAGGGGTGTCTTTCAGCTGTCTGAATGTCTGGCAGTGAGGGTAGTGCCAGCTCTAAACAATTAATGACTGTTTTACATTTTTTAAATGGAAAATGTGTTCTCTTTTAGGAAAGGAATAGGCATTTTTATTTCGAGGACTTAAACTGAACACTTTGAGTGGGAGTCATGTTGTCACATTTTCTGCTCAACTCAAATTTGAAAGTAAAAACAGAAACAAATTCAACATTCAAAAGCAACAGTGTAAATCAAAAACGTGTACAAAGGTAGCAAAACTACAGCTTTTACTTCACATTTTGTATACTCCATATTGTTATTTTATCACCCAAATCCACAAGTGGTTTCACCACATTTATAGAAAATAAAGAGCCATATTCATTGTTTTTGGGTGCAACACAGCACAGTAACTAAAGTTGATGCACTGCATTTTACAAGTGGGCGAAAGGAGCACAGCGCAATGCTTATTAAACATGGCCTGCTACTTCAGTCCCCCCCTGCCATGGTGCACTATAAAGGCTGTTTTGTTCAGTAAAAAAAACAGCCTCCTATCTTGGTTCCTAGGTGGACGCACTCTGTCTAGCACAGGACTGGTATTGGAAGCATACCATTCTAGAAAAACATGTCTATGTCTCAACAAATGCAGAAGCATCACACACATTGGATATGTGCTGTGCACTGCACACACATGCAATGTGTGGGTTGTTTAGAGAAATAAAAGCATGCCACCTTTTAAACACCTGCTGCAAGGAGGCATTATTTTGTACTGTAAAGCTTGGTCTGCCTATCATAGTAGATCAGGTTTTCCGTAGAAAGATAATGGGTGTTTTCACTGATCCACCCATCTTATATCCCGGTGATGCCCACCGATGCAAAGTGATACAAAGCAGCACAAGTGCTATTTGTGCTAAGAAATGAGGACATTTTCAGTGCAAAATTACTTTTGTACTGGAAAGGCAACACCCTTGCAAGTCTTTGTATGCCTTTGCGCCAATGCAAATCTGTAAAAAATTTGGGCCATAGTTTGTAAAGTCTAGATTTATATTTCAAAGGTGTTTGACCAGTGGATGAATCAGGTCCCTCACCTTCCTTTTATTCTGAAGCCACAAACATCTGCCAGAAGTGACAAAAAGAAAGGAAAGTGCAAGTATATGAACTTGTAGTCTAAAGGACTGATATTTCACAGTTATCTGCGCATGACAAATATGTGATACTTACATCTTCACCAGCCTTGCCCGCTGGACCATCTGGGCCACGAGGACCAGGTGGACCCTGAAAAGATAACCATTATCAGAAATGAAATACCACAGCATAAAAGAAAAACCAGTTTTTAACCAAGCTTTATTTTTGTAGTAGACCAACTATTTACATACTGACGTGAGTACAGAAAAGTGGAAAATACAAATAAAGAAAACACTTCCAAGAGAATTTACTACGCATAACGTGATTTATTATTTTTAAATCAAATAACTGATACTTGGGGTACCCTGCCAAATTGTTCAATGCTGCTATCCACAAGCAAAAAAAAAATGCACTTGCAAGATTACTGTGATATCTACTCAAAATGACGGGCCTCTCATTTCCCCCCTGACTGAACACACCTCCCCATGACATCACAACGAACAGTGTTTTCAGGAAGTCACTAGATCCAGAAAGGATGATATCCCCATGCCACTTAGCCACAGGAAAATTGAGAGAGAACTTGCTTATTCCTGATTTTAGTGAAAAAAAACTAGGAGGGACATGTTCCTTCCTTCCAAGAGACGTCTTATGGGCATTTTATACCGCAGCTTAGTTTAAGAGCGTCATCTCTATATCACGAAACATCTGACTCTTCCATGATTAGATGAAGAACAGCATCCATTGAAGAAGATATCTTATCTTATTGGCTTAGTGTCCTACAAAATGGAGCAAATTAAGGGTGCAGGCTGTGTTACCATTCTGCTCCTGCCTCATTCTCAGAAGAAGCAAATGTTTTGGCAGCTCAAATAAGGAGACCAGGAACTAGGTGCTATTTCACATCTTCTACTATTATAAGGTGTCTGTTGGACATGGCCCTCTCTGCAGGGTCACCCCCCAAACCTTTTGCCTTTTTCTGTCCATTTTTTTACTAAATTCATTGTTGTTGGCCTTAGGACTCACTCCCCTAAAATATGGTTAGATTGGTTTATACCCCATTGACATATTTACTTATAAGTCCATTGTAGAGTGGTATTCCATATAACCAGGACCTGTAAATTAAATGTTATTCCTGGGCCTGCAGCGCTTAATTGGCACCTTAAAACATGTCCCAGGCCCGCCACTGCAGCCATATTGCAGTTTAAAAAGCCATGTCAACTTGGCATTTGAAACCCCCTCACCATGCCTTAACCTTCCCTTTTATTACCTATGCATCACCCCTAAGGTAGGCCATAGGTAGCCCACAGGGCAGGGTGCTGTGTAATTAAAAGGCTGGACATGTACTTTTAAGTTTAGCATGTCCTGGTAGTTATTACATTTAATAAGTTGTAAATTGGAAACAGGAAGCTATTTAATTTGTAATGTCTTTGGAATTGTAGTGAAATACCCTATGTAATTGTGAAGTTGGGATTTTGCTTACAATTTTAAAAATGCCACTTTTAGAAAGTTGGCATTTTTCTGCCCTTAGTCGTTTTGTGCCTGTAGCCTGGCCTGGGTCACATGGCTGGGTGTAACTGACAGTTAGACTTTGTGAATTCCTCCCAGACAGTCCCACAGCAGGGGGATTAGGTGTGCCTGACTGGGCCATCTGCTGGCATGATGGGGGCTGATCTGAATGCAGCTCCACTTGCAGCTGAATAGCCTGTGTTCTGCCTTCACACAAAGGGCTTAACGGCCTAACATTGTCACTGCAGCTAGCTTGGAGCCAGGGCGGGGGGAGGGGTCAGGAAATTTCATGCACTTCAAAGCCGCTGTCTGGAAGCTTCTCCCACTTTCTAGTACCAGGGCACTAAAGCATTAATGTAGGACCTCAGACACCAACTCTTCAGTACACTTCTGGAGCTGTGGATACTCTGCCAGGAAGGTCTGCTATGCTGCTGGAAGGACAGCCACTCTGCTGGACTGCTGCTCTGAAACCCTGCTGCCCTGCTGGATTGCTGTCCTGATTGTCCTGATGCTCTGCTACCTTCCGACTGGGGACAAGGACTGGATCTCCAACTGTCCCAGGACATCAATACTAACTCACAAGGGCTAATTTGCTGACCTCCTGTTCAGAGTCCAGGGACACAAAAGTCTTCCTCCATCTTAAACCCACACCTGGGCCCAGCCTGAGTGAGTCCTGAACCTCCCAGTGGTACCCCACTTGTCTTGGACCCTTGGAAGTGATTCTAAATCTGCCCAGATTGCCAGAATCTAAAAGCTAACCATCTCTGCTGCTCCCAAAGGGAGAAATACCTTTGGAGGAACCATTGGACTTGATTTGCATTGCCTAATCCTCTATTTTTCAAAATGCCTAGACCAATCTTGCAACAGAATAGAAATATATACTGCTGTGAATGTTGTGCAGCAACTGTAAGGAGCTGAAATTAAACCAGAAAGTTTACATTAACTTACCATTCCACCTGGCTCTCCATGCTCACCCGATGGACCTGGTGGACCAACAGGACCCTAAAAGAAATGGTATTTGAAGTAATTTAGGCTTCATTACCATTTTTGTGGTTTAAGATTAAGTGTTTCAATTGTCAACATCCATATTAGAGCTACATAAGTTAGACACAATATAGCAACACACATGTATTTTCTCCATTCATATCGCTGTACATAAATAAATTCACTTCAATGTATGGTTTATCTTTGACTATTATTTAGTTCTATGGTTGGCCATATTAGTAAGATATAAAATCCAATGCACGTTTCTTCATGATTTACAGTGTAAATCTACTTACCTATTTGTTTATTCGAGGCCCTATTCTTCACAACTAATGTCTATTCTCTTCGCGGTGGAAGCTTAGTAGTTACCAGCTCAGCTGTTGGTTAGCCCGTTGGCTCTGCTGCATCCTGCCTCCATCTTGTCTTCACTTAACCAGTGACACGGCCCTAGACTGAAATACTTTAGCCTAGGCAGCGATTAAGTGTAAGTGGTAGACATCAGACAGGTTGCATGAAAGCTTCCACCACTGCCACTTCTGAGCAAATGGAATCCCTCTATAGTAAACATTCCTAGGCACAGAGTGCTCTAAGGATTAATCCACACCAATTTACATATTTGAAGGTATTTTCAACCACCAAACCTGCTGTTATAGTTCACCACCATGCACTACATACCACAAGCATCTGCCCCCAGAGTATTGCGTGAAGACTCACCTAGCACAAAAGCTATTGTCAGAGTCAACATTCATGCCTATCTATCTATCTATCTATCTATCTATCTATCTATCTATCTATCTATGCATTTAAGTATTTCTCTATGTGTTTACCTGCATTAATATATAAGGCCTAGTTGTTGAGGTCCAAAGCCTTCAGAGGCCCTGTTTTCGAAGTTTTGCTGAACTTTAAAAACTTTTTTTAGAAGTTGTGACAAAGTTCCCAACAAGTTTAAATAGGGTTGAAAAAGTTTCAAAAAGTTTTGAAAAGGTTTGGAAGTCGCTTTACACAACAAAACAAGAATCTTGACATGGCCAATCTGTCCACTCTCAAAAGGAATGAGCTGAGGAAGCAGTGCAGGGACTGAAGGGTCAATGCTGGAAGCAAGGCAAGGATAGAGGACATGATGAAGGCGTTCAAAGCTTGGGAAGAGGTCCACTGGGTCACACCCCAGTTCAAAAAGGCGATACCCCAAGGTAGTGAAGAAGAATAAGAGGAGGGGAATGATACCCTCCATTGCAACACCAGGCTAAGGGTTACTTCCAAAGCAAGCAGTGTAAGGCACACCAGCAGCAGCAGTGTACCCTCCAGAAAGACGTGGCAGTCCTGGAGATGGAGGAGAGGACCCTGGCACTGGAAGAAAGGAGACTGTCCCTTGAGGAGAGGAGAGACAGGCTGTGCATGAGTCCCAAAGAGAATGGTGGCAGGAACAAGGAGACTGACGTATCTGACAGGGCTACTGGAGAGGTCAGGTTACCAAAAGCTATTGTTCCTAACTATGTCCCAGGAGATGACATTGACAAGTGGCTGGCCTCATATGAGAGAGCTCCCAAGATGAGGAAGGTGGGTACACAACACTGGGGGGCACTACTCTGGGAGTTAGTATCAGTAGTTGGTAGGGATAGACTGCTCACACTTGAGGATGAGGCAACATAATTCTAACCCACACATGAAGACAGCAGTTCTAGAACTCTTTGGACTCACTCCAAAAGAGTACAGGCAGAAGCTTAGGACAACACAGAACGGGGGCAACACAGACTTCATGGTCTTTATAGATGACTCAGTAAAGGCACTGGATGGCTAGATACAGGGTAACCAGGTAAGTACCTATAGGAAACTCTCCAATTTGTTGGTTAAGGAGCACATCCTTACAAACTGTCCCTCAGAAAAGTTACAAAAGCATCTAGTAGACCAAAGGTATCTAGTCTCTGAGAGCTGGGCAAGGTAGCAGTTGAGTGCCCCAATAGGAAGGTTACCACTGGGGTGGCTAGTGTAGCCTTTGAGAAGGACACCTCCGATGTGGAGGTCCTAGCAGCTTTTAACTGGGAGCAGTGTCCAGATGGCAAGCTGGTGAGCCCTGGTCTCCGAGAGTGGTAGTAGGCACTTCCACCAGATGCAGGTGAATGGGATCCCAACCACTGCCCTGAGAGACACATGTACCAGCCACACCATAGTGGTGGACAGGTTAGTCTGCCCAGACTAGTACCTGGCAGGAAAGGTAAGAAGGGTAAAGACAGTTCAGGGCAAGTCACTGAATGCCCTGCGGCCTTAGTGTCCCTAGAAATAGAGGGTACCCTTAGGTGACATACAGTGGTAGTCAATACTGACCTCCCCTACTTTGCCTCCTAGGCAAAGACCTCCTAGAGGTTGATTTTGAAATAACTTCAGAAGTGGTAGTGCTTACCAATTTGATCATCATATGAAATGGGAAAAATTGTGATACAAACTTGTATCAGAATTCCATGCGGTGTACACACACACACACATGCACACACAAACACACACACTCACACACACACCCATACACACGTGCACACACACACACATACACAATCTGCTATTGTTGCACCATATTTTCAAAACTTGAAGATTATCCACCCTTCATTCAAGTGCAATCTGCCATCAATTAATCCCCCATCTGCAGTTCCATTTTTCACCATCGACCATCCATGCTATATAGTGATGTTTTCCAAAATGACTACTTCTTCGAGTTCTGCACAGAATGAACATGGACAGTCACCCTAACAGAGGTTACATGATAAAGACCAACAAACTGCATTGAAGATGATTAATTAATAATGTTGCATGCATTATGATAATGGACTTTTGTGGAATATATTAATAATGTGTTAATCTTGCTGCTCAACAAATATGTATTTTATCATAAATACAATTTGTGAGGCAGTAATAGTACAAGTTGGAAGATTTGTAGTGCAGTATTGTTCAATATAAACATGCAAATATGCTTTTGATCTGATATTTAATTTAATTTATTTTAATTTCACACAGGTGCCTTAAGAGAAAGATGTATGCATGTTCTGTATGTTTCCATGATTGAACATTATTGGGAAACTGACTGACTATGTAATTGATATTTCGGCCTCTCGAGATATACTCTTTACATCAATTCAGTTTGATCAGTTTCTCTTTTATTGCTGCCTTGTCAGCACAATGATGGTTGCACAAAAACTAAATAGGTAATGAGTCAAAATGATGCACAAATTGCAAGGGTTGCAAAGAAGACGTTAATGAAAAGAAATCAAGAAAAGATATAGAGAAGATGATTTTATAGAAAGAGATGAAAAAAGATGATAATTCAATTACATAGCACAATAGAATAAAGAAGAAAGGTAATCATAAATCACCAATGAGGTTTCGTGTAAATATTTCCACAACTGTGCAGATAAGGACCTCAAATTGAGAATAGAGATGTCTGATGTTAGTGGTGGATCATGGAGAATCACATAATTCAATTTATAGGAAAGTGAAATAAATAGTTATACTGAGAACAGAATCCAAAACAGAAGTACAGTTGCATAGTCGGTAAGTGAAGAAAGAGGAGGAACAAGTAGTCTAATCTGTACCTTATGAGTTATCATATGAGGATATAAGTGAGTTGCTCTTTTAAACGAGGATTTCAGATGTAGGCAAATATTTCTGGTTAAGGACGTGGAGTTAGGAAAAGAGGGAGAGATCAAACCCTTAGGGACCCTCTTTAGTACCTGTGCCCTAAATACCAGGGGTACCATTTACTAGGGACTTGCAGAGGTGCTAAAGGTCTTGTCAATTGTGGAACAATTGCACAGTTACCTTGGTTTTTGGGAAAGAACACTGAAACTGAGAGCCTGGTTAGCAGGAACCCAGTGCACTTCAAAGTTGCATCAATAACCAGGCACAAAATGGGGGTGACTGTGTCAAAAAGAGGCACTTTCCTACATCAATCATATGAAGACAATGCAGGAGAGCGTTCCAAGCTTTTATGACCAAAACAGGAAAGGAATGACCTCTGGCACCTGCCAACTGGAAGAACAGAACAATAAGAAGGAGAGAAATTACATAGCTCCTGTAAAATGGGACAAATAGTGTTCAAAAGGAGTGCAAAATCTTGATGAGGCAATGGTTAACAGGAGAACCAGGGTTGATACTAGTTAGGAATTGATAAGGCATCTCCAAGCAAAGAAAAGTCAATGTTGTAAATGTTGAGAGAGAAGGACCAGTCAAAAAACACAGACAAATCACAGCACACAGCCTAAGATGGGATTAGAGGTTAAGAGCAACAATGAGCATCGACGAGCAAGTTGCCAGTTTTGAAAATGTCCTTAAAATTATTATAAATAAATCAAATGATTGCTCAATAAGTAGAACTGAGAATAGCATAATCATTGCACTATACTCTTTCCACATGTTTACGATGCAGTGCAAGATTTTAGTAGTAGGTAGTTGATGGGAGGTGCACACAGTTTTGAGCTGAATACAAGAACTGACAGAGTGTGTAAGGCAACAATTAAACTAAGAAACCTCTGTGACTCCGGAAGCATCAAGAGACGTACAATGGTGAGAAAGAATGGAGGAGAAATCAGAATGATTTTGGTTAACCTAGAGGTGTTAAAATTTACAGCATGAATTTGGAGTAGTAAGTTGTTCCAAAGAAGGGAGAAGCCAATTACAATATATGACAGAATGATCAGACCAGACTACAGGACTGGAATGGAGAAAAGCAGCATAAAAAGGATGAGTCAAAATTAAATCTAGTGAATGACTGACCAAATGGGTGGGGTAAGAAACTCATTTATATATACTCAAGGCAAAACAAGAGTTGATAACACTAGCTGAATTGAAGAGGGCATCAGAATGAAGCTCACAAGATAAAATAACCAATAATGAGGGGCAGAGAGTGCCCAGGAGGTAACAGAGTCAAATAGTTGAAAAATATCCGAGATTAAAAGAGATGCAGGACAGGCAGCTAATAAACCAATAAACAAAAGAGAGAGAGCACAGAGCTCAGCATGAGCATACGGGTCATAATAAAAGATGGAACTCCAATAAATAGTTTAAAGATTACAGCTAACCTACCACCTGGAGGGCCTGAACAGGAGCTGTGCACAGAGTGGTACGCAGAAGGATGTGCTAAAGCAAAGTCAGGGGCAGATGCTTCATGGATCCAAGACTCAGTAATAAAGTATCAAGATGGTGATCTATGATAAAATCATGAATATCCAAGGTATATATTTTTGAGGAATGTGAATTAATAAGACCGCATTTGAAACATTGGGAACAATATAAAGAGATGACATGGTCTCAGAAGAGGCCTGTGAGGGTCCTAAAGAAGCATTATGATTTGAGTGTTCTTTGGGTTTTGAGCATAACTTGTGAGGACTCAATCAGGGTTATAGAACTGACAAAGGTGTGAAGCAAGGATTGGGTCACAGGGGTAGAAAAGTCTGGAGGCATTAACCTGAGGGTGGATGATAAAAACAGCAGCATAATGAGTGATAAGTGCATCCAGTGTGCAGAAGGGGGCAGACAGAATTGCCTTTGGCTGGTGCCATTAAATATAGTTGTGAGGAGAGACACTGGACCCAAACACTAGACCACTCTGCAAAATTGCCCCCAGGATAGTGGCCCAGTAAATACTGTCTAGAAGGTGGTGGTGAGTACGAGATTGGGGTTAAAAACTCCAGATCAATCACGTCTTACAGCCATCCTATACTCAAATAAACAATAAAAGTAGCAACAATGGTCTTCCAAAATTCACACACAAAAATGGCACAACACTTAAACATCCTTTAGCAGCATAAAAATATGTGATTGATATCCCCCAGAAAAAGGCAAATAAAATACTGTGTTCTGAAAGAAGAAGACAGTTGCTCTATATCTAATGAGGATGACTTGCCTGAGTTCCTGGCAGTCCAGAAGGTCCTCTTGGTCCAACTTGACCCTGTAAATAATAAATTATGTGGTAGATCTTAGAACTAAATAGAGTAAAATGAAGAACATATTAGAACATATTCTTGTATCTTTAATCAGCATTGAGATATTGTTCTTTGGGCTGTAAAATATTGTCAGTGATTAAGGAGGGAGAGGGTGCAGTTCACAAAAAAGTAAAACATTTCAAAGTTCACCGCAGATATTTTCTAGATGTCAACTCCCTTGTCAGAACTCAAAATGCGAAGGAGTATTTTTACCAAATGTATGCAAGTCATTAGTTTGCAGACACACTCTTAATCCTGCACGCTTACTCTTGCAAATTGTTCGGAGAACAAGCAATCCACAGAATTAAGAATTGCCTTAATCTGCATTTGTAAATGTTTGCCCTTTATTACTGCACTTGGAAAACATATTTCATAATAGAACATACTATACCATTCCTATTTAAGGATGCTGAGGTCCTCAGAGGACTTTTGCACATGTATTCAAACATTTTTTGCATCTAGGGCCATATCACAAACCATTTGAGACTGGTGGTATTACATGTCATTTGCGGTAAGGTACTACTTCGGTGAAAACACCTTTTTACCATCATATGTGAAAACAGATTCGAGATGGTGGTAATGTTTGACAAGAAAATATATGCATACATCATGTGTGACTTTTTTTTGTGCCATTGTGTTTTGTGCTGCATTATTGCATTGTGTTATTTTGCTGTTGTACAGTGGTTGCTGTGTTGTATTCTTTTCTGTTTAGTTGTGTGGGCTTCTATGTTATTCTTGGGTTTTCATTTTGCTTTGTGCTGTGTTATTTTGTTGAGCACTGTTCTGCTCTGTAATTATGTTAAAGATGTCAAGAAAATGTGCCGAATTTCACAGCAATAGCAACGCATCCCTTTAAAGTTCCAGGTACCAGGAAATATTTGCCACTTTCTGAGATGCAAACTTACAGTGGCTTCATTTCATCAGCTATATAAGAAACAAGTCAGCCCAAAATGGTGGCAAGGACTGTTCATTACATTTGTGTAGGAAGCTGGCTCGATATATACTATACCAAAATGAGGTATAGTGTGCACAGAGTCCAGTGGAACCCCAAAGGTAGGCAGAGGTAAAAGTAGATAGCACCTTACTCTCTATTTGTGGTAGTGTGGGCGAGCAGTAAGGCTTTATCAGAGGGTAGTGTTAAGCATTTGTTGTACCCACTCAAACAGCAAATTATGTCACACACTCAAAGACTGAACTCAGACCAATATGGTTTGTATAAAAAAAATATTTAGTTGTATTTATTTCCTAGAACCAAGCAAGCCTGTCACAAGTAAGTGTATATGATACTTTTCAAGGCAGGTTGAACAATACAAGGAAGCTGAATGGAAATGACTTTGTTACAGGTTTATAAATGCTTTCAATACAGTGGAAATTACTGTTAGATTACTTTGGATTTCTTTACAGACTACTTTCTGGATTACTTTTTCTACTCTGTGTGCTACTCAGTGTGATATACCTAGATATTACACTGGGACATTTCCTAGAGAAAAGGTAAGTAAGCAATTTTTAGTTGTTTGCAGTTTTTCAAAGTTCCATACAAAGCCAACTCCACACTTAGAACAATTTTTAGGAAAAAGCAGTCAATGCAATCCTATGGAAGGAAATTGAGTTATCGGTTTACAGTTAAGTACAAGTTTGTGGGAGTTGGTATTCTGGGGGTGGTCAAGGATGCACTTTCAAAGCACCCTCAGTGGCTCTAGGGCGGCCGGGTGCAGAGTGCTGAGGCCCAATGCTATCCAATGGGGGATAGGGGACCTCCGGTTGGTGGCTGCTTATGAGCAGACCACAAGGTTGTGGGAGCAAAGCTCCTGGTGTTAGGCACAGGGCAAAGGGGGATTCGATTTAGCACCCAAAGTACACCCACAGCGGCGCAGGGTCGGCTGGGTGCAGGGTGCTGGTTTGGTGTCGGGTGCCCTGTTGATTTCAATGGGGATTCTCCAGTTTCAACAGAGACTGCAGGCTCGGGGACGAGGATCTTCTAGAGGTGACCACTGATTGGAGAGGTAAGTTGGGATGCTTGGGGATGCTGGGACACCATCGGTTGGGCCACCCAAGTCCGTGGGACTTCGGGTGCAGGGGTGTCTTCAGGTGTCGGGTTTTCCTTACCAGCTCCGGTCACGGTCGGGGAGATCCTACAGAAAGAGGCTGCAGGCTTCGCTGGGAGATTCGAGGCAGGTCAGAGATCACCAGATCTCAGGTCAGGATCGCCGGGGAGACCTCCTTGTGGTGTTGGGCGACTCGAACTCGGGCCATGGGCGTCAGATGCAGAGTGGTGCAGATTCACGGATTTGGCTGGAGTCAGAGTCTGTGGGTGAGCAAATCCGGTGTTCACGGAAGAAAAAGTCTTTCTTGTGGAAGGCAGGGCAGGTCCTCGGGGTTCTTGAGGTTGCTGGCTGCAGGACCCACCGGGATTTCGTTGGAGCAGGTTTGAGGTGGGGACAGGCCGGTAGGGCTGGGGACAAGTCAGTGGGCGTCCTCCTCTTCTTAGTTTCAGCATGGCTCTTCGGTCCTTCTCCTTCTTTTCTTCATTGTCGGTTCTTGTCTGAGGAGGCAAGGTTCGGGGTTGCCCCTAAATACTAGATTTACAGGTAGGTAACTGTTGGGACCAATGGGTCCCTTCCTTTGGCTGGGTACACCCCCTATTATGCCACCCTCCAGTACGAGGGGGGCATATGCCTAACTCTGGTTGGCTGGGTCCCCCCACCTGCAAGATGGTGGGGACAGAGAGTTGTGCTTCACCTCTCCTCCCGGCAAAGGTGGGCACACCTCCCTTCCTCACTTGGTTTTCCCGCCGATTCTCCTGCCCAAAGTGGGGGTCAGAACCGGTGGGGGCCAGTTGCTGGAAGCAGCAAAAGGCCTGGGGAATATCACAAAGGTGGCAAGCCTTTGAAGCTTCCCCTTTGTGGACCCTGCCCATCCTGAGGGAGAAGGCTTGGTACCTCGTCCCTGGATGTGCATTGTTTCAAACCCCTGAGAGCATCAGGCTACCGACCCAGGGGTCCAGAAACATGTCTGGTGGTGGCAGCTGGCGAGCAGCCACTCAGCCTGGACACTAGTGTTAGGTCGTTTTTCAGGGGGCATCTCTAAGATGCCCTCTGTGTGCATTTTTCATTAAATCCCACACTGGCATCAGTCTGGGTTTAATGTGCTGAGAATTTAGATACCAAACTTCCCAGTGTTCAGTAAAGCCATTATGGTGCTGTGGAGTTCGTAATGACAAACTCCCAGTACCATATACTCCTAATGGCATAACTGCACTTACAAATTCTAAGAATTGGCTTAGACACTGTAGGGGTACAGGGCTCATGCACCTGTACCCTCACCACTGGTATAGTGCACCCAGCTAGAGGGGTGGCTGACCTATGCCAGGGCAGTGGGTTGTAGGCATGGCACACAGGCATGAAAGCCATGTCGACTCTTCACTTTTTTCTGCACCAAAACACGCAGCCTGCAAAGGCAGTGTGTGTGTGTCTAACGCTGCCTTGTAAATAAGACACCCTTTCACACTATACTTAGCGTGAAAGGGGCAGGCAAGGAGTGTTGCAGTGGGCATTCCATGGCAACACAGGATTTTGACACTACCCCATATTTATAAGGGTGGCGTGAATCTGGGGCAGCGCCACAATTAAGACCAGCAAAAACCTGGTCTTACCCTGGAAATTTTTCATTTCTCCCCGTTTTTGCTGTTTCCATGGGCCACATGCATCAAAGGAAAAACCGGTCGCAAACGGGCAGATTCTCAGAATCTGCCTCTTTGCGACCGGTATTTTTGCATTTGGGATGCATCATCCCAAATGCAAAATTCGCAATTTAAGTAATCGCACACATAGAAGTTTCAAAACGGCATTTCAGATTATAAACAATCATTCCTCTCAACGCACGCCCCCTTGCACCCTGGTGCAGGGGGGCCTGCGTTGGCGCTAGGCAGCTAAATTAGCGCCAGGGCAGGGGGAAACGCAAGGCTGCACCATACTCTGCGTTTTAGAAGTGGTTAACCGCGGCGTTAAGCCAAGGAGGCTAACGCAGCGCTCTGCCACTTCCTTGTAATATTCCCCACTGATTCTTCTCATACTGAGACAATGATTTTTGATTTGGGACTTAAACTCTGTTTGTTTCTGCTACAAACAACAATTATGACTGCCAAAAGGTTTGTGAATCTGCCCCTAGTGCATTATAAAATGTGTTTCCCATAGAATCAGTCTCCAATGACTCTGAAAGCACATTTACTTGTTATGGCAATCAGAATTGTGGTGGGAAAGTGAAAAACGTAGATTAATAGAAAAATCGTTCAAAATGGCATGCACTTCTTAACCGTTATTCTAATAATTTATGTAGTCTCCATCAAGATGTTTGCAAAATATCTCACGTGTTGGGACTTGTGTGTAGGTAGGTATACAACGCTCCCATTACTGGATGACAGGATTTTAGAAGGTGCACCTAAGGTTATAACAATAAATTAGAAGAAGGTATACAACCTTTGCTTGTTGTAAAACGAAAAAGTTATATTGTATATTTAATATGAGGCTTTTCTGTTATTGTATTTGATTTGCATTTAGATTGACATATCCATAAAATAAAGGTAACCAACTCTGTAGCTTACAATATTGCTCCCTACCAGTGTTCATGTTTTGCAAGAGACATCTATGATAACTCAAATTAGGGCCCAATTCACAATTCAGTGTTTTAACTACTCTGCACTTGCGCAGATAAGAAAAACATGCATTTTCCCACCTTTTCACATTAATTAGGAGCCTCTGTCTGCGGAGTTGCACAGAGAAGAGGCCCATCAAGATCCCCACCCCCCGCTGTCACTGCTAAAGTGGGGGGTTGATGACGCTCCTGGGGGCAATGCAGGATGTGGACAGAAAGGACCCCAATCTACTTTGTATGCACCTTTCTCCACTGCTCTGGAAATACATAATTAGTGGAGTTCAGATTTACATTCCCACTCCCTAGGAGCATGGGTTAATTAATAATAGGCACTCACATGTATTCTCTTTAAGGTCCAAACATATCAATGCTACACCCATGTTTTTTACCAGCTGTCCCAGCAGATTTCCGAAATTTTGGCTCATGTCCCGGTTTTTAGAGGGGGTCAACTGAAAACAGTGAGAAGCACTTTTTGGTGTGTTTTAAAGCTGTGCTAGTTAGCAGCTGTTATAAGTAAGCAATTTAATTAATAGGTATGATGTTGGTTGCAGAAATTACATTTTATTTATTTTCTTAATGCATCTTCTGTGATCTTATGTTGATGAGAGCTGTCATTCCAGGTAGGCACTGGGTTTATGGACGGGTTGATAGCACACACTGGACTTATCCCATCACAATTTGTAGCTGTCACCTGTGAGCATTGGTTGCTCACATTCTGAGTGTTGGGTCCTGCCACACCATGCCCTATTTGGGTGCACGAGTTGAGGGATACTTGGACCTGAGGCATCCCTCGGGTTTTTGATCCTCCCTTCACCCTTGTTGTGGGCGATATTCCCCCTCTTCTCTTCTTTTTAGTTGGGCCCCTTGTGAGCACATCAAGTGGCAGAGATGCCGTTCTGCATGAGCCTGCTCCTCAGATTACTGGTCCATGCACCACCTTTTGCTACTGCCGTCCCGTTTGACTTTCTAGCACCGGTCCGTTTGGCAGCTCAAACGACAATTCCCAATAGGCTCAGGGTGACGTGATGGGGGATACTTGGACCTGAGGCATCCCTCGGTTTTTGATCCTCCCATCACTCTCGGTGTGGGTGAGTTCCCCCCCCCCCTTTCTCTTCTTTTAGTTGGGCCCCTTGTGAGTACATCATGTGGCAGATTCTGCATGAGCCTGCTTTTGCTACTGCCGACCCGTTTTACTTTCTAGTACCGGTCCGGTTGGCAGTTCGAACCACATTTTCCAAAAAGCTCAGGGTCACGTGCTCGAACGGCACCAGCGTCCACACGCTCCGTCACCTGAACTATATGAGAGACTGAGAAGAGCGGCTTGCCACTCTCGCCTGCCATCTCCTTCAGGGACGTTCCAAGCAATTTCAGGTAAACACAGTTTTCTTGACCTGGTCCTGTCTGTCCACTGAGATGAGCTCTGTCCCCCACCCGCTTTGACTCGCGGGGAGGCACGAGCACGCTCTGCTTCGGGAACACTGCTCCTTGTAGGTTGAGCACTTTTAACTCTAACAATATGCCTCAGCCTGCTCTACCACCCGCCTAGTCTCGCGGGGGTGGCACGTACATGCTTAAATTCGGGAGCGCTCCTCCCTCCCTTGAGGTGTCTCGCCCGCTCCCCCGCCCGCACTGACTCGCGGGGGCATGAATACGCTCCATTGTGGGAGTGCATTTCCCCCTCTTTTTCCCACCTCCTAGTTCTGCCTCCAATAGGGAATGAGAACCGGCAGTGTGTCTCACCCCTTCCAGCATGCACTGCAGACGCCAGCAGTTTGCAGTCAGAGCGGGACCGCAGTCTGGGTCCGTTTTGCTCTATGCTCATTGAGGGTATTTTGTTTCAATTCCTGTTGATGTTCTTTTGGGTCCCGTCTTTGGGTTTACCACACAGGGTGTTTCTCCCCACCCAGTGACAGCGTGGCACCACTGGTTCAGTGCAAACACAGAACTATTTAGTGGTTACAAGCACCGCTTTCCCCCCCGGGGTGGCTTCTCGATATGCGACACCAGTATTGGGTCCACTTATTTTGGTCCGGCACCAGAGGAGGGTGTTGAGGCAATCCTAACCACACCCGTCTCTCTGGCTGGGCTGTGGATTTCCATGAGGGGAACCCCCCAAGGGCTGATTGACTTGTGGCTCGTTTTATGGGACACCGTAGATCCAGTGTGCCATACGGAGGACTTATAGAATGGGTCTTTGTAAAGAGGGTGTCTATAGTACTGTATCTGCATAGCTTAACTTATCATCATGGCTGTGGAGAGACATGTTGACTTATCCCTTGATAATGACTGCACTGTTTGCCATGGCTGTTGTATATAAAGGTAGACACATACCTGATGTCCATTAAATATATGTTGTGTGCACTTACAGCTGGGCACCACGAGATGGTCCAAGAGCATGGAGAGTGCATGTGACTTCTTTGCACAATAGGTAAGCACCTATACACATGTATATGAAGCACGGGTGTTTTATGGTCTGTAATGTTGCTAATGAGGTCTGATGACACTAACATGACCTTCTCTTAACAGGTTCACGTTTCCCTCTGAAAAGAAGAGGGACGTTGAACATCGGGCCACACAGTTCCAGTGGTGGCTTGTATAATTTCACTTTTATCATCTTCTTTGCAGAGTGACTGAATATTTAGGTCCTGACAAATGCCTGGTGGCAGAAACATGGTGACCTAATGTACTAGGGTATATCTGTTGAATCCCTACCTGTCGTGCATTTTAACCATGTCCTTGTGACCACCTAATACATTTTCAGTGGATACAGACAGAACATTTTTATATCACACCCTTCACACTCTCAGGCACTCTGCCCCTCACTCACCCTCTGTTTACGCTCATCCTCGGAGAAAACACCTCAGCTCCTCCCCTAGGGGAGTCGTAGCCCACACCTCGGTGTGAGGAGGCAACCCATATGATGAAGCATGTCACCTTTTGGTGAGTGAGGGTTCTTGTCCTGAGGGATATCTCCCCCTTATAGGTCTCCACAGAACACTCGCCCTTCAGAATCTTCCCTTTTTCCTCTCATGAAGACTTAGCCAGTCGTACTCTAGTGTGAATTGTAATTCTTCAAGGGGTTAGTACTTCCTGGCTTTGACAGATCCCATCTGAACCCAATTGTGTAGATGAGCTGTCATTCTGCGCCATTCCGTGGATTAAAATGTTTAGTCCTTCTTCTATTTTTCCAAAATGTCCTGGTTTTTGGTTCTCAAGATCAATCACCATGCCCAAGGTGCTGATGGGAACAAATGCATAACAGAACACTGAGCATGCCCGCTGCTTTGATATACATGGAGTTCCAAGCTGAAGTTGTGAGTGCAGCATCCACTCTCAGTGCTCGTCACTCAAATTACTGCAGATCCCAGTTGCCAATCAGGAACAGCAGCCAATGAAATGGTGGCTAAACATTAATGAGGGACATTTTGCTCCTCACAAATGTTCATCAACATATTCATGTAAGGGGTCTTTCTGTCTATATCACATAGCAACATTTATAGAAGTAGGAGCTTTTAAAAATGAAGCATTGTTACCACCTGCAATCAATTGTAACCAATATACTGGTTTTAGTCACACTTTTGGTGTTGTCAGGTTCATTTACTAGTTGCTAATGATAATTTATTAAAGTATGTTGTAGAATCTATGAAAGTCATTCTCAATGTTAAAACATTTTGAAATTGAATGCAAACTCAGTTACAAGGATTTCACTTTCAGTTTCCAACTAATTTTGTGCATGCCTGTCACCGTAGTCTATACCAGAAGTTCAAACTCATAAAAGCTCCAGGCTGTGTTTCACAACTGAACAACTCTTCAAAGAATTGCTTCCCAAAACAGTTACATTTCTTTGTTGGAACACCAAGAAATGAGCAGGTCTGAATCAGAGAAATTGAAGCAAGTATTCAATATGACAACAAGCTTCTCCTTCCGCCCTCAGGGCCTCATTTATGAAAACTGTTGCATCGCTGTGTGAAAACAGCGATGCAACAGTTTTCACTGCGCCCTTCTTGTGACACCATGGATGCGCCGTATTTAATGTACGGCACTCCATGTCGCAAGGGGTTACAGATAAGTCAGTATTACTGACGTATCTGTAGGCACAAAAGTGACGCAATGCTGGGGTGTGTCTGAAAACAGACGCAACTCCAGCAATGTGTCCTTTCACAATGGCAAGTCCCATGTGAAGGAGCCGGCATCATTCTTACGCCTGCTGTGTGGCAGGTGTAAGATACTGACGCAATAGCGTAGCATCCTAGAAGTGTTACAGTGGAATCTCCTAGATTTCACTGCGCCACTTCTACGACCCTTTATTGCGGGGGAAAGCCCACCCTGCATACATTATACCCGATGCAGGTATAATGTAGCGCATGCCTTTACAAAGGGACGCATCTGCTTAGATGCGTCACTTTGTAAATATGGCGCAACATGGCGCATTGTTTACGTCACGGCAGTATCACAAAAAGTGACACAACGGCGACATAAAAGTGTCTCAGGCCTTCATAAATAAGGCCCTCAGAGCCTCATTTATGAAAATTGTCACATCGCTGTGTGAAAACAGCGATGCGTCAGTTTTTACTGCGCCCTCCTTGTGACACCATGGATGCGCCGAATTCAATGTACGGCGCTCCATGGTGCAGGGAGTTACATCAGTATTACTGCTGTATCTGTAGGCGCAAAAGTGACGCATTGCTGTGGTGTGCCTGAAAACAGACGCAACTCCAGCAATGTGTCCTCTCACATGCAGCAAGCCCCGTGCGAAAGGGCCTGGGTCAGTCTTACGCCTGCAGTGAGGCAGGCGTAAGATATTGACGCAGTAGCGTCCTAGAAGTGTCGCAGTGAAATCGCATAGATTTCACTGCGCCACTTCTACGACCCTTTATTGCAGGGGAACGCCCACCCTACATACATTATACCTGACGCAGGTTCATTTTGGCATTCATAGCGCATGCCTTTACAAAGTGATGCATCTGCTTAGATACGTCACTTTGTAAATATGGCACAACATGGTGCATTATTCACGCCGCCGCAGCATCACAAAAAGTGACGCAACAGCGGCGTAAAAGTGTTGCAGGCTTTCATAAATAAGGCCCACAATTTTTAAGTTGGCCTAGGCAGCACTCATGCGCTGTCTTTGAGACATGCTGTATTCACTATGTGGGCTTTCATTCCGCCCCTTGCTGCTGATTTGTTAATGTGCGAGTCGTTCTGAAAAGTTTATGTCCCTCCTTCTCTTGGCTAGTTCACCCCCCTGGAGTATTGGCCTATTACTAGTCTCCTTTCTCTGTAGGTTTTTTCCATTTGTGTTTATGTATTCTTTTTTTTGTATGTTGATGGGCTGTTTTATGAGTGTATCTGTTTACTTTTGTTGTTTTTGTATGCTAACGGGCTATTTTATGAGTGTGTCTGTTTACTTTCATTGTTTTTATTAAGGTATTGCAGCTTTATTTTTGCCCCTTTGGCTGTTTTGAAATGGTGCTTCCATAGTGCAGCTGCAGCACCCGGCTTCTGCTGTTCCGCCGGCATGTCTCATGGGTGAATTGTACAGCCGACAACAGGCTTTGCACGGCATTAGGTTGCGGTATTCTCCTCCCCCAGGGCAGCCTCCAAACGGTGGAGTAAATACATCATAGGACCCAAAAATGGCAGAACCGCCTAATCCTGTCTGTACATCGCTGGCCGGACTGCTCACTGCTGCCTTCTTTTCTTTTCTGTTTACCATCTCATTCCCTCCTCCCACCTGCCTTTCTGTTGCCCAGACCCTACCCGATTGACACAGCCAATAGCTTGTTTTCTGTGGTCTTTACGCAGAATTCCCTTTCCACATTGTCCTGGTGCCCGGATTTCTTTTCCTGTTGTTTTTGTGACATATTGCTCGGTCCCTACCCCAGCACTTCCTCATCCATGGCCTTGCTGCTAGAGCTGGAGCCAGAATTCAACCCCATGTTTGACTCCGTTGGGCTGCAGTTTCCTAACCCTCAGCACGTGGTGTGGTGACTGTCTGTTTTTTCCAGAAAGCCGGGCCCTCCCCATCATGTCTGGTGTTCAGTGCTAAGAATACTGTTTATGGTGCCCTTGTGCACTGCTCCTTCAGGGCTGGTTTTATTTGAAGTAATTTATAAAGCTGGCCGTGACGTGTGCAGTGCTTATTCCAGACACCACAGGCCCCAGTGACAGTCCAAAGGCGGGAACAGGTGGCTAGAATTCGACCTCAATCATTGAAGTAAACTGACGAATGGGAAATCATCCAGACGGCTTGAAGTGATTGATTCCACCTCAGCCCTCCCATCCTTTCACAGGAATTGGCTTGACGGTGAATCCCCCATACAGCAGCAGAACTGTAGTCAGGCAGGAGACCCGATAGTGGTAAGTAGCATGTTCCAAGACATAAGTGGTCAAAGCTCATGTTCTTACAAGTGATTGGAACCCCAAGTGTATTTTATTGCATAATGTGTGATCTTGAGCACCGGGTTGGCAGTTTTAATTCAACCCCAGGAGATCGAGTCGCCTGCGCCCTGCCTGTGGCAGCACAAGACTTACCCCCACCCACCATTCTTTGGGTGCTTACGGAAGGTATTTTGTTGATGTTTGCTGGAGATGGTGGGCTGTGTATAAGGCATATCTCCAACTTGAATGAGCCTAAGACTACTTATGACCATGCTACTATTCACTGTTGACGAGGCCTTAGTCACCAACGGCCTGGATGGACATGTGCAATTCAATCCAAAGCAGCTAAATGTATCCCCAGTAGCATTCCATTCAGTTGTTTTAGCTTGTCTGTGCCATAGCAGAAATGGACCAATTGAAAGAAAATCTGTGGTTCCCTCACCCTCAAAAGGTGTGGGCCACCCTGTTTCAAGGTGTCCCTTGGAATAGGAATGGAAACAACCCAGACGCATTTCATTGTGGTTGGACTGCACTGGTCAGGCTCTGTTGGGTCTAGACAGGAGTCACTTGTTCGCCTGTTCCCAGTCCATTGCTGATCAACACTTGAATGTTCTGCATTTTTTTTAATATAGAAGATTTCCTTTGATTACTTGACATATTGGCGCTTTTCCCTGCAGACATTGTGTCTGTGAGTTTGCCCACGAAGATTAGTCTATGGGGCTGTCCGTGAGCAGACCAGGTCCAGTCTAGTACAGTGTTCCATTTTGAGTTTTCCTGGTGACTGTAATTCTTGACCCAAACACGGGACTGGCCTCCTGCCTGCCACAACTCTTTTACACACACGACATGCCAGCAGATTTTCCAAAAATCTAATCTTGCAGTGGCTACCCAGGGAAGAACTCAGCCTTGATGGCTGGAGGGAGAGGCCGAGCTACAGACAGACTGGATGCTGAACAGAGAACCTGCCAAAAATCCAGCTCCCGCCGCAATCAATATGAAATGAAAAACTAGCATCTTAAAATTGAAGTGGCCTCTGCAAACACTGTAGTTTTCACTAATTTAATAATATGGTTAAAGAGGAAAACTTATTAAACGGAAATGTTGAGTTAATGGGAGGCATATGTTCGGGCCCTGCAGCAATGGGGTTTGTGGCAAAGTTAATAGCTCTGGCTAAACACTTATACGGTCCCATAGGCGAGACCTATTGGCTATGCCAATGCTTGTTTAAATAAGACCTGAAACAGCAATATTCCATCGAGGTTATATTTTTAAAAATTGACCCCTGCTCTTATTGACATGACATTGAGGATAAGACGGCCCTTTTTTATTAAATCCCTTCCTAAATTCTCGTCTCCAATGGCCAGGCTTTGTGATCAGTGCTGATCTGGATTGCAAGTTATTAAAAAACATGATCAAATAAAATCTTTCAAGCCCGCTGATTACTATGAGAACCAAAAATTAAGAAACATTAATGAAAAACGTATGCTAAAATCACATAGACAACACCAAGTCCCTTGATTTATTCTTAACCAATTATAACGATATAGCTACATTGATGTTTGCTTTTAATAAAGCCGATACCAAGTGCTGTACGTGACACACAGAATAGTCCAAACCTGTTTGAATACATGTAGAGGTCATTTCACAAACGGCTGAGGATTAAAAACTTCTTATGTTGCTATTATTTTGATAAAGTTCTCGATTACCTAAAAAGGAGTCTTGGCGCTAGCTGAATTTACAGAGATGAAGATGCCCCACAGTGTAAGAATTATTGTGCAGAGAAGTTTTCAAGGCCTTCCAGAAGGCCAGCAGATTATGCATGGGTTTAATGTCTAATGGGAGCGTATTCCATGCCCTTGTGGCTCCCAGCACAAAGCCTTTACCACCCCAAGAAAGCGGTGAAACCTAGCCACTGCTAAAGGTTTAGCAGATGCTGATTGAAGAGACCTGCCTGGCGTGCACCAGTTAAAGCTTTTCCTAAGAAGGTCTGGACCATTGCCATGCAGTGCTTTGAACATGATACAGAGCACTTTAAAGGTAATTCTGTATCTGACTAGAAGCCAGTGTAGTGCTCTAACAAACTTTGAAATGGACTGGTATTTGGCAATTTTAAACAGAAGCTGAGCAGCTGCGTTTTGCACTACTTGCAACTTATTTATGACATGCTGATGAGCATTATGATATAGTCCATTGCATTAGTCAATCTTTGCCATCACCAAAGAATTAACTTACCACTGATCCAGGCATCAGTCCCATTTGAGAGCCAAGTCCAGATTTCTCATCAAAGCCACCTTGCATGTGTGCTGAAAATGGCTGTAAAATAAACATGAAAAGGTTTTTTCAAAAATAGAAATTATTTAAAAGGCTATTTTAAACATAAAACATCCTTATCAAATTGCCTTACTAGTAAATTATCAAAATTCATGTATCATTTTAGCAAAGATATGTGAATTTTAATCTGCTTGTCCCACATATGTCTTCTTTTCAGCTTTAGACCAGTGTGTGGATATCTGATGTAGAAATGGGACAAACCTTCTCTTTATTTCCTCCTAGTGACTAATACAAATGTGGAAATTCTGGGGATGGGGTGTAATTTATTATTCTTGCCAGTATTCCAGCACCAGTACCTGACCATTATGAGATAATGAGCCTGAAATGGAGAGAAAACTGCAGACCAAGTTTTAGTGTGTCCCTTTCCACAAGTATCCCTACTCTGGGCCCAGAAGAAATCTTGTAAACGTCTTAAACGCATATGGCATAAAAATTACAACTCTACAGATAAAGAGATTTCTCGCAAGGCCTTAAAACAATACCATGTCTCAATCCGACGTACGTGAAGTCTGTTTTTTATTCAAAAGCTTGAGCTCTCCAGGAACTCTCCACGTGAGATTTTCAGGTAGTAAAGCAGTTCTCTTATTTGAAGCATATCTCTGTAGTCACTACTTCTTCTGAGGAAACCTGTGATCAATGTGTTAAGTTATTTTCTGATAAAATAGAAAAGATCTACACTTCCTTTCCGAAAGAAGTAAGAGAAGTCACTCTCTGTGTTCAATGGTCTTCTCCATCTGACTTTTTGGAGAATGTTTCCCAAATTAGAACTCTTTCCATCCCAGAACTCCAGTCTCTCATTTAAAAAATTAAATCAGGTTCCCTTTTTGATCCTGCCTCACCTATTATATTGGAATTAGGTATGGAAGCTATTCTACCTGTTCTACGTGAGCTACTCAATCAGTCTTTTACAACTGGACAGATTCCCTCTCAGTGGAAGCATGCGGCAGAGGTCCCCCTCCTTAAAAAACCTTCCTTAGATCTGGCCAAGCCTGAAAATTTCAGACCTATTTCTCTGCTTCCTTTTTTTGCTAAAATAGCTGAGAAGCATGTCAATCAGCAAATGATGGAATACGTGGAGAGAGAAAAGATCTTACCTGAGACCCAATCAGGGTTTCGACCTCACCAAAATACCCAATCCACACTCCTGCTTGCTGCGTAAAGTTTAAGACTCATGGCTGAAGAGGGTAAGAAAGCTGCCCTGGTCTTGCCAGTTCTGAGTGCGGCCTTCAACACTGTGTCTCACAGCCTTCTTCTTGAACAGTTGTGGGGTTTCGGTGTCCAGGGTGTAGCCTCAAGTTGGATTGCCAATTTTCTCCAGAATCGCACTAGGTGATCCAAAAGTCTTTTGTTTGAGAGATCTTCTCATTACGGTAGGGGGTGTCACAGGGTTCGGCACTTAGTCTGACCCTGTTTAATCTATACACGTGCCCTCTTGTGGATGTGATGAGGGCTTTGGTGTCAAAATCATGTTGTATGCCGATGACACCCAGTTAATCATCTCCCTATGTCTGGCTGAGGGCATCTCTGCAACTAATTTTAGGAATTACCTAGTAAGTGTAGCTGATTGGATGGACTGCAGTAGTCTTAAACTAATGGTGAAAAAAACAGAAGTGTTGATTGTGGGGAAACATCCCCACTGTTTGGTCCACTACATGGTGGCCAGATGCACTGGGTGCTATCCCAACTCCGAAATCCAAGATCAAAAACCTTGGAATTTGGTATGACATTAATCTTGCTCTTGATTATCAGATAGTCAACCTTGTAGGGGTTTGTTTTGTCATCTTAAAGATCCTTTGTAAGATCTTAGGATTTCTCCCAGATGCGGCAAAAAAGACAGTAGCCCAAGCTTTACTAGTATCCAGGCTGGAATACGGCAATGTGCTACATATACCTGGGGGCTTCCCAAGCCAGCATGAGAGCTCTTCAATGTGTTCAGAATGCTGCAGCTAGAAGGCTGTTTAACGTCCCTAGGGTCTCCCCTATGGGTTCTACCCTGAGACACCTTCATTTGCACCCAATGAGGGAAAGAATCTCTTTTAAAGCACTTTGCTTTTGCTACAGGATTATGAACTCCAGGGGCTCCTGTTACCTAAACCTCCTGATTAAACCTTACCATCCTACTCATCATCTGATGACAATGGGTGCTGCACTGGTTATAGTTCCCAGGAAACCATAGCATGCATGGGAGGTCTCTCCTTCAGCTATTGGGCCGCAAAACTGTGGAACTCTCTCCATGCTGACCTAAGGCAAGAATGGTTCGAAACTATCTTCTGGAAAAAATAAAAACTTGGTTCTTCAGACAACCATAACATCGCTCATCTTCTAGGAGCTCTACTCTTTTCACTGGTACTTTACAAATGAGATAACATAACATAACATTACCAGCCCCTTTTAACAGCTAGTAAATTGCAGCTGGTGGAATCCTGGTGGTGCCCGAGGATGGGGATAGGGTTTTTGGTGCATGGGGAGGATCCCAGGGTAGCTTTTACAACTCCACTTCCTTTGTGCAGAAAGAGGGCAGGCTGGGGCAGGTCATGAGATGCCTGTAGCCCTAGCATCTCCAAAGCCTGGTCTGGATATTCTACCCTTGGAATTACCAGGATACATAATCCTGGGTGAGGAATATCAGGCTAGTCAGAATGGAGGGGAGTGGTATGCCCAGATATACTGTTGCAGGCCTCTCAAACTGAAGGCCCTCAACAGTTGTAGGATTCTGGCTTCCCAGGTGAGTAAGTGCAGATGGTCTGTGTTTCTTGTGACAGTCTTTGTAACTGTTCGTCCTAGAGAACAAGGCACAAGGTGTTTTGAAGCAACATGTGAAGTAAGAATCGATGCAAAATCCTGCCATGTAAATTTACCGAACTTTAATGACTGATGCTGGCCACACTCAAAACGTATATCTTTCCTTGTGTCACCCTCCTCAACATTCACCATTTTACCTTTTAAAATACAACGATAAAAATCTAACAGGTCACATGCTACCTCCTTCAGCATTTTCAGTACCCAGATTCCATCTCAACATGTAACCATGCTTACCATGCATACCTCCCCTCCACGCCTTTCGCTAGTACCACAGCCTGTGTACCCTATTGTGTCAAAATATGTGAAACTATACATGACATCCAGCAAAACTACCTCTGCACTCTCCCTCTCAAGATTTGGTCAGTAGATTCTTCTGACCTCTGAGCATAACCGCTGTAGTCAGTAGCAGATGTGTTAAAACGTCATGGCTCCTGTCAGGCATGGGCACTTTTTCCTTGCTTCTGTTGGGTCTCTACAGACCCAGGGAGAGTTCTGAGAGAAAGTCCTTCAGCTCCTTCTATCATCTCATTTCAGATATGCAATGGAGAATGACCATGCTCAATGAAAGAATGCATTTAGAAGCCTATTTCCATCATTAGAACACTCAAGAAATTCACAGAAAACTTTGAAGGAACTTTACTGTGATCCACTAGTACAGCAATGCAAACTATTTCACAAAACCTAATAAATATTCCATTAAAAATCTTCAATTGATGAAACGTTTTGGATGCAATTCACAACTTAAAACATTGAATTTTCTTGGCTATGATTAGCTACTCAGCCATACCTCCCACTTACCAATGGACTGCACATGGTGACACATATCCTCATAGATTACATTAAAAATAAGCATCAATAACAACAGTAGTGACCTCACTAATTCCAGGACTAATGATATCATCATTGACTTCACTGAAGTGATATAACATTGTATTTTATTACATCTGTTTCCTGTTAGTTGAAATGCAGTATTTCTTCTTTATAAATGCTGTCTTAGGACACCTACCTGAGAACAGCGGTACTGCAGTCTTGCAACTGTATTTAATATCTCTTAAGATATCTATAAACATGAGTGTAAATTCAGCGTCTTTTCTTCTCTAGATCATTTTGTGAGCAAAGCCCACATTTACTAATCTTGCCATGGGCAACTCGTGAAATAATGTGATTAATTGCTGAGCAAGTAGGCCTTCACAGCGTGGGTGAATAGATGATATTTTTTGCTCGTGTTGCCTCACATGGGCCTGTGTAAAACCTTATTAGATTTGGGATGAAATCTCATCATTGGCAGTGTAACCACAGCCTTGCATATGAATGTAATGTTTGCAGTGTAATCTCCTACACAAGACTTGGAATGTTTATCCAGTTTATTCTTCATAAGACATCTGTGACTACACATAATTACTGACAGTAGTAGTGTAGGCATGCATCTGCATTCAATATTCCTGAAGATATCTGCTTTTTTGAACTACATTAGCGTTATTCTCTCTATAACCTCTGTAAGGACATCTTGTTGCAAAAGGTGTCACTCTTCTCAATGCATTCTCAATGAGCGCATGAGGTAATGTGTGATGTTACGAAGGTGATGCCTTAAGCAATGGATTGTGTAACTATTATATGCCTCCGGAAACCAGACTGAATCCCTCAACGTCCTCTTTCAGGAAAGAAGTCAAAGCACTTCTTATGCATACTCTCTGAACTTGCAATGTACCTACTCCCCCCGGGAACAATGCTCTGAGGCTCCCTCCTCACACGTATGCTCATTTATTGTTTTTATGTGGTGTTCCGATACTTCGGTACTCTTGTTAACTTGTTTATCCTGCACTGTCAGATTGTTGTTTTACCTACTTGTCTCCCTCTCTGTTATCCTTGGCGTATGTGAAATGCTCTGATACCCGCTTGGGTCATGTTCGTGCAATATAAAACTTTTTCAATAAATAAATTATGGTTGCCTGCCTTGCTATAACTGAGAATTGTAATGTTTTTTAGGGTTTTTGGGTCGACATTTTTGAGGGGTCTTTTAAGGTACAGAAGGGTCAATTTGTCATGCTTGTGACTGTATTGGTATGCTAAACTGTATTTTCAATCTCAGGAAAAATGAACCATCAGCTATATAGGAAGAAGAGAGAACTAAAACTTACAAGCCCCTTGCTTTGTGCTGCACCTTTCATTACAGCACAATCATTAGATTAGTAGCTTTCATTAAATGAATCTCTCTCACTTCTTGAATGCCACCCTTTGTGCTCTATTTATAGTTAAATTTCTTTATTTACAAGTATATCAAAAATCTGCATTCATAGACCATAGCTGCAAATACATTGAGCACAGTATGCTCAATGTTTCAGTTGTTGAGGGTTGTATCGTGAATCTCTTGAGAAATGCCCTTTCCTAAGTCATGACCCTCCCCATACTTCTCTACTTGCCAACTCTACTGATTTTAAAGCAGCCCCACCACCTACCCATTTCATACTTCAATTCTACGGATTTTTCAAAGCCTGAACTGTGTGCAATAGTTCCTGCCCGGGTGGCGTATTAGAAACAGAAAACAAACTGCACTACAGCATGCCAGAGGCTGGAGTTGAGTGAGTGCCGACTAAGCAGCCATCACATTATCAGGCGGAGTCCAACTGATGAGAGTTCTGTAAGATGGGGCTTAGCTTTTAGTAGTCATTCAAGCTCCATCAAGGCCGGTTCTGCCTCGTTGAGAATCATAGCTCTTGCGCTTATGCGTACGCCTGTGGAAAGTGGTAAATCGTGATGAATGTTGGCTCATGACATGTGCATTGGGTAAGCAGGAGGCAGTTAAAGAACTTGCCAGTTGCAAAAGTCACACTGAGACAAGAGTTTGGACAGGAATGATGCAAACCGTAAACAGTGGATTGCTGAAGACTTAACAAGCAGTAAAACCTCTTTAAAGGTCTGTCTGTAAAATGAGATCTATTTCATGTATTTCTTATTGTATTTCACGTAATTCATATTTACCTGTCCAGGCTGTCCAGAGTGCGTTGGATGTCCTGGAGGACCAGGGTCACCGGGCTGTCCTGGAATTCCAGGTTCTCCATCTACTCCAGGGGGACCACGGCCTCCCTAGAAATCAATCAAAACACATCTTATGAGTTCCTAGAAGTCTACATCTGTAAAGCAGCTCTAATTCCCATTTACTATAACCACAAAAATTCATTTTTCTATTGTGAAGAATGCGTCACAATTGATATGTGTGTCGTTTCTGCATTAAAATACAAACAATCAGGTAGCTCAGAAGAAGGTATGTCTAAATGACCAGAGAACAGCCTCCCCTGCTAAATCCATGTCCAATCAAGATTTGCATAGTTTACTATTTCTTGAGTACAAGTCACAAAGCACACTCAAGACGCGGTGTTTAAATTGCTTACTTCCACAGCTTCATAGACAAATACACAAATAACATCTTTGCTTCTGTATTGTTGCAGTTCAGTACCAATGCTATGCTACATTGGAGAAGAGTACATTAATCCTATCCTAATCGATGGTCTTGCGAAAGTCATCAGGAAAAAGGGAAGCCTTGGTCTAGATGACTCAGTAAAAAGCTAGGTTTACCTAATATTTAGTAAAGCTTGATGCAAAAAAGGCTTGGCTTCTTTTATAGATAATATTCAATATTTACTATTAAAGTCCACCAATATACCACTCGTTGCTTCTAGCTAAAAGAGCTGTAGCCAGGAGGTGGACGTCTCCTGTCTCCCCCACCCGGTCACGATGTGGAGCGCAGTAGTCGTTAACTGGTCACGGACTTAGAGCATGGCCCTCCACAGAGAGAGAGAAACCAGGCCTGAGAAAACGTCCTCTAGCACTATACTGGGATGCAGTCTTCATGATTTCACAGAGCAAGCCAAAAACATTGTTAGACCACCTTAGATTCTTCATCAACTTCCCATATGAAAAACAAGAACACCCCCTGCGTCCCACTTCTCTCTTCTGCGAACCCATGAGGACCTATTCCTGCCAGAGCAGAACACAATTCAATTTCGTTTCTGTGGTGAGAAACTACAGGGTGGGTTAAAAGGCAGTCTATAAGATGTCTTATGTTAAAAATAATATACATATACAAATTGGCTATTCTTGAAGAGTCCCTTTTTACTAGCATATAAGACGGGACAAGTCTGCTATTAGGGTATTCTCTGAAGTCAGAATACACTGCCCGTCTCAATGAAAAAAAATACTGTATTAAGCATAAACTTTTACAACAAGGCAACCACCAGGCATACCATAACGAAAAAAAGTCCATCAATATGCCAATAACACTCATGCATACATTTGATAGGGCTGAAAAAAGGGAAAATCTCACAACTGATGTAGAGAAAATGTGGAAAGTATGAATAGGGTAGACTTTTAGGTGTCGCCTACTAAACAGCACGTGTGCTGACTGTTGTGAGACATATTGTGGGCTTACCAAGAACATACATGGGTTAGGAACCCACCCATGGCTTAACATTGATTCGCTTTCCCGTCACTCCCATTTGCCTGCTTCCTAGTTGTGTCCCAGCTTGTCAATGTTGTGTTTGTCTCTCCTATGGGGAATAACCTCTTTACCATGTCTTTTGATGGCTGACGTCTATGTTTCTACTGCTTGCTTTTCAAACACTACTTTTGGGTTAATCACTGCCTGGAAGTGCATATGTTTTTCAGCTGTCTCCCTCGTGTACTTTTTTCCCTTTGTACTCCATTGAGCTCTGTGTCACCTGTGTGCTCCTCCCTGCCCCCCCATTTCGAAATCGCCCTTGTTTACTCCCCGCATGGCTTTCTTGCCCGTGTTCTTCTCTCCGTCCTCTCCGCATTGCTCTCTTTCACCCATTTGCTCTGCTTTGTCAGCTTCCACCACCCGTACCCTCTGTGTTGCTTGTTTAGTTGCGCCCCATGCTGCTTTTGACCCCATCCGTGCCCCTCCTTGTTGTTTTCTCCCTCCATGTTGCTTCTGTCCCCATTGCTTCCGTTTCCACATCTTGCGTCCCCAACTCACTTAAAAATATATATTTTGCACCTTTTTTTAGTTACGGATCGAACTTGGACCAGTAACTTCAAAGAAAGAAAAAAGTGACTGCATCATTTTGTAGTCATGCGCATGTGAAATGACCCCATGGGCCATGTCAAAGGCGTTTTAAAACTTTTTCGCCATACTGCACAGTATTGGGGATACTGTGCAGTAGGCCTAAAAACCACTGGCAAACCAATAGGTCCTAAAAGCAAGACCTGTTGGACCTGACAATACTTGTTTAACTTGGCAGGTGATGAAATAAGTTGTTAAGTGGGATGTAAAATGGGGCAGAGGCTAACCAAGGAATTAACAAACATGTACAATTGGGGACACGGTTTCAGAAACGTAACTAGGGAAGTGTATTCTGTGTAGCAAGGAATTTGGACTAATACAAAGGAGAATGTATCCTTACAAATGCAGCAACATTATAATACATATAAAAATATTAAAGAAAGGTTTTCGTATAGGGCAATTCCTGGACTGAATTACTTGAAGGTGGTCTCAAATATGATCATATAGGAAAATAAGTGGCACCGAAGTATATTGACTTCACTAAGATCACAACATTTTGTCAAGTGAGGGAGACAAGATTTGAACCCGGATGTTCTAGTTAACCACTCAATTGATATATTCTTCTCTATCGTGCCAAAACAACAAAGGACAATGATTTGGGAGTAAACCAGTAGGCTGTAAATACACCAATCACTTTTTAAATCAATCTGACACAAGACAGCTTTCTAAAAAAGTACAAAGATAACCACAATCCTCCCTACCTTCTTTCCTTTCTGAGACAGAGGCGTACTCTTCTGTCTCTGGCTATAAACTCAACAATGACAAATGCGAAATTCTGCCCCTAACTAGATTTACTTTTAAAGACGATTTTAAAATAACTAATTTTAAATGGAACACTAAACATATAAAATACTTAGGTATGTACTTCTCTGCTTCAGTTAAATCGTCAATCTCCATTAACTTAGACAAATGTTCCTTAAAGATATCTTCCCTAATTGACAAATGGCACCCTTTATACTAATCCTGGTGGGGAAGATTAGACACAATAAAGATGATGTTATCCCCGATTGTTCTTTTTACTATTTCTAACATTCCAATTGCCATACCTCAAAAGTTTTTTAAAAACATTAATTCCTTATTATCTTCCTTTCTTTGGAACAAAAGAAGAGCCTGTATGTCACTAGCAAATCTTATTCGACCTAAATCAGAAGGGGGAGTAAATGTTCCCAATTTGTTTACCTATCATAAAGCTTTTAATTTGCGTCAATCATCTCATTGGCTAATAGGTTCCACGTCAGACTCTCCTCTCTGGGTTATTCTTGAGCATTCATATCTCGCTCCCTTCTCTTTTCAAGAATACCTATCATTTACTCGAAAGCCTCAGAAATTATCTACTCCCATTGTTAAACATACAAACAAATTATTAGATACATTCATACTAGATAACTCTGCCAACATGAGATTGCTTTTACAATCCTACATATGGCATAATAACTGCATAACGATTAAAGGTAAACCCATTTATTGGAAATCATGGAGACAGAAGGGTCTTCTTTGGGCTCATCAATTAGTTCAAAATGATAAAATTATATCCTTTCCTCAAGCTAGAACTATTTTTGATTTTCCTGTCTCATTTTCCAATAAATATCAATTGTTACACAATGCTTTGAATCTAGCTAGTAACCACTCTGTTCTCATTCCGGCTTTATCCAATATTACCTCCAACATCACTCATGCTTTTCTGAGCTCAGGTCCTAAAGCATCAAGTATTTATACCTGCTTACGCAAATTGACAGCACCCAGAGATAAGACTAAAGTCGAACTGGAATGGGAACATGATTTAAATGTTAATTGGTCCACTCAAATCAAATCAAATCAAAACGAGCTTTATTCGATTTTAGGCATATAAAATCATAAAAGCAAACAATTTAAAATGCCTCATCACACTTATAAAAATACATAGATAAACATAAATATATACAGGTTCATAAATCAATTCATTTTACTGTAACTATTTCTAATGCATAGGAGTAAAAATATTTGGCATCTACACTAAAAATAATTAATCGAAAATTTAGCACCTCTCATATATTTCCCGTCAGAGGTCTAAGCATTAAAAAATGTCCTTGCTCTCAGTATGCTTTTTAGGAAACCCACCATAGTTCCAATACAATAATCATTATCCATCATCTGTAAGTACAGAAAAGCAGGGCGACATTGCCTCCATCCCCCCTGTTTTAATAAAGGTACAATCCATCTACGTCGTTCATTTGCATAAAATTTACAGAATAGAATTGCATGGATAGTTGTTTGTGAGGAGATGTTATCACAGGGGCACAAGCATAGTTCCCTTGACCAATTGTTCATGTCTGGGTGACTAATCAAGCGGTGGAAGGTCCCAAATCTAAAACGTTTTAACACGTACCTATCGTATCCCCCTATACAGCACAATAGGTACGGTTGGATATTATACGTTATAGTAATCATTTGATGCTGGACCACCGTAGATTTGTTCATTTCCAGTGCTAGCCTGTTCTCCTCCAAAAATGTCATACAAACTTTTTTGAATTACTTCCGATGTATGGAATTCATTACTTCAGGCAAAAAAAAAAAATCTGGATGCCCAATATCATGCAAATTTTTTTTTACATATTTTAGCCAAGTGATCTTACTGGCATAATCTAGTTTCATTGCATCGGTTAGGATTTCCTTGTTTAGACCTGTGCTGGTAGAGGTCCAAATTCTATGCCAGAGCAGCACTGGTTGTACCTTAATTGAGTCTGAAATGTATGGTACTCCTAGCTCACTGTAGCAGTTAAAAACTGAAGTGCTGGCGGGAACTGCCAAGATAAATCTTAAAAAGGCGTTTTCAACGTATTGAATAGGTGCACAGTCATGAAATCCCCATATACCCGCCCCAAAGGTTGCAATGCTCACACATTTAGCCTGGTAGATTTTCAAGAGGATTTCAGAAGGTTTTTTGCCTAGTTTTTTTAGTGAAATTGATTAAGGCCGCAGTAGACTTCATAAACAAAAGGCTCCTAGTCTTGATCGCCTGGGCCCAAGACCCAGTACGGTTAAATAAGACACCCAGATATGTAAAAGAATTGATAAGTTCTACCCTGCTTCCCCCAGCTTGAAAGCTTCTACATTTTTGTTTCCCTCTCCCACAAGTCATTATAAAACTTTTCTTTGTATTCATTTTTAGACCCAGGTTGTCCATAAAACTAGTATAAAAAGTAAGAGCCCTTTGTAAGCCAATCTGAGTACGTGCCATAAGCACCGCATCGTCCGCGTAGAGAAGGGAGACTATTGGACGCTTATTTACGTATGGCGGGTCCCTAGCGTTTGACACCAACTCCTGTTCCAACGCGTTGGTATAGAGAGTAAACAGGAGTGGTGCCAAAACGCATCCTTGCCTCACTCCCCTCTCCACTCTGAACGATGCGGTACACTCTCACTTAAGTCCATAACGGACTTTGGCTGTGCGCCAGAGTATAGCTGTCTTAAAAACAGAAATAATATTGGGTCGACCTTAAGATCGCTAAGAATACCCCACAATTTGCTGTGTATGACACAGTCAAATGCGGCTGTAAGGTCGACGAATGCCAAATAAAATTTCCCTGATTTAGCCTGCGTATACTTTCCGATTAAAATACTAAGATTAAGAGCCTGCTCGTTGATTCCTAAACCAGATCTAAAACCGTAATGTACATCACTTAAAATGTTATTTTCTTCTGCACCTGTTTGCAGCCGATCTAGAACAATCCTTCCCGCTACCTTCATAAGGGAATCTAATAAAGATATCGGGCGGTAGCAGGCGGGATTTTCCCGATCCCCCTTCTTAAAAAGTGGGACAATTATCGATTCGGACCATGTATCTATAAATCCTTTTGCACAACATGCTTGTAAAACCTGTGTTAATATTGCGGACCACAACTGCGGGGTTGACTTAAATAAATCAATTGGCACCCCATCCGGGCCTGGGGCCTTACCACTCTTACTTGCATTTATAGCCATAGTTACATCTTCCAGAGTGATATGAAAGTCGATAGGCAAAAAGTCCTGGTGGTCCCCCTCGAGCTCTCGTCTACAATCTATTTCCCTCTCTGTAGTACTCTGTAGGGTGTAGACATTTGAAAAAAAATCCACCCAAGTTTTTTCCTCAATTGCTACCTCTATTGAAGGCGCATCGGGTTCAGTAATAAAAAGGCGCATTCACGGCCTGCCAAAATAGGGAGCTGTCTTTACTCACTGAAGCTTCTTTAAGATTCTCCCAGGCCTTCTCTTTCATTTCGTTTTTTCTAGCTTTTCTAGCTTCGTTATACAACTTCCTGCATTTCCTAATTTCCTCCTTGTCCCTAACTGACTTATGTAGGGCTTCTTTTAAGTTGGTATGGGTTTTTGTGCAGTTGTTGTCAAACCATCCCTTCCTGCAATTACGAGTACCTTTGCTTTCTGCTTGCAGCAGGTTTTTAACAACCTTTGTAATCTGGGCGAAAGCAATCAGAATGTTATCGTGCGATGGACTATCGTTTAGGCACATTAAGATTGAATCATACGCCTTAAAGATAATTTGTTTACTCAACTCCAGCGGGTCCAGACTAGACCAGCGTAATGTGTATCCATTTTGTCTTCCTATTGCTACATTTTGTACCCATGCTACTTGATTGCAATGTTTCCTTGCTGCGATGGTTGGAATGGTTATGTTTACACTTAGGGGCAGGTGATCGCTCATTGCATTTCGATGGATGTTATAGCCAGTAACATATCTTGCATATCGGTTTGGCACAATTATGAAATCTATAGTGTATTCAGCACCTCTGCCTATAAAGGTGTGCCCAAAATCCACCCTAGGCGAGCATAAACAGTTTGCAAAACCAAAATCATGCAGAAACAAGATCTCATTAAACATCTCACCTCTATCTGAGTGAAAAAAAAGAATCGCCGGGTCATCCTCCTCAGTTGTTAAACCACATTTTCCTAATCCGGCTAGCGGGCATAAATCAACATTAAAATCCCCACCCCAAATAGGAATTATTTCAATCTCTCCTTTTGATATTAATTTACTAATATCCTGGCTAAGCCTCTCATTATATCGCCCATTGGTCCACTCAACTATGGAACAAAATTTGGCTTAAGATTAGGAAAACCTCTAGAGCAGCTGACACCACACAGACGCTTTTCTTTATTTACAATAGATTACTTCTTTCCCCCATTTTCCTCCATAAGATAAATGCTGAAACACCTAACACTTGCTGGTCATGTTCTTCCACGAATGCAGATTTAAAACATTTACTTTTTACTTGCCTGTTTGTACATGACTTTTGGAAAAGTGTTTGGAAACAAATCATCCTAATCTTTCAATCCGGGGTATCCTTCTCTTTTGCTAACAATTTTGGGCTCTCTTTCTGATAATTGGTCTCAATGTCCTTTAAATTTGCAAGTTTTAGATTTACTTTTGGGGGTAGCATTTCAACAGATCACCAAACATTGGAAGAATCTGTCTGATCTCTCTTTTCAGGCTTGGTGGTACGCTGTATGTCACAACCATAGATTGGACACTGTTTATGTATATCCATTGTCTTTGACTGTAAAACGTTTAAATCTATGGTCCCCAGTTACGACATTTATCGATTATCAGGCTTAGCTTTAACATGCACGCACTACTTCGGAACAAGAGGTTTTAAAACCTCCTTGACATTCTGTTTTTCTGCTTTTAACATTGTTTATATAGATTTAATAGAAATATGTTGTTACGTTTCTGACAAATGACAAGATCTGTTATATATCTTTGTATTTTCCTTAGCCTTCTCTTTTCATTTTTTATTGATAATGTAATCAATTATTCATGTACAGTCATATGTTTTCATATCATATTGTATGTGTATATGTGTATCCTTATTGCATTTCCCCTTTTCTTTTTCCTTCCCTTTTTACTTGAATAAACTTTACTCTTTTCAAACTTAAAAAAAAAAGTACAAAGATAATTTAAGGACTGGGGGACATTATTTTTACTGGCTTCCTCTGACTTAACAAATAAAGTGATTTTATGAGTGCCTCAACACCTCAGTGGAGTCTGTTACACAGACGAGCGCTTCAGTAAATGCAAGTCTTCAATGAAACACCTGGAGGTGGGAGTCTCAGCTGCAGACACTTTCATGCACATTTGCTTAAAATGCGAAACGTCCAAGGTGAAACACACTCTTTCGGATTTTAAGTTTGCGCGAGTCTGTCCTGATGGTTCTACATTTAAAAACTGCATTAGGGAGGCAAAAGAAAGGGAGATACCTTGCAATATGTGGGACTCCAGTCTGGCTCTTTTTGTTTTTACACAGCCAGTACACATCGTCAAAGGCCGAGCCAGAGCCAGACATTCGGTCTGAGCTAGGCTCAAGGCTTGCTTTCCTCGCCTTGCTCTAGTGGAGAATTTGTTTAAACGCATCACCTCCTGTTGTCATCCCATCACAATCTCCCCTTGGTTAACTTTCAACTTCAGTACCCGCGTGCTCGCTCTCTCATTATATACCTGGCCAGTTTCCTCTACTCTCATTCATTCACAGTATGTCTACCCCAATATTCTCACTTGTATCCTTGACAGATTTATTTTCTGCTGAGACCTTCCTGTCCTAATCATGCCCGCTTCTTTATCTCACTGCCTCTCAATTCGTCCTCTCTCTACCTCATTCTTACAATCTATAATTCTCTCTTCCTCTAGCTATCTATCTCTTGCACCTAAACCATTCTCTCATTTTCATCACTCCATTCCTCTCTCATTTCTGTCTTTTCCAGTTTCGTGCTCATTTCATTTTTACTCCATCCCTACCTCTTCGGTCTCTCTTTTCTCCAAGCCCTTACAGAGCTTTAGTTCATCGGATGGGTCCATCACAAACGTGACGGATACTCCGCCCACTGTATTACAACTGCCATGGGATATAATACACTTGCAATAACGTGAACGGGATATCCGTCACTTTGTGACGGAGTAACCTGTCGTTTGAACTCCATATCAGGCCCTTTCTTTCCAGGGATGAAGCTGTCATTATCAGTGGCATCGGGGCATGAGGGGTGTGTAGTGTCCTGCTGGACACGTTCTAGTGTTCTGCCTGTTGTCAACCCACACTGTACACCCACCCATCACATGCGTCACCGGTCAAGTGACACTGTTAAAAAAAGGGGCCGTTCGCACATGCCCTGGGCCAGTTCCAGTACCCTACCTTACTGTGTCCATGTCCAGTACTGGTAGCATGTAGGGCCAGGGCCCACAACACCACAATGGCGGCGAGGGGGTCCGACCCCGCGTGCACGCCTGCTGCAGCTCAGTCGTGCTCCCATGGGGAATGCTGTCAGAACACCCTGTACCTAGTGCCTGTAAAGCATGTCAATGTGGCCGCACACAGTGAGCCTGTACACGCCACGGTCAGCCAGGGAGAGCTAAGGGGTGAAGTGCTGCCGTACCCCTGAGTGACCTTCCTCAGCACCTACATTATCTGCATGGGGCGAGGAGACTGTGCCCAAGTGCCTGCATCGAGGAGAAGGGACAAGAGCAGTCCAGCGAGAGGCACACCTGAAGCACCGCATGCAAGAGACACGAGCGTGGATGGGCCCGTGAATGTCACCGCCATTGCAGTCCTCCAAAATGCCCACAAAGACAGCAGCCCACAACAACGAAAGGCAGCCTGCCCAGATCGGCTTGCAGTGCCTAAAAGGCACGGCGCAGAAGCTGCCTCCCAGAGTGTTGGGGAGGAAACCAACACTGCGACCAGAGGACTGTGAAGGCACCACCAAGTGACTCGTGCACGGCCACCCTGCCAAGTCCATGCAGGGCCGTTGGGCCGCTGTTCCGGGGTGAGTGCCAAAATGCCGCAATTACAGGACACTGTTCCGCGATTAAACAGACCCCATCTGTGCGCATAGCCTGCACTGCACTGACCAGAGGCAGGAGGAAAGCAACCTCCCGCGCCTCGATTGTCCTTTCCACTGCCAGCCTACCGGCACCGCAAGAAAAGATAGCATGCTGCATGTTAGCACAAGGCCTGCAGTAATCAGTGAAGGCTGCCGTGACCTCTGCAGCACTACCCAGCAGCAGCACCAAGCACCACTTACCGTACTGACTCACAGCAGAGGCCCTGACCGGGGTTAAAATGAAACAATTTGCCGCACCGAAGGAAGCCCCGCCCCAGGAGATGAGGAAAAGACTGGGAATGTACCTGGTCAAAGCCGTGCACCAGGATCTCCAGTCACCGCATAGGGCGCCAGCCACAGAGGTGCTGTGCGGCCCATAGTTGAAATAGCTGCACCTTGAAGGAGTCATGAAGTCAGGCCCGGTGGGGTAGAGGGCCCGCCTGCAAGTGTTTGCATCCGCATTCGGGCCGCTGGCAGAGAGGAAAAGCCTGAGCGGCAAAGTGAGCCCTCACCAATTCGCCCATTAGGCCACCACATGAGGTGACTAGAGCTTTGACCTGCAAGAGCCGGGGGTTGGCAAAGCGAGTGGCTGCAATGCCACCTAGTGGGTGATCGCTGCACAGCAAGCGCCTCTGATTAAACATACACACGCGCGGCCTCAGTTAAAGCATAAAGACACTCAAGCACATGAGATGGGCGCCCCAGCTGCCCCGCATGACTAAGCAAAAAAAAAAACTGCAGACTCCCACCCTATACCCTCCCACCTTGTAAGAAGGAGACATCTGCCAGTTTGTAGGAAGTCCCGCAGAGACAGTGAAGCTGCCGTGGCACCAGGAGACTCATTGCAGCTCCACCTAGCAGTCACTGTGACGCACCACACCCAGCCACAGACACATGAAGCAGCCTTGATCGGGCGAAGATTGACAACAGGGACCTGCCGCCCGGCATGTGTAAAGAGCCCTGTAAGGCCCCCCAAGTCACCTGAGCACCAAGCAATTTATGAAAAAAAGCGGGCGGCTTGGTGAGAGGCTCGCCACCCTCCATATTGTCAGTAGCAGCACCCCACCAGTGGGGGAAGAGACTTTGAATGCACCTGCTCTCAGTGCCACCTAGTGGCCATTCCCTGCACTGCACCCAGCAGGTCTGGCTGAAGAAAGAAAGACTAAGTCACAGTCACTACATGGTTCCAAAGGACGCAGGAACCTAGATTGTCATAACAGAGGCACTCTGAATAAGTGTACATATGCTGCCTCCAGCACAGAGTTAGCAGATGGGAAAATCAGCCCGCTAGTAGAACTCAGAGGTTGTGTGCCCACAGAAGATAGACTGCAAGGCAGAAGCTTGAACAGGGTGGGGCCATAGAGGAAACAGAGACTAACCCAGCGAGAACAGCAATGCAGCATATGCCCATTAGGTGTTGCCTGTTCTTGGCACATGGACGGAGGAAGACCGTGTAACCCCCCGCAAGGAGCAACAAGATGCTCACAGCTGCCCAGGCCAGGAGAAGCATCAAGGGGCCAAGCAAGATCCAGAGAAGGCAATAAGAATGAGGGCAGCCAAGCCCCATGAAGACGCAAGTAAAACGCACGCAGAACGTGCAACCCCCAGTGGCTGTCTTACGCCACCGCAAGCAGGAGGAGTGCGCCACCTACCCCCAGTGGTGAGTAGCCATCACCACAAGCCAGAAGAACGGGCACTCAAGTGCCAGAAGAGGGTGCCTTGGAGAAGGACCAAGAGAGCGGAGTCCGATGTGCACTGACACATGCACCCAGGAACTTGACAGCACGGGCAGACGCCCGGGAGATAGAGACACCTCCAGAGAAGCACCACTGAATGCAGCAAGGAGAGTCTCTACATCTCCACTGCACCAGCGAAGCCCCGCAGTAACCCAAAGACAGCAGAGTGTCATCCCTCACACTGCCTCAAGACGGAGTCGCCAGTGACCCCAGACAGACAAGATGAGAGTCGCACACTCCACGTGGCAAGCTGCCACCGCAACATGTGCTCCGACGACAGGCGACACGTGGCTGGATGCCACATTCCACAGTGAGCAAGGAGCACATCACACGAAGTGACCAACCCTGCCAAGAATGCCTGAACGAAGGCAGGATCAAGTGCCACGACAGCGCATGCTCGAGGCGCAAGCACAACACGCTCGAGCAAAGAGGTAACTTGCCACCCTGGCAGAGGAGCACCACATAAATACCAGAGGAGGGGATGGAGCCTGCAAAAGGGCCTCAAGGAGAAGGAGCACATCCTACCAACAGGACAGACCTGAAACAGGTCAGCAGCAAAGTATAGACCGTCCCGCTAACTGGACACGGCCAGCGAGATGTCCATGTGGCGCAAACAAGAGACATGTGGCAGGACGCCACATCCATGTGAGGAACCTGGTCGGAAGGAGAAGAGCGTGGCTGGACGCCACTTAGCGAAGGAGAAGAGCGTGACAGGACGCCACTCCACCAAGGAGGAAAGGAGAGTGGCACAACGCCACAGGGCAAACAACCACCACAGGTGTGCAAGATTGAAAAGGAGAAGAGCGACAGGACAGAGGACTCGGGCCAGCACTGGCGAAGGTGTTTATCAGCACAAGCCAGCCACCGGAGTGCAGAGATGTCACTGGAGACAGATTCGCGGGAGGACCAACCGTAAGCCGCTAGCAAGCGCGATCTGTGTCCAGGCCCCACCCTTCACAGTGCAACCATCCCCTCACCTGTCACCGGCTGCTTGGCATCGATGGCATCACGTCTAACAAGTGCACGTGCTAGAAGATAGCCACGAAGTCCCTCCAGTCCTCCTCACTCCACAAAGTCACCTACAACAAGAGATCGCCGCCTGTTTGCCCAAGTGTAAAATAAAAAAATATCATCATGTTCATCATCCAGGTGCATCATCACCAAGAACATCAATGGAACATCGCACCACCAGAGTGGATCCAAACACTCAAGACATCCAGAGGTCAAAGAGGCACTCCTGGTGCCGTGGGAGGCTAGCCACCCAGAAACCTTATGTGTGCCCCCATGAACCTGAAGCCTGCTGAAGAAGAGCATACCCAACCATTGGACTATCCATCCTTGGGGTTACAGGAGTCTTGGCCATGGCCCTGTTGGGAGTTCTGCAGCGACCCCTCAGTGCAGCCTACGAAAGGCCCGCACAGCCCATGCGGTCACGTGGCAATCTAGGGGCAAGGGTTTCAACGGAGTTCCTGTGAGAGGGGAATCCGAACCGGAGAGATGCGTCAGCAGCAGCTCCACGACCGGCACCGGGATCCATGGAGGTCACAGATGAAGACTTGTAACCTAAAGACCATCTGATAGAGGCATGTGAACCTGAATCCTATTGGCGAGAGCACTCAGACTCTGAGACCCCACCCTTGCGGCTGCATGAGTGATATGGCTGTGGCCCTGTTGGCAGCTCCTCAGCGACGCCTTCGCTCAGCCCACAAGAGGCCCGCACAGTCCACACCATCCCATGGCAGCCCAGCAGGAAGGCCCTCCAGGAGACTCCTGTGAGAGGGGAGTTCAGGCAGGAGAGGCAAGTCTGAAGTTGCTCAGCTATCGCGAACTAGAAAGCATCATCGCCTCCAAAGAAAGCCCTCATCCACCAAGGTCATCCTCTGTGTTTGCAGGTTGGCTGCCCACCGGAGCCTGAGCACCTGCAAGAAGATCTCCAAAGTGGACTCCACCACCGCTCCAGATGCACCGCTATTGAAACTTTGTAAATAGACTCCAACACTGCGAGACCAGGCCGGTCTGAACTACATCGCTGAGGTGAACTAAAGCCTTCTGACCATGCGGTCCAGAGCTCCAGCACCGCCCGGCAGACGGCCTGAAGAGACTCTTTGGTGCTATGTTTCGTTATGTTGTTTTTCCCATAGGGTGGTCTTTTGTTTGTTATTGTTCCATTAAGATTTGGGAGGGAGGTAGTGTCCTGCTGGACATGTTCTAGTGTTCTGCCTGGTGTCAACCCACACTGTACACCCACCCATCACAGGCATCACCGGTCAGGTGACACTGCTAATAAAAGGGGCCGGGTGAACGTGCCCTGGGCCAGTTCCAGTGCCCTACCACACTGTGTCCATTACTGGTAGCATGTGGGCCCAGGGCCCACAACACCGCAGGGCGTACTGCACCCTAACTATGGTTGTCTTTTCTTCTAAACTGAGGAGCCTATTTCGCTCACAGACAATATTGTCAATGACACCCTTGCGGAGACACTGCTGGTCTCAATGCCAGTGTTCTTGTTTTGTAGGTGACAGTCCCTGGAATGCCCTATCCCACTTAAAATTGTCTGAACCAAAGTGGCATGAAGTCAAATATGCTCATAATACAGTGAAGATTGATGATTCATTGATGTCAAACGTTCCTGCTGATTTCACTGCACACACTGATGGCATTAGTACAGCACTAGTACTGCTGAATATTTATAAAGAAATTTCCCATACTGAGTCAAGGATTAACGCAGATCCTGCCTGGACACTAAGTCAGCTTCTAGCGACCCGATGTTCTATTCAGTTTCAGGGCCCTGCTCTGACACTTGTTCTGCTCAAACGGTTACTGTCACTGCAGACATACCCTGCTCTGGCCAGACTCAAGAGGACCTTCAGGTCGTTAATGTCCTTGCAAAGACAGTTCACAGTATTTCTGGGGTTATAACACTCTGAACCACAAGCACCAGGCGAATAAGAGCAACTGTGGTAACCTTCAGCCTTCACAACAAAATTAGGGCAAATGGTTTCTCCAATTCTGCGTGATATTAAGCATAGACTGGCAACATTGAATGGACTATGTTGGTCAGATCACAACTTATAGCCTGATTTTTTTCAGCCTAATTTTCAGGCTGATTTGCCAATTGATCCACCCTGCGATTCAGACATAAGTGATAAATATAGATAGCACATTTATAAAAATTATTATTTTTGTAACATGATAATCAAGCTTCCTCGAATATACAATATCTATTCTAAGTTTTCTGCATTTTAATTTTTTTACATTCTTGATCTAATTATTTTATATTAAAGAGTACAAAGCCCAAAGTGCTACACCAAGGCAGTCTGTCATATTTTATTTTCTTGATATGAAACTTTGTATACTATTTTTTTGTTCATGGTACAATGCAATCTTCTCCCATGTCTTTATATTCGAACAGTGATGATTTGGTAAGACAATTGCTTCTAGTATGTTACTTGAGCACCAGGAGAGCTTCATTTTAAAACTGAGTCCAAATCTAACATCAGACCACAGCTTCCGCCTTTCATTCTACTACTTGTCAGTTCTACAGTTCTATCAAACATGCTCATTTGATGCTATCTTGTGGTTGCAGATCTAACTTCATCCACCACATCCCTGTGCCCTGCCACCACAATGCGGCTGAACTCAACTAACCCATTTACAGAGACAGTTCTGCCCAACATCCAGCTAAATTGTGACTTACAATGGTTTTAAGTATGAAGCTATGTGCATCTCTGTCTCCCCACACTATTACAAGTAACACTAGGGTCAGTGCCAAAGTTCACCTGGAGCACCCCTCATTAACTCACACATACATACAACCAAGAACACAGGCCATGCTTGTTCCAGTTTGCAACTAATCAGACAAGGCTATAGATCTGTGAGACCAGGACACCACTAAAGATACTCCCTATAAAGGACTTGGTACAATCACAGGAGTGACCCTGCATCTACATCCCTGGATTCACACTGACTCCTCAAGTGGCCCATTTCCCAGGCATTTTACTGCACTAAAGGGAAGAAAGAACACCTCAGTCATGAACACAGCTTTTTTTTTTTTAATAAACATTTCCCATGAACACAGCTTTATGCATGGAGACTAGCAACCAAAGATAGCAACCTAATGCCTTCATTAATTTAGTTGACGTACTACCATTATGTCTTTATGCCACCCAAATGGGTACTGATACTATACGCTGTTAAAACAATATCGTTATAAACTGTCTCTACCACAGTAATGCCTTGGACATTTCGCCTACATACTGCCATTATGTCTGTATGCCCACCCCAATATGTACTGCTAATATGCTCTGCTAAAACAAATCATATAGTTGCAAGCTGTGTCTACCTCAATAATGTATCGGCTAAAGATCCTAACACCTACATATGTTTCGCTTATGTACATCCATTTTGCCTGCATGTCTATCCAAATATGTATTATGTAAACCACATGCCTACTACTATGTAAAGACTGTAAAGCACTCTGATGCCTTCGGGTCAAGTCTGCGCTATATAAAACTCTACATATAAATAAATAAAATAAATGTTTCACATTTTCATTGTTTCCCAGGACCAAAATGTAGTTGTTCTGACTGTTTATCTAGAAACAGCCTCAATTCTTATACAACATGACGCCCGGTGGTACTTTTGGCACAATAACTTACGTATTTTCCTTTTGGCCCCCTCTCTCCTCTCGGTCCTTGTGAGCCTGGCGGACCCTGTGTGATAGAAGAAGGAAATAATGAAGAGGCAGCATTCCAAACTCAGAAACACTTTTATATGAGCAGGACTGTGTTGACTGAATAAGACTACAACGTGCCTAGACAAGACCAGCACATTTCTTTATTCCACATTATTTCAGAAGTTTCCCTGATTAATCATGACTCCATGACTGATAACCCCAGCTGTCTGTAGCCAATGTCATTAACAGTACTGTACTCCGAGAGGCATAACAAGCTCATATTTTCACACAAAGAAGCTCAATCTATTTTCTAGTGCGACTCAGAGCCGGCAAATATTTGGACGCAATAACCGGCACTTGGCCCCAAAAGTCTATGTTCAGCAAATTGCATAGAAAAAAATGAGAAAAGTATTCCATAGCAAGCTCTGCCAAGTTTCCAAAGGATTAGCAATTTTTGCTAAAAAGTAGCAAGACAATAATTGCTGGATATGCTTAGGCATTTTGTGAAGTGTCTATTGGATTATTGGCATAAGCAAAGTTATCTGTAACTTCACTCTAGTATTTTGGTTGGTACACTGGGCTGCTAATGGCTGTACCGTCCTCTGGATATAGTTTAATGTGAGTCAAATCATTTCGATTTACACAGGATTCTCAAATTCGTTTCCCACTCAGTGAAATTGAGAATATTAAAGGTTTATGAACTGGAAGTTAAAATATTATAATTAAATGATTGTGGCCTGTGTGGACACAGGCTCCAACTTGTTGATAAAAAAAATCAAAAAAGTGTTTACCAAGAAACCTTCGATCTAGTTGTGAAGCATGGAGTGGATAACTTATCTATGTACTGGAAAAACCCATTAATGGCCCATTAATGACACCGGGCAGGAAGCACAGAAAATACATATATCGATTGTAGACATATGCCTTTTTTTAGGGATTTATAGAATTGCTGTGAGTACACCAATCTATAAAAAATGTAAATTTTGTGGCGTATTCGTGGTCTACTATTAGAACTCCATTGGATTGTCCACATGGCAGACAACTAGCTAGTATAAGCAGAGTGGAAGTGCACAAAAGTACCTCCTGCTTACTTTTATTTCTCCACTGGGAGCATTTTTTCTTCAAAGAAGTCTCCTTCACCTACACTCCATAAAATATGGGTATTTATCCACTCCTTGACCGTCCTGGAAACTGGCTTACTCCTGCTAATTGAAAGGGAACCAGAACCTGTGTAAACACCAACAAAACTTACAGGCTTGCTTTCTAGGTAATCCCTAAGGGCACCCCACTGTTTCCCCTTTTGTAAAAATTACTCCAATGGCCATTCTATAAAGCTGGTGAACTGTCTGTCCGCATGAGGAAACCCAATCTGGGGGTGGAAAGGTTCGTAGTTCTTGCTCCAGTCATTCAGTGAAACATAATTTAACATTAATTAATCAGGATTTTCCAATTTACCTTCTCATCAATACCTTTCCTCGATAGGCGCAGGGCATTTTTGTGCTTCTATTAGAGGGAACATATTTAGAGATCCCTCCTTTTTAGGTCTGGCTTGACAGTATACGTTGCAAGACCTTATGTGATCAATAGAAAATCCGCTTTAAGAAGTAATAGTGAGGGAGGGCTTTGGCTCTGTCTTGCCTTTGGGAAAGCTTCTGCTCAATAAAGCAGGACTGGGCAGGTTATGGTGCTAAGTCAATGAGGCTATAGGCCTGATCTGTTCGGTATAAAAAGTCACAAGAAAAGGCAGTAGCCCTGACCTATTTATTGTGAAAAACAAGTGTTAATGCAAATAGGCCTTTAAGGATAGCTTGTCATCAAACTGTGTTAAAGCTTGTAAACTAATATTTTTTATATGGAATCTCACAGATTATCATAGTAGGGCAGTGTTTGGTGTTGGTTACCCCCTACGACAAACCCCCAGGGTAGATTTGCACTTTGATAATCCTGTTTGAGAATCCTGGTTTGAGTATACATTTTGTTTTGCCACCTGTAATTTTGTATATATTTGTAATTTTATGACTGTATATCAATAGCTATCTTGTGGGAAAGCTTATGCAAAATGCAGTGGGCCTTAGTTGGTTATGCTAACAAGCCATTGATAAAGGCTATATGCCTGATTAGTTCAATGGAAAAGTTATGTCAGAGGCTGTAGGTCTGATCTTTTTATTTTGACAAATATTGACAAAGACACTATGCCAATAGGCATTTAAGGGTCGATTATTATTGCACTGTGTTAAAGCTTGTAGACATAGATTGTGCTACACAAACTCTCATAGAAAAATATGGTAGGCAAACATTTTGGTGATGGTTTTCCCCCTGACAAACCCTGCAGGTAGATTTGCACTTCGACAATCTTTGTTAACACCCTTGGAGTGGCTGTTTTGCAAACTGTAATTTTGTGTATATTTAACATATTCTGGCTGCATGCCTGGGGGTTGCTTTGCGTGAAAGCTTATGCGGAATTCAATAGGCCTCAGTTTGACAAGACACTTGAGCACATTATTTGCTCATGTCTTAAACTTTCATATCTTCGAAGGAAATATCTGTGAGCCTCCTTAAGAGCAGCTAACTTCAGGACAATACAGGAGGCTACCCACAATTTTTTCAGGGATCCATCGAATGGTTTTATTGCCTAATTAAATTTCTCAATTTTGCATTTAACCAATTACCCAAAGTGAAGCGTTATTATGTATTGATTCTAGCCTCAGTATAATATATATATGTTCTTATTAGAAAATGTGTTGTTGTCATTTGTGTTTTGATTGATTTTATTTAAATATACCCCAAAAAGTATTACTACCACCAATAGGCCTGAGTTGGAAATGGTGACAAGGCAGTAATAAAGGCGATAGGCCTGACTGGGTCATTGGGAAAATGTACATCAGACAGCCGCGGCCCATGCAGGTAAGAGCGAGGGGCTGGGTGGGGATGGGGGGGGGGATTTTGACAGACAACGACGAGGGAAAATCAATTGTTTATTTAATTTTCCCTCGTGGTTGTCTGTCGAATCCCCCCCAACCCGGCCCCACCACTGTTGCCGAAGCCGACATCAAATGCCATAAGTCTAAATTGCTTCGTCACACTGGATGGGGCAATGGGTTAGCCCATTTCTGACATGAGCTCTATTGCCATCTGAATGATGGCATTTTGCTTGATCACATGTGCACAACAGGCTGAAAATTTGTGTGTTTTTATGCTTGAGCTGGTTGTCCAGTACTTTATTTATCTATGTTTTCTTTCACTGGTTCCATTTAAGTTATTGTCTTCTTCTTTACCTTTTTCGAGTGTTCTCCAGCTCCCAAGAAAGTTTTACTGGTTTGCTCGCTTGCTGCTCATTTCTTGTGCTGTGTGCCTTATCCTTGGCAGTCACTACTTCTAAACAGGGTGGTCATCTCGGAATTATATTGTCCATAGTGTATCATTGTTTTACTGTTCCTACATAATCATCTTTTTTAGAAGCATTATCTTGGCTGCCTTGGATCAGTACGTTGATATATTGCACACTTTTAGCATTTCAAGATGGCTGCCCAGTGCAATGTTTACTGAGCAGTAGTCATGGAATGTTCTTGTGCCTAGTGTATCATTGCTTTTTACAATTCTAAGATGGCCAACATGCTGCTTCTAAAAATGACAGCTCTGCTGGAACTTTAAAACAATGATACACAATTCACAATACCATTGCAAGATAACTTCCCACTACGATATTTAATTTTATTTTTGCTTTACAAATGTATGCCTGGCTATTTTTGGGGGTAGTATATTTTCTTTTTTCTACTTTTATCCTTTACATTGAATTAGTGTGTTTGCTTTATTGTGGATGAGTAAATGGGTGGATGCAAGAATGCATTTGTTGGTGGATGAATTGACGTACAACTGCAACACTGTATGACAGAGCACGTGTATGATGAGGTATTAAGTGCCTAAACTAATCAGTGATTGAAGAGGGACTTTCAGTTTTATCAGGGCCGGCTTTAACACTGGTGGCGCCCTGTGCGACAATGTTTGTTGGTGCCCCCCATGACCACCTCTGCCACGGATTCCCTCACTAGCACCCTTTAACAGTGCCCCTCAAGTCTCCATAACCACTGTCTCTCAGATTCATTTAGTTTTATAGCACCACTCATACCATTGTAAGGTGTCAGAGCACTTTACACCACACACACATTGCACAGACAATCATATGTGTGTAAATCAGTGTAATAGGAAATGTTACAACAGACAGGACTACAAAGTGCAGTGTAGGAGTGACATGCAATCGATACTGGTAAGCAATATAGTTTAAAAGTCCTTATTCTGGAAAAGCACAAATTCAGAATTTAAAACATAACATCATTGTTAGGGGTTCTCTTTAATAATAAGAATTGTTTTCTACCCAAAAGAACCGTTTTGGCAAGATTAGGATAATGAAAAACTGGGTAAAAAAACATATAGCTCTAACATATACCTTGCAGTTTGCATGCAGCTCTTTGATGACAGTTAATAGCTCAATGTTCTATATTAGGATTTTGACTTATAAAACACAAGTAACAAAAGGAGCTCTCTGACAAAAGCAGTAACCCACTGACCTATTTACATTAGATGCACTTTAACTGCATGTTACACGTTCCTAGCAGCAGGCATTTTAACCCTCTGCGCTAGCTTATTATGAGTCAAAACTTCCACAAGACAAACCTCTGGTCTCTTTCCAGGAAGACACTTAATTACTGGAGTTATCTTGACATTTTAATTGATGCCTGAAAATTGCTGGAGGCCAGGAACACAGCAGCAGGTGCTTTTAACATGATAATATACTTGCAAAAATGATGCCCCTAACCCAAGTCTGCGCCCGGTGTGGTGGCACCGATCGCACCGCCCTAGAGCCAGCCCTGAGTTTTATGACAGACCTTGGCATTGCAAATGCTTGTTGGAAGTCTCTGGAGTACAAATCCACTGCTAACTTAATCCCATCATACAGGATGCACTGGCAAAGAGTTCAGATTATAAAGACTGCCCAGTGCTATAGCTATGGGATGGGTAAAGATTGTTTTATGCCCATGTTGCCAGATGAATTAGGGGAACGTTTTATGAATTTTCCATGCTTTTGTCCAAGACTGGTGCAGTTTCCGGTTTCACTGTGGAAGACTGTGCAACTGGACACGGACAGATCATCATTATGCAGATAATTGTGTTCTCATAGTGGCAGTATAGAATTAAGCCTGGGCAAAGCACTACGCTACGCTCGCGTAGTTTGCGAAGTTTGCGCTACTTCGCACTACGCGAATTGCACGTAGCACAGTGCAAACACGCGTAGCGTAGCGGTAATTTTTGCTTGCTCGCGGTCCTCAACGTCAAGTTGGCGACCGCGAGCAAGCAAATGATTCATCCGGCGAGACTTTTTCTCGTTCGCGATCAGCAACATCAAGTTGCCGATCGCGAGCGTGGAAAAACCTCCTGGCGAGATTCTCAACGCGGGAGGTCAGGTTTCTCATTGCGAGTGGTTGCGCATGCTTGCGACCGCTCGCGATGAGACTACCAGTCCGCGTTGAAAGCTGCCGCTCGAGTAAAAATCTACTCGGCGGCAGTAAGCGCAGCTCGCACTGTGCAAGATGCCGTTTTCAATGATTGCACAGTGCGGACAAGCATCCGGCACTGTGCAATCAGTGCGAACAGCATTTTGCACAGTGCACTACGCAGTTCGCGTAGCTACGCGTAGCTCGCGTAGTGCGAGGTGCACTTCACGTAGCTTCGCGTAGCGCAACTTCGCGGACTACGCCCAGGGTTATATAGAATCCCAATGGCCGCCACTCTGTTGCATCATTTCATGATTCTGGGAATCCTGTCTTTACACTTACCACAGTGGAGCAAGGAGACAAGGCATGCAGCTGAAGGAAAATATGGGAAGTACCTGCTCCAGCCCAATATCCCTTTTTTAACCACCAATTTCTATTCACCAGACTTTACAAGCTTTGCAGTTTGCAAACCTCGCACAGTTTTAAAAAATCACTAAATTTTGAGGTCAACGGCTTTGTAAATGCACTAAAAGGAATGACAGGCACTAGTTGTTAAATCATTTCTTTCATGCCCCTTATCATGTCTGGAAGAAAAAGCCAGTTTGCTCATTGTTAACAGTTTTTGGAACCTATTTTTGACCACTAAAATCACAAAGCATCTCTTTATACCTGAATTTCAAAATCGAAATGATGCAAGTGGAATACTCCTTATTATGCTTAAAACAAAAAAATACTCACAGCTGATCCTGGTCGACCTCTAATTCCTGTAACCTATAAAAAAAGAAATTATAAGTAAATAAGTAGAAAAAAACATTTACTGCAAGAAATGTATAATCATGTCCATATGCAGAAGCAGCTACGAGATTGATATTTGTTTGCATCTAGATTGCCACTTGGCCTGAGTTTTCAGGTTTGAAGGAAAAACTGGGGTGCAAAGGACAGGAGCGCTACAGTTGTATTTCGGAACAGCGACAAAAGGATATTTTGCATGATGAATTAAAATACTAAAATATGAGCTAGCTGCGTAGGTATGTTCTTGAAATAAAGTTATTAAAATATGTAAAATGTGTCTGAAAAATTAATTTGACATTTTACGTTTAGTTTCCTTTTCCCCAATCTCATTAATACTGTGAAGTCAGAAACTCACTTGGTTTTTGTGTCCACTTCATTCCCATCAAAATAAAGTATGCATTGTTCTCCTTATGAGAGCACAGTGTATTTGAAGGCATGCGGCCGCACCATTAGCTTGGAAACTAGCCATGAATTTCGGGTTATTTCTGATTTTTTTAATATATCTTGTGTATTCTTGATATGCGAATTCTAAAAGTTTAAAGCTCATCCAATGGATGGCATTCCATTCTGTGGTTGCCTAGTTATGGTTCATTCATGCATATAAGTACTTTATTTATTTAAGGGGTTGGCATTGGTTCCAATTTAATATGCGTGATTTTTCCTATACATTACGCTGCCTACTAAATTTAGCACCCTTGTTATTAAAATGTGATTTTTTTGTGTTGAATTTTATTGGTACGATTACCTGAAATGAACATATTTTTGTTTTGAACAGTAATAGCTTCTGTACATAACAGGCAGCCAAACAGAGTTGATAAATAGGGGCAAACGGTTTTACTCACGATTTCAAACTTTCTGCCACGATCGAAACTTCAAAAAATGAACACGAGCAGATTCTATGTAGGAAATTATTGTAAAAAAAACAAAACTATTAAACTGTAGAATATTTGTGTACTCTAGACTGGGCAATTTTTTTAAATGAAAAACTGCATTATCACAAACCACTGCGCCATTGGCACTATTTTATTTCTTCACTTCTAGACATTATTCTCCACTATTAGTTGGAAATATAATGTTGTTGATATCTATGGCTGTGACTCAACAATAGCCGTTGCAAATAATGTGGCTATATCTTATTGTCATAGGTCCCCTTTTTAGTTCTTGCCAACAGATAGCCTTAGCTGTTTGGCGAGACCTCATGCCTCTACATATCACAAACTAAACACGCACAAACACACACACACACATGCATTCCTGCATAGGTGCTTTTGTGCAGGCATTGGCTACTGTGGTTCAGCTGACTTTACTCATTGTCTGACAAGGATGTCCATCATCCGTCTTAGTATGCGCCCATGGTATGTTGCAGATGTGACTTAGTTAAAAAAGTAGTTCACATCCATGATATGCCATGTTCATGCCCATGATCTGCCCCTGCAAGCCCTCAAGTCCTTCCTCGCCCAACTCACCACTCCTGCCCTTCCTGTCCCTCTTATTCTTTTTTATTTGTATTTTCTTTTTTTAACCCTGAGATAGGCCCAGTGGCGTAAGGAAACTAGAGGGGGCCCTCTTACAAGGTACTTGGAGGGGCCCTCTCCGGACTCAATCAGGAGCTCTCCGGCCAAAGAACTGTGCTGAAGGGGCCCCCTGGAGCTTGGCCCCCCCGCACAGTGGGGGTGCGGGGTCCTGTGTTATACACCACTTGATAGGCCTCCTGGCTCCAAAACTCAGCCTCAGCTGACCTGCTACCATGAAACCACTTCCTTCACTGTAGTTTTTTAAAATTTTGTATTTCTTTTAAGACGTGGCCCGGTAATTGAGAAATGCTACTGGGCTACTCGCTATATAATTACGTGCTTCGGCGTGTATTATATTTTTTCAGCTATCATTTTATCATAGCCGCCAGACATGCATGCTGTGTGAACCAGAAACCAAATTTATCTGCATTGCTAGTAGCATGCCTGTCTTTGAGAATTTTGGAGCCCACAGAACCTGTACAAAAGTAATGATTTAATGATGTGTATTTTATTGGTAAATGCACATTACCAGATGTCTCCTTCTAGGTCGCAGCCTACCAGACAGCACAGCTGTTTGGTTTGCTAAAGACATCTTGGGAACTTTCCGAAAGTTGACCTAGGAATGCATTTCGCATGTTGCTTACCATTGGCTTTGTGGTTTGCAACTCACATTTTCTAGCTTTATATTTGCTGGCTTTATTAGCTTTAGGCTGTCAAGCTTGAGTTAGTTTTTTCTGTTGCCCAAACCTTGCTTACTGTATTCTTCCACGAACTCAATTTCTGTAAGCATTCCTTTAAATCTTTTTCTTATCTTGTCGCATTTGCTGTGTATTCGAAGACAGTGGTCAAATGTCAGGCTCTCCCTTCTAGGGAGCTTGGTATTTATTTTATTTTCTCTGACTTGAAAGTGAGAGAATTTATGTGATACACCTGCTGAATACGAATATACCACTTTTTTACGCATCCTTTTTCCCCGCAGTGAATTACAACGCGGTCGTTACAACGACCGTTTTGTAACCACGCATACCATTACCCCGCAAGTCGTAACAACGACTTGCGGAGGGGGGGCCTTGGAATATTATAATTTACTATTCCAACTCCAGTCTGTGCAACAGAAGGGAAGGTGTTGGATTTCAAATCCAACACCTTCCGCCCCCTCCGCAAGTCGTTATTCCGACTTGCAGAGTAATTGTATGCGCGGTTACAACGCGGTCGTTGTAACGACCGCGTTGCAATTCCCTGCCCACAACCCACTGCCCACAACAAAAAGTTTAACTGTGCTGGTTTTTCAGACTATTTCAGAATTAGTACAAATGAAGCACATTGTTTTTTGTAATTCTAAGGTGTGGTGAAAACAAATATTTGAATATGATCAAAACACATTTCAATACTGTAGGTGATGGAATTTGCACACATTATCGTTTGTGTGCAGTAAAACCATATTTCAGTGGAAATGTAATGGTGATTTCAATTGAAAATGTGTTATGTGTAATGGGAGTGCGCTACAACACCATGCATTCTCCACACTCTGCCACTCCACTCCACTCTATGCTGCCCTTCTACTCTATGCCAGGCCACTCTACAACATGCCATTCCACTTTATGTCCCTCTACTCTAAGACCCTCTGCGACATGCCACGTCACTCGACTCCACGCCATTCCAATCTATGCCACTCCCTCCATGACACAACACACCACACCACTTTACTCCCCTCCACACCACCTACCCAACTCCACTCTACCCCACTCCAATCCACCCCACTCCAATCTATCCCACTGCAGTCAGATGTACCCCAATCTACCGCACCCCAATCAGCTTTGCTATAATCTACCCAAATCAACTTTACAACAATCTACCCCACTCCACCCAGTCTACCCCATTTCATTCTACTCCACCCCAACTTACTCACCCCACTCCAACACACCCAAATCTACCCCACTCACTCCACTTTACCTCACTGAAATCTACCCCACTTCACCCCAATCTACCCTACTCCACTCCAAACTACCCCAATCCACTCCACTGCGATTCAATCCACCTCACACCACTCCAATCTACCCCACTCTAACCCAATCTACCACACTCTATCCCAATATACCCCGCTCTAGCCTAATCTACCCCATTCCACCACAATCTACCCCACTCTGTGTCAATCTACCCCACTCCAATCTACTACACTCCAATCTACCCCACTCAGTCTAACCCAGTCAATCCCACCCAACTCCTTCAATCTATCCCACTCCAATCCAATCTACAGCACTCCACTCAAATCTATCTCACTCTGCTCCAATCTACCCCAGTCTACCCACTAGACTTCAATCTACTCCAATGTACCCCAATCCACCCCACTCCAATGTACCCCAATCCAACTCACCCCAATCTAATCTACCCAGCTTCACTCCAATCTACCCCACTCCACTCAACTCCAACATATCCCAGTCCACTTTACCCCACTCAATTCCAATTTACCCCACTCCAAACTCCAGTGCACTCTATCCAGCACCTCTCCACTCTAATCTACCCCACTTCACTCCAATCTACCCCACTCCACCACAATCTACCCATTCCAATCTGCCACCATCTACCTTGCTCCAGTCCAATCTACCATAATCCAATCCACCTTATCTACCCCACTCCTCTCCAATCTACCCTATTTCACTCTACCCCACTGCACGCCACTCTACCCAAATCTACCCCACTCCTCTTCACTCCAATCTAACCCACTCCACCCCAATCCACCCCACTCCAATCTACCCCATCCCAATCTGTCCCAACCAATCTACCCCACTCCAATCTACCCCTATCTACTCCATTCCAATTTACTCCTATCTACCCCACTCCACTCAATCTAACCCAATCAACCCCACGCCACTCCAATCTACCCCACTCCAACCCGGTTCTACAGCATTCCACTCAAATCTACCTCACTCTGCTCCAATCTACCTCAGTCTACCCCATTCCTCTCCAATGTACCCCAATCCAACCCACTCCACTCCAATCTACCCCACTCTACTCCAATCTACCCCAGTCCAACTTACCCCACTCCATTCCAATTCACCCCACTCCACTCCAAACTACAGTGCAATCTATCCAACTCCTCTCCACTCTAATCTACCCCACTCCACTCCAATCTACCACACTCCACCACAATCTACCCCATTCCAAACTACCATAATCTACCCCACTCCCATCTACCACAATCAACCCCACCCCACTCCAATCTACCACACTCCAATCCACCCTATCTTCCCCACTCCACTCCAATCAACCCCTCTTCACTCTACCACACTGCAGTTCACTCTACCCAAATCTACCCCACTCCACTTCACTCCAATCTATCCCACTCCAATCTACCACACACCACTCAAATCTACCACACTCCACCCCTCCCTAATCTATTCCACCCCAATCTATCCTACTCCAATCTATCCCATCTACTCCACTCCAATCTACCCTACTCTACCCCAATCTACCCTACTTCATCCCAGTCCACCCCGCTGCAATATCCCTAACTCCACTCTACCCCACTCCAATCTACCCTACTCCAATCGACCCCACTCCAATCATCCCTCTTCAATATACCCCACTCCAATCTACCCCACTCCTTTCAATATACCCTACTCTAATCCATCTACTCTGCCCCACTCCACTCCACCTTAATGTGCCCCACTCCACTCCACTCTTCCCCAGTCTATCTCACCCCACTCCAATCTCGACTCAACTCCAATCTATCGAACCTCATTATGTCCCACTCCACTCCAATCTACCCCACTCCACTCTACCGACTCTGATCCACCCAATATAACCCACTCTACCTCCATCTACCACACTCCACTCTACTCTACCCAATCTATCCTATTCTACTTCACTCCATACTACCACATGCCACTCAAATCGACCCCACCCCAATCCAATCTAATCCACTGAACCCCACCCACTGAAATCTACCCTGCCCACTACACCTCAAACTACACTACACCAATCTACCCCATCAAATCCTCCCACCCCAATCTACCCCAAACTAATGCAATCTACCCACTGCAATATATCCCACCCCAAAATACCCCACATCACTCTATCCAACTCCACTCTAATCTACCCCACTCCACTTCAATCTAACCCAATCTACCCCACTCCACTCCACCTCAATCTAGCCCACTCCAAACTACCCCATTCCTATCTATCTCGCTCGACTCTACCCCACTCCACTCCAATGAACACCCCTTCACTGCAATCTATGCTACCATAATCCACACAATCTATCCCACTCCAATCTATCCCATTCCACCCTAATGTAACCCACTTCCCTCTACCCCACTCCACTCCAATCTACCACTCTCCACCCCAATCTATCCAACTCCACTCCAATCTACTGCACTCCATTCTTCCCCAATCTACCCCACTTCACTCCAATCTACCCCAATATCTCCCACTCCACTCTGCCCCACTCCACCCCATCTACTCCATCCCAATCTACCCCCCTCCCCACTCCAATCTATCCAAATCTACCCCACTCCAATCTACCCCACTCCACCCCACTCCAATCTACCCCACCCCATCCCAACCTACCCCACACCACTCCAATCTACCCCACTCCCCTCTAATCTACCCCAATCTAGCTCAAAACTACCCACATTCCATTCCATTCTACCCAGCCTATAATCCCTCCAATCTACCCCACTCCACTCCAATCCACCTCCACCTCACTCCATCACAATTCACTGCAACCCAATTCACCCACCTCACTCCAATTCATCCCACTCCATTCTATCACACTCCAATCTAATACATCTTAATCCACCTCAGTCCAGTCCACTCAACTGCAAACCACCTTAATCCACCCTGCTCCAATCCAATCCACAGCACTCCAAACCAATCCAATCAAATCCAATCCACCCCACTGCAATCCAATCCTACTCACCCCAGTCCAATCCAACCCACTCCAGTCCAATCCACCCCATTTCAGTCCAGTCCAGTCCAATCCAATCAAATCCACTCCATTCAAATCCAGTCCACTCAACCCCAATGCAATCCATCCCAATCCAATCCACCCCATTTTAATCCACCTCACCCCAATCCACCCCACCCCTCCCCAATCGACCCCACCCAAATCCAATTCATCCCCACTCAATCTAATCTACCCCACTCAATCCAATCCACCTCACACCAACCCACTCCAGTTCACCCCACTCCACCCCACCCCATCTAATCCACCAGACTCAATTTTTCATAGCATGTTTGTAACACACATTTTTAAAACAGGAGCCAGTGAATACTCTTAGCTAAAAGACATTCACATTGACAACGCCTATAGCTCTTGAAATACTGAGACTTACTGGCTTTGCCAATGCTTGTTGTTTTAGCACTCAATGGGAGAACATTGCTCTTTACGCAGACTCCCTTATCTCTCTTTCCCCGGTGTCTTTCTTTCCACCTCCATGCCTTCTAATCACCTTCAACCCACTCACTGGTTTAACTTTCATTTCGTTTTTTTGTTGTTGTAATTGTGTATGAGAGCCTGTCAGCTGCACACTGCTGCCAGCTACCGGACTGCTCGTTTATGCTCATTAGAGCGTCACCATGAGCATACTTTAACTCTTAATTTACCTTTTGGAAATGGTCATAGGCCATCCTTGAATGGCAAATTAATAATATCATACAGAAACAAAAACCAGCATGCTGGTCTTCCATCAGAATGTATGCGCGTGCAGACACACTCTCCAGCAGCCATCTTACAATAATTTGTCTTGCAGTTTGACAAACAACATTGCAAGATACCCTTCTCTGCTTGTGTACATGATGATGTATGAGTGACAATCATTTAATGAATTTTGTTAAACTATAATAGAAATCATTGCAAGATGATCATCAATGTTTACACGTGCTTGCTTGACCATTTTGCAAGTATGTTTTGGAAAAAATCACTGTAAGATGGCCGTCCATGTAGCCACACGCAGGCATGGATGGTCATTTTGAAATGCTTTCAGCCTTATAGTGTGCCAAAGCAAACATGCATTGCCACAGGCAATAGGTCCGGGCCAGCATATTCATGGCGAGACCTATTGTTTTTATCAATGCTTCTTTTCACTAGATGTGCCCACCCTCAGCACACTGTCTTCCTCATGGAATGTGGTACGGGATGCCTTTGCTCTTGAAAATGTTACTTGGATGTGTAAACTAAATGGTATGTCAAGCTATACTAAGTCACAGTATAAATGGAATAGTTTCAATAATCTAAATAATAGATACAATTATGCCAATATATCACAGTATTTAACTCATCATTTATATTTTCTGAAAACAATAATACATTGGAAATGTTTCATTAGAAAAAAATATGTGTACAGTTGGCTAGCAAACAACTGAGATAACTTACAGCAGGTATCTGTCCTGGTTCTCCCTTTTGACCCTGTGAATCAAAAAGAAATATACATTGTCAATATATTAGCTTATCAAAACACCTAAAATGTAAAGTAAACTGTGTCCAAAGTATTGCCCTGTATGAATCGTTACTTAAAGACAAGGACAGATGGTAAATGTAAAATGTATTTTGACTGCAAGCGCAATCACACAGCATTAATGCATTTCCTCGGGAATATTAAGAAGGTCTCTTTCCCATCCCCTGTACCATGTGATTCGCACAGAATATCAATGTTAAGACTCAGTGCTTCCAAGGCATCTGTGACTATCAGTGTCAGCGCCTACAATGCCTGCTCATTTGAGAATTGTATTCTATGTATGGGAGAACTAATGGGGCATATTAACAAGGTACCTCGGGGTCCGGTTAGAGAGACTTCACTCAGGTTCCAAACGGGTGCCTGGCGGACAGGGCGGTGTGCCAAAGCGCCATCACCCATCTCCCGAGACCCATGGTGCTTTGAGAGTTAGCACTTTTAAATAAACTCGGTTCCTCTCTAAATTGAGGGAATCTCTCTAGTGTTTTGGGATAAACATTTTTAACACTAGTAACCCTTGGTTAGGGTGGGCCTTAGTGCGCCCATACCGCCGGGTTCATTCACTACAAATATTGGTCCTGACGAATGCCTGACGATATGTCCCTGAAAGGCAGAAACATGTTGACCTACACCTGGGGATAAATTTGGACTTTTAATTTGGTCCTTTATCCTACACTTGTTTTTAACTAAGTCTAATTGGCAAAATAAATAAAAGATTTTTTTGACACTAGTTGGACTTTTTAACATTCACTTTTTCACTCTTCACCAATCATTGAACCAGCTCCGCAGTAACTCTGGCGTTGTAGCACACTAGGGTGGCATTCGGCCACTCCTGGTGGGGCCCGATGATGAAGCATGTCACCAACTAGGTTGGTGAGTGAGGGCTTTCTGAAAAACCTAAAGAGGTCTTTCTCTATTAGCAAAACGCTACAGTGAAGAAGGATACATGAGTGCTCTTCTCTTTAGTGTTACACTCCTTTGTTGTTTATTTGGCATATTAACAAGGGCCAGCGATAATTATCGCTGGCCCCACATAGCGATAGAAATATTATCGCCGGCTATCGCTGAAAATTATCGCCATGATAACGCTATATTAACAATGCATAGCGCTATGGCGATAATATTTCAGCGATAGCGGTGTTTGCCATGGAACATCGCTGGAAAACCAGCGATGTTCCATGGAAAACAGCGATAACATTGCTGATACGACCCTGTGGTCGTATCAGCATAATCCACCTACCATTATTAGTATGCCTTAGTCTGGAATTTAACAGACGTTAAATTCCAGCGTTAAGGCCGAGGTAGCGCGATTTTTTATATCGCTGCACCTCCTTGTTAATATCGCGAAGCTGCCTTCACGATATTTTCATGTGCTGTTTTCACAGCCACGCCTTCTTTGCATCTCATTAGCGATGCGAGGCTGTGAAAAAACGGGCTCTACATCAAGGAAACACGCGCTAGCGTGTCCTTGATGATATTGCGATATAATTATCACCGCTTATCGCCCGAAAACGGACGCTAAAGCGGCGATAATTATATCGCCAGCCCTTGTTAATATGCCCCTAATGAGAGGCAATCCTATTCATCCCTGTCCAGCTACCTTATGCATCCCCTTCTACCATTTTCTTTCTCACCACAACTTTCATCTTTATGCAGCTTTGATGCAACTTTGATGCAACCTTTAACCTCTATCTTTCACTTTTTCATTTCACATCTCGTTGGTTTCCCACAAATAGAGAAACCAACTTTACGTCACTTGGCTCTCCCAATACCTTATGGCATTCCAGACATACACATCCCTAATTCTCACAGTAATTATTTTCAGTCTTAACTATTGTTCCTTTCTTCTCTAGGGACATATCTCTGACTAGGTTGCTCCTACACTTCTATCTTTGATTTTTCTAGTTGTCTGTTTTTGGAACTCTCCTCACAACACATCTCCCCTTTTTAGGTCGAGCCTGGGCAGCGCATTCACTGCTCTGCGAGGCATGCTGTATTAGAGTATGGAAATGGAGCACCGCCCACTCTCTGGCCATATTTTTCATTGGCTTGTGTCATTGTCCTTGTAAATGCTGGCTTCTGATTCGTTACTAGGCTTGTTAGTCTAGTCCTTCCTTAGTACCACCTTGTCTTCATTTGTAACCACCGATGAGGACTGGACTTTTTACTTCTGTTGTTACACGGCATGTTTATTTTAGTCTGTAAGCGCTATTTTCTTTAATGAATTTCTGGTCCTGCAGGCACTAAGTGCAGCACGCCATGCGTGCTTTCACTTTCAAAGCAGCCCAGGACAATCGGGGCAGCTGCTTTGTAATGCCTGCATTTACGAGAATTTGAGCAATTGCCATTATAAATGACAATAGCTTAAACTCTCACAAATGCTAGACCTGTTGCATTTCAAACAGGGCCGGACTGGCTACCGAGCGTTTTGGAATGCTGCCGAGCTGGGGGCTGATGTCACTGCCGTGGGGGCTAATTTCGTTGATGGAGACCTGCGTGTGCTACGAAATAAACAAAGCAAAACGAATTTCGTTCAGCACACGCAGGTCCCCATCAACGAAATCAGCCCCCAGCTCGGCAGCATGCCAAAACGCCCGGTAGCCAGTCCGGCCCTGATTACAAATATGTTTTTGGGTGAAAGCGCCCCTATTGCGCTTTTGCTTTAATGTCCGCCAGACCGCTTTCTTTACATACGGCTCGTCGAAAGAAAGGGGCGCAACCACTCTTAAAGTGAAACCGCGGCATGGGGCACTTTTACAGAAAAAAAGCATTTGTTTGTCAACTTGACAAACAGATGCTCTTTTTTTGTAAAATCGCCCCATACGGCGCTTTCACTTTAATGGCGGCATCGCCCCTTTCGTTAGACGCGGCTCGTCTAAAGAAAGGGGCGTGACCGACATTAATGTGAAAGCGCGGCAGGGGGCGCTTTCCCAAAAATTGTATTTGCAATGCAATAGGTCTTGCATTTGCGAGAGTTCAAGCTATTGGCATTGTCATTTACAATGCCAATAGCTCAAACTCTGTCTCGTAATGCGAGACCTCTTGTACTGAAAATGCTTGTTCACCTTTATACCTTGGCTTTCCATTCCGTTCAAATTCTTTTTTTTTTAACAAATTTTATTCAGGTTTTATACATTGTACAGCATTGACCCGAAGGCCCATACATCTACAGGATTCTGTTCAAGTTTCACAGTGTACCATTTGAGAATAAAACAAAAGAAAAACAAACTTCAAACCATGTTAAACTGAGCACAGATTAGGCACCCTTACCTCCCCCGCCCCACCCGAGGTTTAAAGCTTAGTATCGGGCAAATTAGCTGAATCGGTGTTAGGGAGACTACGTCGGTTAGATTGCATTTCCTGTTCTAGGAGGGATTTGGGGGACTCTACCACCGGTAAGTCTATACCCTTATATTCGGCCTACTGTTTCCTTATTTTCCTGTGTTTTTGCGGACAACCCCATTCCATTCGATTTTGACTTCTGTATTATCTGCATAGTCTTTGAAAAGTTTTCTTAATCTCTCTCCTGCATATCATCCCTTCCCAATGCAACTCTGTGTACTGTTTTCTCTCCATTTATCGTAGTCATTGTTTGTCCCCTACCTCTCTATCTTCACTTTCACTTCAAATCATTTTTATTAAAAAAGTTATCCAAATTCTGAAGCCCCCATTCATTCTGATCTTGCCGTTGTGGACTATGGCTATCTCACCCTGTTTGGACGACCCAGTCTCTCACTGCTCGCTCACCTTACACAATCACTTCAGAAATCCTTGTAGTGAGGGAGTCCCACTTTGTTTATGGTGACTCAGTTAAAGATGAGCCTGATGAGAGGCAGGTCATTCGACTCATACCTCACAATGTGGTACAAGCCACTTGACTAATTTAAAGCACTTAACTAATTAAGAGACCAGAGCAGTCAACGTCTCTGTAGGAAAAGGCTTGACTCTTATCTAAGTCCAAGCAGGATTTCTAATTTATCTTGCTCTCTTCCCCTCTTTCGCTCTTCCCCTCTTTGTCTCCTACCTGATTGTTTCTAGTTGTATGAAATTTCCAGCTAAATTGGTGTTTAAAAATACCCTACAGTTAAACAGATAAATAGTACAACTGTTGATGCCTCCTCCTTTACTAGTTATCCTCTTTTACTAGTTCATGACATAACTACTTTTATTCTCGGTGAAGTTTTTTACTCTGTAAACCATTTTGGAAAATCACTGTATTTTTTTATTAAATTAGGGAAATTTACTGTCGGGGAAACAGCACAAGTGAATGTCAGAAAAACATTACTCTTATCAGGAACAAAAACTGACTACTTCGTTATTCAGATTCAACCTCAACCACTAATGAAGTTTTTGCTTTGTCACTCCCTGTAACTGGATTAGTTGTTGTATTGCATACATCTACTTTTCATTTTGAGCTTTCTCAATTTCTTTTCACGTCATATTTTTTCACTGTGATCTCTTCTTTCTTTCCTGGTGGTGTGGTCTTGATTTTTTGGCTGCTCATTTTCGTTACTGCACTGCTTAAATATGTATTCAAAGACATATGTCTCATGGTTTAGATAACTGTGAAGTGCAGTGATATCCTCAGGGTATGAGAAGCGCTCAATGAAATCTATAAATAAAATGAAATCAAAATAATAAAAATAAAAGGAAATTTGAAGAATATAGCTTACCTTGGGTCCTCTCCCTACAAAGGAAATAAAAAATAATGTTATTAATATACAAATAATCGATTTTCTGTTTAGTTCTCCTTGAAATATGTTGTGGCATGCCTTAGAAATCAGCATAGGACTCCATAATGCTTTGTAGGTGTTTATTAGCATCAGCTCAGGAAATACAGGACCACACAACCTTCAATGCCAATACCAGTATTCAACTGCTCCTACCCCCAGATTCCATTACTGATGTCACATTGCGCATTCTGGAATCTCCCCCACATAGACCTGCAACTGCCTAGGACAATATCTTAACCATAACACAATACCATGTCATTATTTGCACGTTTGGGACATTTGCAATATTTTGTTGCTCAGATTTGGTATGACATGCCAGAAAGTATGTGTATTAGTCGATATTCTTTTTAATCTTTTAATCTTAGAGTATACGAAAACATATGGCTGATTCCACAAGCAAGGAAAGACTTGCAAATTTTCCTATCACGCAATATAAGTGTAAAAACTTGAGATGTGAGTTTGGGGGTGACTATGCCCAAATGCACTTAAAAAGTATTCTAGAATTCTAAGAGACAGATTTACTAACAGTTTAGACCGATGTACATCACAAAAGGGATGTAAAATAGCGCAATGTGTTGTTATTCCATTACTTTCCCGCACAAATCCTGATTTGTATTGGAAAGTAGTCCTAAAGTAATGAAAAATATAGCTTTGTGCTACTTTGTGTTAAGGGGGCATTCCATGGGTGGCACATTGAATTTCCAATGCAACCAACCACACATGAATTTTGATGCAATGCCCTATTTACTAAAAATGTAGACTGGACTTTACGCCAAAAATCAATGCCTCCTCGAGGAAGGCTTGAAGCTTGAGAAATTTGGGTGTATGACAGTAGGAAAAAATGAAAAATGTATCTTCCAGCTTGCTTTAACCATGATTGTGTTTGTTCCACCATAAAAACAGCAAACCATTGGAACTAATCCACGTTTGTTAACTCCCTTAGCCAGCAAGAATGTATAGAAAAAGTAATACATTGAGCCCAAATCTGGCTCATCCCTTAGAGTACCGATGCACTTGCAGGCCAAATGGATACCATCGTCTCTCAGCAGTCAGTATTTGATCAATGGTTTCCTACTGCAATTGTGGTCACAAACATTGATTGAAGGCAACTTGCATTTTTGTGGTTACATTGTCTATAGTTTTGTGAATCTCAGACTTTTTGACTGCAAAAATGATTGATAAATCAGGTCCCCATTGACGGTCAGCATATGAAGAAAGGACCATCAAAGGAGTTACAGTTGCTTGCATATTGTGATTTTATTCCAAAGACTCATTCACAGCCATGGCACAATAATTTCATGTTATCCCCAATCAGTCATTAATATTGAATTTCTAAAAGAGATATGCAAGGTGCCATCCTGCTATAGTGGAGATACATTCTTAATGCAACAATGGGCCACAGAATAATGTGACATGTGGCTTCTCTGAGCTGTATAGAAACAGTGCCCTGATTAAATAAAACTCTGCCAGTGGCTATTTAGAGAAATGTGTCAACTTTTAGTAGGTGTTAAGAATTCTGGCTCATTGAACTAATGTGGTGCATGGAAAATAGCAATTATAACCCTTCCTGCAGGTTCACTTATACTTATACCTGGTCATATAAAGGTAGACATACAAAAATAATAAGAACATTGAGGAAATAGTAACTGTGTCCAATTCCCTTTTAATGACCAACCTTATCACAATTCTTTGGAGCGACCCCTGACCTTGACTGGTAGGTCGCTCCCCCACCACACAGCTCCGTCTGTGTGCCCTGCTGCTGCCCCTGATTGTGCTCGTTTTTTTCCTTTCTGTGCCCCCTTGCTGCCCCTGATTGTGATCGTTTTTCCTTTCTGTGCCCCCTTGCTGCCCCTGATTGTGATCGTTTTTTCCTTTCTGTGCCCCCTTGCTGCCCCTGATTGTGATCGTTTTTCCTTTCTGTGCCCCCTTGCTGCCCCTGATTGTGCTCGTTTTTCCTTTCTGTGCCCCCTTGCTGCCCCTGATTGTGCTCGTTTTTTCCTTTCTGTGCCCCCTTGCTGCCCCTGATTGTGATCGTTTTTCCTTTCTGTGCCCCCTTGCTGCCCCTGATTGTGCTCGTTTTTTCCTTTCTGTGCCCCCTTGCTGCCCCTGATTGTGATCGTTTTTCCTTTCTGTGCCCCCTTGCTGCCCCTGATTGTGCTAGTTTTTCCTTTCTGTGCCCCCTTGCTGCCCCTGATTGTGATCGTTTTCCTATCTGTGCCTGTTTCCCGCCGCTGCGCCCTGCGGCCCCGCCCCCTCACTGCCCATTCGCTGCCCCATTCCCTGCTCCTCCCTCCCACCTCCCCATTTATGGCGGCCGCTGCGTGGTGAAGAGAGCGACCCCTGACCTTGACTGGTAGGTCGCTCCCCACCACACAGCTCCGTCTGTGTGCCATGCTGCTGCCCCTGATTGTGCTCGTTTTTTCCTTTCTGTGCCCCCTTGCTGCCCCTGATTGTGATCGTTTTTTCCTTTCTGTGCCCCCTTGCTGCCCCTGATTGTGCTCGTTTTTTCCTTTCTGTGCCCCCTTGCTGCCCCTGAATGTGATCGTTTTTCCTTTCTGTGCCCCCTTGCTGCCCCTGATTGTGATCGTTTTTTCCTTTCTGTGCCCCCTTGCTGCCCCTGATTGTGATCGTTTTTCCTTTCTGTGCCCCCTTGCTGCCCCTGATTGTGCTCGTTTTTCCTTTCTGTGCCCCCTTGCTGCCCCTGATTGTGCTCGTTTTTTCCTTTCTGTGCCCCCTTGCTGCCCCTGATTGTGCTCGTTTTTTCCTTTCTGTGCCCCCTTGCTGCCCCTGATTGTGATCGTTTTTTTCTTTCTGTGCCCCCTTGCTGCCCCTGATTGTGATCGTTTTTCCTTTCTGTGCCCCCTTGCTGCCCCTGATTGTGCTCGTTTTTCCTTTCTGTGCCCCCTTGCTGCCCCTGATTGTGATCGTTTTTCCTTTCTGTGCCTGTTTCCCGCCGCTGCGCCCTGCGGCCCCGCCCCCTCACTGCCCATTTGCTGCCCCATTCCCTGCTCCTCCCTCCCACCTCCCCATTTATGGCGGCCGCTGCGTGGTGAAGAGGCGACCCCTGACCTTGACTGGTAGGTCGCTCCCCCACCACACAGCTCCGTCTGTGTGCCCTGCTGCTGCCCCTGATTGTGCTCGTTTTTTTCCTTTCTGTGCCCCCTTGCTGCTCCTGATTGTGATCGTTTTTCCTTTCTGTGCCCCCTTGCTGCCCCTGATTGTGATCGTTTTTCCTTTCTGGGCCCCCTTGCTGCCCCTGATTGTGATCGTTTTTCCCTTCTGTGCCCCCTTGCTGCCCCTGATTGTGATCGTTTTTCCTTTCTGTGCCCCCTTGCTGCCCCTGATTGTGATCGTTTTTCCTTTCTGTGCCCCCTTGCTGCCCCTGATTGTGCTCGTTTTTTCCTTTCTGTGCCCCCTTGCTGCCCCTGATTGTGATCGTTTTTTCCTTTCTGTGCCCCCTTGCTGCCCCTGATTGTGATCGTTTTTCCTTTCTGTGCCCCCTTGCTGCCCCTGATTGTGATCGTTTTTTCCGTTCTGTGCCCCCTTGCTGCCCCTGATTGTGATTGTTTTTTCCGTTCTGTGCCCCCTTGCTGCCCCTGATTGTGATCGTTTTTTCCTTTCTGTGCCCCCTTGCTGCCCCTGATTGTGCTCGTTTTTCCTTTCTGTGCCCCCTTGCTGCCCCTGATTGTGATCGTTTTTCCTTTCTGTGCCCCCTTGCTGCCCCTGATTGTGCTAGTTTTTTCCTTTCTGTGCCCCCTTGCTGCCCCTGATTGTGCTCGTTTTTCCTTTCTGTGCCCCCTTGCTGCCCCTGATTGTGATCGTTTTTCCTTTCTGTGCCTGTTTCCCGCCGCTGCGCCCTGCGGCCCCGCCCCCTCACTGCCCATTCGCTGCCCCATTCCCTGCTCCTCCCTCCCACCTCCCCATTTATGGCGGCCGCGCGCTGGCGCGCCAAGGCGCGCCTAAGGCAAGCCCGCCTGCGCCCGTCCGCGCCGTGGCCGCGCCCAGCGCCAGACCCCCTGGTCCGGGCATCCCCCGCGCCCGCCACATCAACAGACGCCGATACGACGCCAGCACCCTCCACGCACTCAACCCCGGAAAAGATCACGCCTGCTACCAGGCCACCCGAAGCGCACCCAAGGGCCCTTCACCTGCCGGAACTGCAGCTTCGCCAGCACCCGCCACGCCAAACCACCGCCCAGGAAAGAACCCAACTACCTCAGATGCATCCTCCTCAACACCCGCTCCGCCCGCAAACACGCCATCGAACTCTGGGACCTTCTCGACTCAACCTCCCCAGACGTCGCATTCCTGACGGAGACCTGGCTGAATCCCGCTTCAGCCCCCGACATCGCCATTGCCATCCCGGACGGATACAAGATCACCCGCAGGGACCGCACCAACGGAGTCGGAGGAGGCATCGCCATCGTCCACAGGAACACCCTCAGAGTCTCAACCAACACCGACGACACCCTCAGCACCGCCGAACACATGCACTTCCAGATCCACACCGATCCCAACACCACCCTCAGAGGAACCCTCATCTATAGACCCCCCGGACCCCGACCACAGTTCAGCGATTCCATCGCTGACTTCGTCAGCACACACTCCACGGACTACATCCTCCTCGGGGACCTGAACTTCCACCTCGAGAACAACAAGGACACCAACTCCACCACCCTGATCGACAACCTCGCCACCCTCGGACTCAGACAGCTCGTGACTACACCCACCCACGCCGCCGGCCACACGTTAGACTCCATCTTTTCCGCAAGCCCACACGTCTCCTTCAACCACACCTCCGAACCCCACTGGACTGACCACCACTGCATCCACTTCACCTACAGGAAGCCCACCACGCACCACCGCACCGAACAAATGCCTCGCCGCTGCTGGAGCAGAGTCACGGAAGACCAGCTAACCACAACCCTCGCCCTGAGCCCACCCGCCAAACCCTCCGACCCCGACACCGCCGCCCGCAACCTCAGACAGTGGATCGACGACTGCGCCAACACCCTCGCCCCGCTCAAGAATCCGCCCAACAGCCACACCAGCAAGAAAGCCACCTGGTTCACCGAAGACCTCCAGGCCTCCAAACGAACATGCCGAAAACTGGAGAAGATCTGGCTCCACGAACGGACAGCGGACAGCTACGCCGCCCACAAGAGCGCCACCCGCAATCACCATCACCTCATCAGATCCGCCAAAGGGCCTCACTCAAAGACCGCCTAGACAACAACGCACACAACAGCAAAGAGCTCTTCAACATCGTGAAGGAACTCTCCAACCCCAGCTCCAACACCAACGACATCCAGCCGTCGCAAGACCTGTGCGACTCACTGGCCACCTCCTTCCACCGCAAAATCGCCGACATCCACGACAGCTTCAACACCACGACCGCCCCGGCAACCACCGAGACCACTGCCCCCACAACCACCAACCGCCTGCTCTCCTGGACCAACATCAACGACGAGGACACCAGCGAGATCATGAACACCATCCACTCCGGTTCACCGCTAGACCCGTGCCCTCACCACATCTTCAACAAAGCCAGTACAGCCATCGCGCCCCATCTCCGGAAAATAATCAACATCTCCTTCGAGACAACAACCTTCCCGGAAAGCTGGAAGCACGCCGAGATCACCGCCTTACTCAAGAAACCCAAGGCAGACCCCAAGGACCTCAAGAACTTCCGACCCATCTCTCTGCTCCCGTTCCCCGCGAAGGTCACCGAGAAAATCGTCAACAAACAACTGACCCGCTACCTCGAGGAGAACAACATCCTGGACCCTTCCCAGTCCGGCTTCCGCAGCAACCACAGCACCGAAACCGCCCTCATCGCCGCCACCGATGACATCAGGACCCTGCTAGACAACGGAGAAACAGCAGCCCTCATCCTCCTGGACCTATCAGCCGCCTTCGACACGGTCTGCCACCACACACTACGAACACGCCTTCACGATGCCGGGATCCAAGAGAAGGCCCTGGACTGGACCACATCCTTCCTTTCCGGCAGAACACAAAGCGTCCGCCTCGCCCCCTTCCGATCCAAGGCCACCAAGATCATCTGCGGCGTACCCCAAGGCTCCTCCCTCAGCCCAACGCTGTTCAACATCTACATGGCACCCCTCGCCCACGTCGCCCGACAGCACAACCTCAACATCATCTCCTACGCCGACGACACCCAGCTGATCCTCTCCCTCACCAAAGACCCTCACACCGCCAAAGCCCACCTCCACGAAGGAATGAAGGCCGTCGCCGAATGGATGAGGACCAGCCGCCTGAAGCTGAACTCGGACAAGACGGAGGTCCTCATCCTTGGTTCCAACCCTTCAGCCTGGGACGACTCCTGGTGGCCAACATCACTGGGAACAGCCCCGCCACCCACCGACCCCGTACGCAACCTAGGGGTCATCCTCGACCCCACCCTCTCCATGACTAAGCAGGTCAACGCCGTTTCCTCATCCTGCTTCAACATCCTCCGAATGCTCCGCAGGATCTTCAAGTGGATCCCCACCGAAACAAGAAAAACAGTCACCCAGGCCCTCGTCACCAGCAGGCTGGACTACGGAAACGCCCTCTACGCAGGAACGACGGCTAAGCTCCTGAGACGGCTGCAACGCATCCAGAACGCCTCTGCACGTCTTATCCTCGACATCCCCCGACGCAGCCACATCACACCACACCTGAGAGACCTGCACTGGCTCCCTGTCAACAAGAGGATAACCTTCAAGCTCCTCACCCACGCACACAAAGCACTCCACAACTCCGGACCAGCCTACCTCAACAGACGACTCAGCTTCTACACCCCCACCCGCCAGCTCCGCTCGACCAGCCTCACCCTCGCCACAGTCCCCCGCATCCGGAAAACGACCGCCGGCGGCAGATCCTTCTCCCACCTCGCCGCCAAGACCTGGAACACCCTCCCCACCAACCTCCGACAGACCCAAGACCTACTGGCCTTCAGAAGACTCCTCAAGACCTGGCTCTTCGATCAGTAGCAGCAACACCCCCTTTCCCCCAGCGCCTTGAGACCCTCGCGGGTATGTAGTGCGCTTTATAAGTGACATGATTGATTGATTGATTGATTTGGCTCACATAAAAACAGTTTAAGAGTCAGAAATAAAATAACTGCAAATCTTAGACTGTCGGACATTTAGGGACACATAACTGTGATGGAGCAGGGTTTGGAGAGAATAAACCTGCTCGGATCAAGTCCTCATTAACATTTACTAACAGTGTGCTGTGAAAATAACGTGCAAAAGCCCGAAAACACGGGGAAATGCTTTTGCGCATGCGTACACTAATGCGTGAACTAATACATGAAAACTAGGCCGCATTTGCGTTCTGCTTAAAAGGAAAAATAAAATAATAATAATAATGCCGCTTTTTGCACATTAATGCTCTTGCTATAATTACCACGGGGGATAGTGCAATGGTGGGTGGTGAACAGTGAGAATCTTATTTCATGAAAATAATAATGTTTGTGTTTTGTTCATCGTAGTGATGCACGCATGGGCCTACATCTTTGCATGTCATTCGAGGGTTAACGAGAAATAAAAATGAATAAATATGCTGAAAATCGAGCTCTGAGAGAGAATGGAGAAGGCAACGGCTGATAACCTTCAAGGATTATTCTATGACTGCCAAGTAACGGAAGGAAGGCCGTGAGATCAAGTGCAAATGTACAATTTTTTTTGAGGAAATGTGTATTCATGAGACGTGGTTGATGTAATGAGAAAACTGTAAAACAAAGAATGCTGTGAAAACATGGACGTGACTATGGTGGTATGATAGAACACCCCCTAAACTGACCAATGTGACTGAGTTTCTGAAATGTTGCTACAATGATGGGTTGGACATGTAGGTTTTAGGGTATAACTGGGGTGCCTGGGGGGTGGTCGGGGCGCGTCTTTGGAGAAGCTAGAGAGAGGGAGATCGTTGCTGTCCGTCGGTTTGCTGTATCCAGATTGAGGCGTGTTTATTTCCTGTTCCTGTCCTACTCTTGGTTCCCTGAACCTTCCCGGGGAACCCCCATCTATTCCCATGGCCAGGGGTTAGATTTTCCACTGAAATATTTGGGTTAGTATAGCTAAATGATCCGTACTTTGCATAATCATTTGCAAATGTTTATTTGTTTCTGAATCTTTTGCCCCTTCATCTATCCACTCCCTCATTTGCATAATTGTTCAGTTGATATGAGCTTGACACTGTTTGCTCTGATTCTCTCTCTGTGATTGAACCTATGTTTGCTTTGTAAACCTGTACAAGATGAGTATTTTACCTTCACATTATTTTGCGATAAACACTGTTAACCTTACACTGAGTTTGTGGTTTATTTAGTAATATAGATAGATAGTTAGTGCTAATTGTTACCATCAACTTCTCAACTTTAGGTCCATCGACCAGAGGAAAGAGAGTTGATATACAGGTTCAGTTATGTATTTAGAGTGTTGAATATGATCCTGTATATATGAATAACTGGTTTAACATCAAACTTGAACAGCGCAACAGGGATTGGTTTGTTGGGTGTATGAGTATGGGCCAGTGATTGCGTTAATATTGATTATCGATCCGTGATTGGCGCTGGATCAACTGCAACCTCTGAAACACACCTTGTACATTGTGAGGTGAAACGTAGTCTTGAAACAGTCTTGGCATGTTGAAAGGGCAGGGTTAAGGACGTCATCTTTGAAGAATTCTTGTAGTACTGATTGGGTTGGTAGCGAGAGCTGGCTAAGGGGTTTGCGTAATATCATAAGATTTAATTAGGTTGGATACCTGAGAACAGTGTTAAAATCAGCAGCTGATGTAAGTGAGGATCTTCTACTAAATAAAAGAAACTACCTACTGCTGTTGGGTCTTTTACTCTGTTGTCTCTCTGTGAATTGGGTTTTGTGAAATAAACGTTATCGATGTTTACTTATGACCAACTGATAATAAATGCAGAGTCAGTCTAAATGCAGTTCATTGTAAATGTCTTTATCAAGTCATATCTAAACAAAAATACCTATTAATACTTAGGTGCATACTTTTACTACAATATTTTCCGAATCCATATTAATTCCCTTTTAATGAAGTAGACCACCTTTCATTGTCAGGCTTAAAAAACATGTCCATCATTCTCTAAACTAATCCATTTAATCTGAAATGACAAGTTACTCAACATAATAGTATTAGAAATTTCAAACAAAGAACAATCACAATTATAACTCAGGTAGAGGGGCTTTAATTACCCATTTAGCCCTTGGTGCGGGGCTACATTGGGGTGATGTAATGGCATCTGCCATATACACTGTTTTGACAATAGAAAATGACATTTTATTTTAAACTTCACATGCATTTCCATGTTTAAGGACACAAATATATCTCACAGTTAATTGCTCATGCAATCATTGTCTGACTAACCTCCATAGGGTATGTTTCCACCCCCAGTGTTCGGACACACTGGACAGCATTCTCCACTAGGGATCTCGGGCCTGTCGCAGTCGGTGATATCAGGGCACTGGATTTCATCACAGAGGATGGCACCGCTGTCACAGACGCATATCTGGCATGGTGAGGGTTTCCAAATGTCTTGGTTCATGTACGTCTGGCCGCCTAGCCTGCAGGCATTACCAACATCTCCTGCAATGAAAATGAAGAGCTCAGGGCATGATCTGCATTAATTGACAAATCTTTCCACAGACTAACATCATGGTTTTTAAAACAGATCAGGACAAAGTCCAAAGTTATTCAATGTGTGGCTCAATCTAATAACTTTTGGAAGACATAAGTCTTTTTTGCAAATCAAAGATCAGACAAATGTGTACATACATAGCAACTGATTAATGTGGATGGGTGAGACAGTAAAAGGAGGAACAAAATAAAATGTAAGCTGGAGCAATGAAGACAAGGGTGATAGGGAATTGTTGTTGTGACTCGGCAAAAGAATATTGCATGACACATAGCAAAAATCAGATTTGAAATGCATTAAATCTCAAAAGGGATCATTGATATGAGGGTTAATGGTCATCCCAGAGAGTCCAAAGCAGTAGCGGCTGCAATCATGGAAACTGCACTGAGATGAGAGGCTGTTAATCATGTATTATTGCAGATTAATCAGTTCTCTGTGCAAATAACGTACAAGTGTGAAGTCCGAGGTCACAGGCAGGCAATGCATGCTTAGATTTAGATTCACTAAACCATCACTCCAACTTAGGTAGATAGCTATTCCTTCGCTACTCTCAGCAGAACCTGACACATTTACCTGCCGGCAGTCCTATAGGGCATTTGAACTATTCTGTTCTCCTGAAATAGCTGCTTGTGTTCACTGTCACCCTCAGGGTGTCACAGTCATTGTTGATTAGGGTGCAAGAAATGATAGGCAGAATTTCGAAGGAACTGAAATCAACCGCAGTGTCTGCTTCCTTTCACATCACACCATTGCCTTATTGAAGGAAATTAGGGGCATATTTATAGGGGTTTATCACCACAGGAACGTCACTTTTTGTGACATTCCTGTGGCGATAAACCCTTTGCCTTATTTATATGGCGGCATATAAGCCACTTAACGTGAAAGGGGCTGGCAATGGGTGTTGCGGTGGGCGTTCCACCACAACATCCATTGATTTTGACGCTGAACCATATTTACAAGGGTGCCGTGAATATGGGGCAGTGCCAAAATTAAGACCAAAAATAACCTGATCCTTCACATGGCAAAACGAGGAGAAATTATTAATTTCTCTTCGTTTTTTCAGCACACATAGAAACAGCAAATCAAATGAATGATGTCCTTTCCTGCACATTAACAATCATAAAAAAATGGCGATTTGCAGCTTCTATGTGTGAGCACACATAGGAGTTACATATCACCATTAGTGATTGTTTATGTGCAGGAAGAGACACCTTCCTGCACATAAACACTCATTCCCTCAACGCAGGCACCCTTGTACTATTGTGCGTTTTCAGAAGCCCTGCATTTCAGAAATGGCGAAGCACGGCGTTAGCAATTTCAGCTTAACGCCGCGCTCCGCCATTCTATTATAAATATGCCCCTTCATTTTGGCGATATGCAGTGCGAGTCTTTTGAGCTGGCTTCGTATACTTTATCATGAAACATTTGAAGATCAGCAGGTGATGTTTTCAACTGTATCTCACTGACCTCTAAGCTGCAACAACTCGGGCTACAACCTTGGCACCAAGTTTTAATTAACATTCCCGGTGTGATAAAGTCCTAAATTACAGTTCAACAAATAATCCTTCATTAGTAAAATCTAAAAGTTTGAATCTAATCCGCTAACCTGGCCGGAATCCTTACAGGTACTTGCCCGGGGTTCTTGGATGGCCTTAGGGGTGTCCCCTTCGGTTTGATGAATTTACAATCACGTGTGGCATTTTCAGCATGAAGAAGAAACCCCTTAATGTTTTGTTCCAGCCACAAACTGCTATGTCGACCACTGAGATCTGAGGTAGCACGGACAGGCAGGGATGCTATAAAGGAGCTGCTACCCGTGGCCACCCTAAACTGACATCCGTGGCAGACAGGACCACTGCTCTGTGACACTCTGCAGCGCAGGCGCACACTGCCACGGGCTGGATCTGTGACGCAAGTATCTGAAAACGTGTTTCATTGGCTCTTAGCAGCAGCCTGCAGGTGAGACATCTTTTATGAGTGTGCAAGCAGACTGGCACCCTGCTCCAAGGTGGCAAAGCCCTCCTGGCTTCATATACCCATAAACATCAGCTAAAAGGACGTTCAAGTTCAGTTTCATTTAACGTAGATATCAAAACAAAATGTAAGAAAACAACAAGTACAGGAGCCTCGATTACAAGTGCACAAGTTAATTCATATACACGCAGGCGCGCAACACCCATTGGGCTCACCGGGCTTCAACTCCCCTCCCCCCCCCCAGTCGTGTGTGTCAGCCCGGGCTGAGACAGCTTCGCGGGCTGGCGACCCTCTAATTGCAGCCGCACCCGAGTACTTCACAGCTCTTTAAAAGACCATTTACTTGTTAATGAGGCTTTTGTTGTGTTTTCACCCCTTCTTAGAGCCACTCTGCCTATGGCTGGAAGAATTAGCCCCCCCGAAATCTTTTCAGCCCCCCCGAAATTTGGCTCTAGTTGCCCGCCTGTATACACGCACTAACTCCTGTTACCACACATATCAGAAATGTGACTTTTGCAGCAAACACCGCACCCCTGCAGTTTTCCACAATACACATGTACAATAAAGAATGAAAAGTTCCTCACACCATATCCGCCCGCGGGATCGGATCTGCCCTCGCACCCTGCAACTATTTTAAATGGTGGAATGGAAAGGTCCTCTGTTACCTGCCCGAGTTACCCTCGCGGGCCCGCTCCCCCTCCTCCCTACCTCCACTCCAGACCCTATAGTTTACAGCCACAGTGGTCTGAGGTTGACACGCTCGCACTCTCACTATCTTATGAGGACTACGCAGTCTCGCCTAGCTCCATACCTACTATCTCCTCTGATCCTGATAGAGGACCGAGTGTTAACTTGAGATCCTTGAATAAGGATAACTTACTTCAGGTAGTCACTTCGCACCTAGTGGAAGCAACTACAGATTCTCATATCAAATCGATGCTTCTCAACTGCAGATCAGCAGTGAAGCACGCAGCAGATATCTCCGAACTCATCTTATCACAAGAATTAGACCTCCTGATTCTTACAGAAACGTGGCTCAGTGACTCTTCCTCCCCAATACTTGACATTTTAATTCCTCCTGGCTATGACATTGTCAGATGTGATAGGGCTATTAAAGCTGGGTGGGGGATTGCCTGCATCCATCGGTCCAGCCTCGTTTTGAAGCAGACTCATAAGGACTTGATGTCCTCCTGTGAGCTACTTGTCGCTGAAATTTGGAACAAGGGCAAGATTGTCTGTGTGCTTCACTCGATCTACCATCCTCCTGGGGACAACAACTTACTCTTCGTAGAACAATTAATAGAATCCATCTCTGCCAGCTCAGCCCTCCATCCTAATCACATCTTCCTCGGTGACTTCAACCTTCACTGGAATGACTCTAATGATCCAGTAGTCTGCTCCCTTAAGACTTTCCTCTCCGACCTCAACTATATACAGGCCTGCAATGGTCCTACCCACTGCATGGGCGCTACCCTTGACCTCATCATAGCTAGAGAGCACATTATTCAGCTAGATGACATAGTACCATGTGATTGGTCGGATCATCTCCAAATCTCCTTTCGCATTCAGGAGAAGGTATTGCTTAGACAAGGGCAACCACTCAAAAACAAGCAATTGTCTCGTAATCTGAGAGATATCAACATCTCTAACCTTTCCAGCTTGAGCAAGAATCTGCTTGAACCTCCAACTACCATGAATAATTTGGAACAGTTGACGGATCATTACTTCAACACAATGTCTAATATTCTCAACTCTGCAGCCCCGAAGCTACTTAAAAGGATTCCCTGCAAACAATCCAAACCTTGGTTCAGTGGTACCCTTAATGACGAACGTCGCAATCTGAGGCTCTCTGAGAGACGTTGGAGAAATGCCCCCTCCACTTCTAGCCTCGAACAGTTAAGAAAGATGAGAAGCTCTTACAACAAACTCATTCGCATCGCTAAATCAGAACATTTCAGAGATCAGCTTGACAGCGCTAAAAACCGTCCCAGGAAACTGTTTGATATCATCAAACAACAGGCTAATCCTATTCCAGCAATCAAAATCGCTGGACCCAGTGAGGAGGACTTCTCAGCGCACTTTGCTGAAAAGTCTAGAAGTATTGAGCGGGAACTGCAACGGGCCGCTGAGAATTTGTTGTCTATGAGTTCCGAGGGTTTGCCTGTTCACACGGCAGTATGTGCTCCGCTTTACCTCACAGATTACACACCCAAAAACAATGCCTGCTGGAATACCTTCTGACCTCCAGACTTGGAGGAGCTGTCACTTTCCCTGGCTTCTCTGAAACCTTCCAACCATTTCAAGGATCCACTCCCCGCCAAGCTGCTCAAAGACCTCAACTTGGCAGTTCTGCCTCTCTGGTCCAGGATCATCCAACAATCTCTCTTACAGGGGAGGATTCCCGACTGCCTTAAAATGGGGCAAGTCACACCCATCCCCAAGAAGCCCAATGCAGACCTAACAGATCCCAATAACTTCCGGCCGATCACCAACATCATGTCTTTAGCGAAATTGCTCGAGAAATGTGTTCACACACAGCTCTGCGACCACATTGAGAAATTTCAGCTCCTAGACCAACATCAATCAGGCTTTAGATCAGGTCATAGCACAGAAACAGCGCTAAATCACATTGTTGATGATGCATTGAGAGCTCTGGACCAAGATACACCCTGTCTTCTAATCCTTCTGGACTTGTCCTCTGCTTTTGACACTATCAAACATGATAACCTGATTAACCTTCTTCAATACAGGATGGGGCTATCGGGCCCTGTCCTAAATTGGTTCTCCTCTTTCCTGCATAATCGAACACAAAGAATCAAAGTCAACCAATCGTTGGCGGCCAGCACTTAAGTCTCTATTGGGGTGCCTCAAGGTTCTGCACTTTCGCCCACGCTCTTCAACCTATGCATGGAACCTCTAACTGCCATTCTAAATGACTCAAACATTCAGTACCACATGTACGCGGATGACACTCAACTGTATTTGAAGATCTCCTCGCCAGATGACATTAAAACTCTTAATGGAGCGCTTCAAAAAACTCAACAATGGCTAACACATAACCACCTATTACTTAACTCTCTCAAAACTGAATTTCTCCTGATTTCCCCACGCAACCACGAGGCTCCCACGCAAAACTGGATCAAAAAAATCTCAGCACTCAACTGCACCCCGCATTTTGTGGACTCCGCCTGCTCTTTAGGGGTCACCCTAGACAAATTTCTAAACATGCAAGGTCACATCAGTGCAACCATTAAGAGTGCCAACCATCAGCTCAACACTCTTAGGAAAATCAAACAGTTCCTACCTCCGGAAGACATGCAATCAGCAGTCCAATTCTTAGTTATCTCACGAGTAGAATATGGATTGGTGACCCTAGCTGGTCTTCCTAAATCTAGGTTCGTGCCGCTAAGAGCTACTCTGAACGCCTCTGCCAGACTAATCACAGGTTCAAGAACGCATGATCATATCACACCTGACTTAATCCAGCTTAACTGGCTCCCCATTGAAGCTAGGATCCGCTTCAAGATAGCCTGCCTGACACATAAAGCTATACATTTCAACAGCCCCGTTTACCTGGCAAAAAAACTTGAGCTCTCCGGATCCAGAAGAAACTTAAGAAGCTCCAATACCCTACTACTGAAACCACCGAAATTCAATAAAAAAAGAACTTACAATCGCACCTTCTCAGGGCTGGCTCCAAGAATTTGGAATGCCCTACCAACAGAGATCAGAGCCAACCCTTCGACTGCCTCATTATAAAAACAGGTCAAATGGCTACTATTGGAAGAACTACATCAGCAATAGCCTCCATGTCATTTGCTAGTCAATTACCATGCATTCTCGACAAGCATTTTTACTTTGTTGTGTTGAAATGTTTGCTCGACAATTTACTTTCACTTTATGTTTGTAACTCGTGCTTGACAATCATTTTTACTTGGGGTTTAAAACGTATCTCATCTGTCTTTGAAGTAAGGCGATGATGAAACTGTTCAGCCTCATTTGGGTGGGCTGTTTACTGTTTGTTAATTTTCTACCCACTCTTCCCCTAGCGCCCTCATTTATTTTATGCCTCAGGTTCCTCTCATGTTGCCTTATTGGGTGTGCTTGGGTGTTTTATTGTATGCTTAACAATTTACTTTCACTTTATGTTTGAAACTTGTGCTTGACAATCATTTCTACTGGGGGTTTAAAACTTATTTTGTTTGTCTTTGAAGTAAGTCGATGATGAAACTGCTCGGCCTCATCTAGGTTGGCTGTTACCTGTTTGTTCACTTGCTACCTACTCTTCCCCTAGCACCCTCATTTACTTTTTGCCTCCGGTTCCTCTCATGTTTTTTTTTTTGTAAGTGTATTTATATTGTCTCTGTACGTATACGTCAGCTTTCCTCTTTGTACAGCGCTCTGATACCCGGATGGGTCTTATTCGCGCTTTATAAAACTTTACAAATAAATAATAAATAAAATAAGTACAGGAGCCTCGATTACAAGTGCACAAGTTAATTCGGCGCGCAACACCCATTGGGCTCACCGGGCTTCAACTCCCCCTCCCCCCCTCCCCCGTCGTGTGTGTCAGCCCGGGCTGAGACAGCTTCGCGGGCTGGCGACCCTCTAATTGCAGCCGCACCCGAGTACTTCGCAGGTCTTTAAAAGACCATTTACTTGTTAGTGAGGCTTTTGTTGTGTTTTTACCCCTTCTTAGAGCCACTCTGCCTATGGCTGGAAGAATTAGCCCCCCCCCCCCGAAATCTTTTTCAGCCTCCCCCCCCCCCCGAAATTTGGCTCTAGTTGCCCGCCTGTATACACGCACTAACTCGTGTTACCACACATATCAGAATGTGACTTTTGCAGCAAACACCGCACCCCTGCAGTTTTTCCCAATCCACATGTACATTATGGCAGGTCATACTTGATGATAAACTGGGGGGAAATGGCTAGTAAATCCCGGCATATGTGGATCTGGCTGTAGTAGCACCAACACTCTCAAGTTAGGTCTTATTTTTTGGGCAAAACCTGGAATGATCAATAATTACTACAACGAATAAAACGTGAATACTATGATGTCCAATATTTATTGTATTCAATACCGGGGCACTCATAATCAAGGCCTTTAACTTCCAGTTTGCACCAAAAGCATATTAATTGCCAGTAAACAAGAGAAGAGTCAGAATTTATTTAAAGGTACTCCAACAAGTATCCAAACATTTCTAAGTTCAGGTGGTTTCTTCACTCTCTTCTGGTAAATAATTAGGTTGACCCTGCATCCAAATATCAAACAAGCCCACCACAGTGAACATGTTTTTTTAGGAGCCTCATGATGTAATCATACACTAAGGTGCTCATTACAAGATGGCCACTATCAGATACGAGTTCGATAAAAATTGACATTGAGGTGTTTAGTATTTATCCGATTTGATAATTATCGCCTATCACATGTTTTTGACGAATAACACACAGATTTTGGTACTTACCAAGCGTTTTCCCCCCAACAAATGTCAGCAACTTTGACCTGCGCTATTTATCATAAAATTCTGATGTGTGCAGTAACAGGGGCTATTACATATATTGGAATTTTTTGGCCCACTGTGAATGATGGATCAAGGACAGAAACCGTGCTGCTCTGGTGAAAAGTGCATGTAACCTTCACACAAATATGTGAGGACCCTGTTCAGATCTGACAGAACATTAGATAAGACTGCCTTGTCTTCCAGTTCCTGAGTGACAGCCATCTCTTCATCCCCAGGTAAAATAACCAGTCAAATTCAGTAAATGACTGACAACTCCACTACTCAAAGATGTGAGTGTTTGCAATCCCACATAATAAAATAGCTGCAAATGACAAAATCTGTTGTCTGAGCAAATAAAACACTCTGGGGCAGAATTACTAAAATCTAGGGCAATGCAGAGCAGTAACCAAGTTGCAGCGCTGTGTTGCACAAGGGAAAGAGGCCAATGCATAGCTATATTTACTATATATGGTCTCTTGTTGCTCTCTGCCCCTATGCTGCCACAGGGAAGAGAAATGTCTATGCATATTTCTCCAACTCTTCACCTGCCGCAAGGAGGTCTTATTTTCTGACACAAAGCCAGGTCTGAAAACTGGAATGCCAAAGTACCACCAACGTAACATCCCACTTTATGCAAAGTGTTGCAAACCAGCACAAAGCACTATTTGCACTAAGAAAGGACAATTTTACAGCTCAAAAAAATGTTTGTGCCAGAAGGTAAATGCCCTTTCAATACTTTGCATGGCTTTGCTTCATTTTGCATGGATTTGCGTTGGAGCAAATTCTTGATAAATATCTCCTTATGTCTTCAGGCTTTGCAATATCAGATAAATCCTGTTTAAATTGTTCCCATTAAGGCCCAAAGTCAAACGTAGCCTAATGATTGTGTTCAGAAAAGCATAGGGACTTACAGTGCCCCGCGTGCATCAATAATAAGTAAAGCAATAGCATGGATCAAAGTATTCATATAATTAAGACGTCCTCAATGCCAGTCATGATTAATTTAGACCAGAATGCCCTTTAGCATTAATGTGCTCTTTCCTAAGACGCCAGACTTTTTATGAACGTGTTAAAAGCGACATTGAAAGGTGATTTTTCTGTCACACCTACAAATCAGCACCCAAATCTTTAAACAGTCCCCTTTTCTTCCAATAAGGAGATTAGCAATAATTTACTGGTGTTACATTTCTCACTCAGAATTGTGTCGAAAAATGTAAATATATGTCAAATACTTTCAGGATTAACTCTCTTAGAGATTTATTTTCTGTAATGCATATGTACATCTGAAAATAACCAATAGATATTGATAAAATGTAAGAAAATAACGTATAGGATATCAGTGATATATAAGTATTATATCTTTTGTTCACTGAACATACACTGAATCAGTACCAGGTTTTCTTTTTTCTACTTGCCTGACTTCTTAGCATTTTGGGGAAACATCTGCGTGAAATATGTTATATAAAACTGCGTTTAAACCAGAGGCTGAACATCGTGTTCTTCCTCCATCCATCTGTGCAGCAGCCCTTGCCAAACTTGGGATCTCTGCAGCCATTAGCTGGAATACATTCCTGGCCCTATTTTAACTTCGGTTGCAGAAGGCAATAACCTCCTCTCCACAGTTAGAGACATAGAAGTGACTGGGCCAGTGCCCTCATGGTTGACAGTGGCGCTGCCTCTTCTCTCCTCCAATCTGTGCTCTGCCAGCTGCTGCTAAACCCAGCAGTCGAAGTTAGTGGTTGGTTTATAGGTGAACAAAGTTTGGCACCAAGGGCAGACATTGATCTTCTTCTACACCCACCTCGAAAGTGGCATAATCCCTCTTCAGGAACAGAGGCATCAACAAATCTCCAAGCCAATCCAAGCATGCGCGGCCAGGTGCAGGGCATGTCTTCAGAAAGAGTGGTGATCTCTCACCAGCCCCAAGCTGACGGTCATCCTCCACCCAGGCACGCTAGTTGAGCAGCCGCGGCTCCTCCGCTATCACGGAGGAGCGCCGCCCCCTCCTCCCTACCCCCCAATCCCCTGCCAGCTGCCTCAAAACGGCAGGAAAGGAAAAATAAAACGTTAATAAACACGTTTTATTATCATTTTATTTCTTCTTTCCTGACGAGTCTTTGGGGGTGGGGCCATGGGGGAGGACAGGCGCAGGAGGAGTGGTAGTGCACTGTGATCAGGGTGCATGACGATTTGGCCGGCCGTCTAAGGCCGGCCAAACCATCATGCTCACTGAAGCTGTCTCCAACCCAAGCTGCGTTGCCGGGCTGGAGAGAGCAGGCACAGGCTCCCAGTCTCCATGGGAGAGCAAATCGACAGCACTCAGGCCAATCCTGATGCTGCTCTCATGACATGAGAGCAGCGTCAAGATTGGCCGCAGTGGAGTCTGGGAGCCTGTGCCTGGGTGAAGAGGAGCAGAAGAACGCAACAGTGCTGGCTGCTGGTAAGTTTATTATTTTTTTTATTTTTTTTATTTTGTCCCCTTCAAATCCCACCCCACCCCGCCACTCTTCCACAACACCAGCTACTACTGCAGTTGAGTTATGCAGCAATGGGGCAACCCGATAGGCCACTGGACCTGGGTAAATTGTGGTACAAAAGTTAATGTCACAGTGGAGAACAGTCACAATACATAAAAAAAAGGCAAGAAATGGTCTATGTTATCTAATCAAAGTCGGACACCACCATTAAATCATTCCACCAATGGTTGTGATTTTATTTCATCACAATATTGGAATAAATCAAATCATAAGGCACAATGTATTTCACATTTAAACATTTTTTGAAAGACAGGTGCACAAAGGGTGGGGTGATAGGTGCATGGGAGGGATTTGTGAAAGTGATGTGAAAAGGGATGGTAGTGCGCATATATACATCAGCAATCAATAATAACAACCTATCCAGCCAGATGCCTGGCATATACATAAATGACAAATCATAACATAATTGAGTAAATGCAGATATAAAATCTCTGTCATCTATGTTTGACAATAAAGCAAAACACTGTTGACGTTTCGACCCCTATATAAAACAGCAAACTTTGCGCCTTGGGGGTGGGGTCTTCATCAGGACCGAGGTGAGCGAGGGTAGTAGGCACCAGTAAAAATCAGCGAGAGAACTTCAGGCTGAGGATTTGAAAGCTGGGCCTTGTGGGCTCTCAGAATTTTCACAGATGTTCGTAGTTAGTTCTATGAAGGCCAAGGTTGATCAGTAACCTATGGCTGAGGGCTGCTGGGGAAACCAGTGTTAGCTGACTCACCGGTTCTCTCGCTGATGCCGAGCCTTGATCAGGTCATCAACTACAAACACCACCCTGATTGAACAATGGACTGAATGCCAAAAGAGTGGAATAAAAATGTATATAAGGCTTGTTCGCTGTGGAGTAAAGCAGCAGCCTCCTAGGTTTTGTCTCTGACTAGCTTGGGACTCTGTTCCATAGCCCGGGCTATTGTAATAAAGGTGGTTCTCTCTGCAGACGAAGGTTTCCGGGTCCACTTTATTATATAAGGAGGGAAGAGTAGACTCGGGTGATTCCCGCACCGCCAAGCCCCCACTCCTCCTTGAGGTGGGCTTTTCTTGGTTCTACACTTGCATCACGCAAGGTAATGCATGGCAATGCAAACCCTTTAGTGGGGTTTACTAAGCCCCGCAAAGCCACATGGTGTGGATCTGCATATTTATTTATTTATTTATTTTAACTGTTTTGTATAGCGCGAACAAGACCCTTGCGGGTATCAGAGCGCTTTACAGGGCAAGTATAGGTGACATCAAGACATATAGAAATAACATAGGTTACATTAATAAGAATTTAGTAGAATATTATGGCATAGCACATATAGCAAATATATACACAAATGTATGAGTAGTTCAAGTGAATTTGGCCAAGAGAATCGATTTCACTTCCTTTTTGAAAGATGACGTGGAAGGGTTCTGACTCGTTTCTGGGGGTAAGGCATTCCAAATCCTGGGAGCCATTCCTGAGAAGGATCGATTGTATGTTTTCTTCTTGTTAAATCGATGTGGTTTCAGTAGCAGATTGTAGGAGCTCCTGGTGGATCTGTTACCACATGACGGCACTAACTTTGTGATGTAATGCCTTGTGTGTCATAACGGCGATTTTCAAGTGAATTCTAGCCTCAAAAGGAAGCCAGTTGAGGGCACGCAGGTCAGGGGAGATGTGACAGTTTCTTTTAGAACCTGTGATGAGTCTAGCTGCTGCGTTGATAGAGGCTCTTAGAGGGGCCGTCGTCGATTTGGGAAGGCCGCAGAGAGCAACACTACCATACTCCAGTCTAGGAATTACTAGAGCTTGAACTGCCTGTTTAAAGTCATTTGCGGGCAGAAAGGGTTTCAGTCTTCTCAAAGTGTTCATATGTACATACTTAGTATATCTAGAGTTACGCAAGGTAGCGCAAATTACTGTCTTGCATTACTCTGCATTGGGAAGGTGCTCCATGGGTGGAGCGTGTGTTTCCATGCAACCACGCATGGATTTTGACGCAATCCCAGATTTACTATGGTTAGTGAAATGGTGTTGCGTAAAAAATGTACACCTTCATATCAGAGGCGTAGCGAGAAGTATCTTTATTTGTCCTCGTTATTTTTTCTTACCATGTGTGCTGCAGTCTGCAGCATATGTAGAAAGAGGAAAATACCTGAAAGGATTGTTTTTTGTGCAGGAAGGTATATCTTCCTGCACACAAACAACCATACCTGTAATGCAGGCATCCTTGCACCATGGCATAATGGTACCTGCATTGGTGCTAGGCAACACTCAGGGGTTTATTTATTAAGATTTAACGCCATGTTTATGTCACAAAAGTGACGCAAAATGACCCTAAATCTTTTTCACCTATTTACTAACAGCATTAAACCTGTTTTACACTGGAAAATCACTTGAAAGTAATGTAAAGGAGCGCATAGCGCTGCTTTGCTTTACTCAGCGCCAAGAGCGTTCCCATGCAACCACGCCTGACTTCCGGTGCCTGACTTCCGCCGGCGAGCCGCGGACGGCTGCCGCTGACCGTGAGGAAAGAGGGGAGAGGAGCAGCGTTGAGTTGCCGCCAAAGGGGCTGACCGATTACCGTGAGCGGGAGAAACCGGCCGGACCAGAGCCCGCGAGCCCCGCGAGAGCCTGCACCGCTGCCTATAGTGAGGCTGTTGGGGCTGCTGTGGGGCCGTTGCCCAGGTTGCAGCGGCTCGGCGGTTTTGCAGCGGTTTTGCAGCAGTTCGGCCACGAGACGGGGTGAGTCCAGGCAGCGCTCCTGTAACATTGCTAGAGCTGGCGCTTCCCTGGGGGTGCCCTGTGTGATTTTAGGCACCTCCAGCTGAGGCAAAAAAACATCTAATAAACCTCAGCCCCAGTCACAGTTTTATTTAAACACAGCAAATTCTGCATCTGAGTTTACCGGGTGCTCACCGGATGCAGTTGTCTCCCTTGTCAGGAACGATAAAGAACGACACAGAACGTGGAGGTGTCTGCCTGCTCTGCCCTGCTTGCTGCCTGCCTGTTGAATTTTCTCAAGACTCCGCGGCGAAGCCGTACCCGACCGGAGCCGCGAGCCTCGAGTCGGAGTTGCCAGTGCTGGTGCCGAGGATAGGACCAACAGCATTGCTGAACAAGGGAGAGATACCTGGACCTCCTTTGATTTTTTGGGTCTTTAGACCTGGGACTTTAGACCCCAGATTTTGGACTGTGGCCCTTAGAGCCAAGAGAACGGCGCACAGAACAACATGCGGACAAGGAATGCGGGTTTGGCCCAGCCCCAGGTCAATTATCGCCCTCACAAATCTGCGAGACGCCAAAAGGCCAAGATGTTGTACCCCCTTGACAAAGGCAGCGCAAGATCTGGTTCGATTGCCCAGGATGGGCAACAATCAGGAGAGCAGCACTTGAATTCTCACCCATGTTCAAACATAAAGACCAGGAACACAAATACAAATATGAATACAAATTCAACCCAAAATCGGAGTGAATACACCGCAATTGGCAACACTAACAGTAACACTAATAGTAAGAGTCCTAAAGGCAACAACAATATTAGAAATTACTTTCAACAATTGACCAAACTGGGCAATCCCGGTAACCTTGGAATAAACAATTCTGAAAAAACAGCTGTTATATCTTGCCTTGCAACAGGCACCGAAACCACCGGAACCATTGCTAATACTAATACATTAGTACATGCTAGATCATATGAAACCTTGAATCAAAGCTCCCCATTGACTGCACCGCTTTCTCCAGAAATTCTTACAGTTAAGGTTAATAGCGCACTAGCAAAAGAAAATGTAACTAATCACAGCCCGCTTTGCCCTAACATCGCAGGAATCTGCACATCAGTGCCAACAAACTTAGACAATCGGTCTTTGGAATTTGTCCCCGCCATCTCCTCTGAGAAAAGTGAGGCAAATGAGGCAAGCGAGGAGTTTCCTCCCTTAATACGACACACTACGGATATCACTGATAGTTCCATACTTTTGAAGCTCCAGTTGGACCCCCTGGCTTCCTCTTTCACGCCTACTGAGCCCGGGGATGAGAATTTTTTACTAAAAGGGTGTCCTGACTTAAATCAAAGCTTACAAAGTGTAAATGAATCAAGGGTGCCCGGCTCGTTAAAAATGGATATGGAAACTGCTTTGGTGCCACAAAACATAGAAAATTATCTTGCATTGATCAACGAAGCTTTGATTTCGATGGCAAATGCAGCCATAATGCACGCTGATAAATTAGACACTCAAATAATTATACTGCAATCAGTCGCTAGCCTGATCTCTGGATTAGACTTGAAATTGGAACTTCTAAACTCCCTGATTTGCAGAGCCCAGGCAAATACGGATATAAAGACAAAACAAGATGATTGCGGGTGCTGCCCAATACTGCAGAAATTGGAAAAGCTTCCAGAAATAATGACCACCTTAGTTACGGACCTTAAGTGTGAGGTCAATAGGTGGACGAGTAATACACCTTGCCCTTCCCAGCATAACTCAGCTCAGAGTCCAAGTAGGAAGACTACACAAACTAATATGACAAAAGCCACATATGAGTCATCAGGGCCAATGGGAGACCAAACAAATAAAATAAGAACAGGAGATCTGCAGCCTACATTGGCCCCACAGCTAAGGCTACAGGACAATCCGGTTATCTTAGAAAAAATGCAGGAAATTTCCAGGCATGACAGTAACAACCTTAAAAGTCAATCTAGCGTCAATGTCTTGGCCTCGACACTCAATTCGCATTCTAAATTACAATCCTGTCTTACCCTCGATAAAGGCCCTGGAAAATCAGATGATCCAATATCATCAACCTTAGAATTTCAACATTTGTCCAGGAAAAATAAGAAAAAATTGAAAAAGTTAAACAAAACAAAAAATGGCAAAAGCTATTCTAAAGGGACCATCAAGCATTGGCTTGTGCCAGAACAACAGGAAAACAGAGAACATAGTAAGGTGAATCAGAATGACTTTGGCCCTATACAAAAAACAATTGCCACTGAACAAAATAAAGGCACGCAGATTTATGGCACAACCACTAACGATATATCTGCTCAGAGTCTTCCAGGCAATTTAAGCGGGAATCCAATCAAAATTCAGAGCACAACGGTCCTAGCGCCCAGCGACCACCCGACCAGTACACAAGGCGCACAGATTGAAGAACAATGCCAAGGAATTACAAATAAACTTGCCCCTGCACAGCCAATAGTCCATAAGGAGCCTCAATTTGTAAATATATCGAACTACCAATGGGAGTTGAAAACTGCTCAAGTAAGCACTAATGACTCTCCGTTCCTCCCGGATTGCAACACTACTTTTAGGAATGACTCGCGAATTTGTGCCCTAAGTACAAACCGGACCGGGGATGGATCGGCTCCCCGAGAAAATCCAACTTGGAACTCTACAGAGTTCTTAGATGCTACGAAGGTGCCTTTTAATCAAATCCACCCCCCAAAGGACCATGTCAAAGACCGAGAAAATCTGATAGTATTGTTATACCCTGAATATATTTTGCAGGGGAATTGGGACATCCTCAATAGAGGAAACCTTTTGAAGCTTTGCCAAAATATCCCGGGCTTGGAAAATATAAAAACAACTGATATTGAGACAGTGGCTTTTTCCGGCCCAGGACCAAGTGATTTAAATGAAACAACTGTGATAACTTTTACCAACCGGATTATGGCGGATGCTTTGAGAGGATACAAAACGCAACTGGAAAATTGGGGCATAAAAATCAAGCCCCCAGTTGTTATTAAATACCCAGAGATTCTGAAAAACAATGTACCATGCATTCAACAGGGAGAACAAGATCTGAACGGGCAGAAATGGATGACCAGTAAACACTCAACTTCACTAGCTACTGGATCCATTCTGCACGGCTCTATAGGTGGCACACAAATGACTCAGCGAAGTAACAGTTCAATCCAAATCACCAAACATGTGGAAGGAGGCAATCGTTACTGTTTAACCAAGGGGAATAACATCAAAGATTGGTCTTGGCTCTCACTAGCCTTAAACCCTAGCCCCTAATATCAGGCCTTTACTAGGCAATCATTTGATACCTTCAAAGATCAGCTATGCCTCAAATAACGGCCACGCCCCGCATAGAAGCCCCTCGGATAACAATCATGTGATTAATATCATGACCTGGAACGTTGCAGGGATACATAAAGTTTTGCAAAGTCCAGCAGCAATTACATTCCTTGCAGGAGCAGACATAATCTGTGCCCAAGAAACATGGGCCACCTCTTCTACCCCAATAGGGGACTATGCAGAATATTTTAAGCCTGCAACAAAAGCCAATATCTTTGGGAGACCATCAGGGGGCATTTCAATATACGTCAAGCACGCACTGAAAGTATATTTTTCAGTAATAAAAAAACCCTCAGACATGTTTTTGGCTGGCACCTTGAAAGGCTTGAATACGACAGATGGCCCAATATCTATACTCTTAATCAATGTTTATTTCAATCGCAATGGGCCGGGGTTGAAGGACAAACTTAATCGGTTGTTAAACGAGATTGAAACTCTGCTATTACAGTATGTAGGCATGGACTCCATCATTCTCGGTGATTTTAATATGCACGATATAGGGCTGAAGGTACCAGAAAGCCACCCCAATGGGGGGATTGGAAGATTCAATGACCTAATGCGGGCATATAACCTGGTAACGACACACTCTTTAATTACAAAAGTCAATTCAGCAGCATTGATACCACCTACTTACAACAATCGGACCACAATAGACTATATTTTACTAAGTGAAAGCCTACAAAAACATATGTCAAACTATGTAGTCCAACCTCGGAACGAAAGCGATCACGCCGCACTATCCGTACAGCTATCCATTACAGCGAAAATGCGTTATACTCTTCGCTGCATTGGAGCCACAAAGGGGAGGAGCGGTATAGACTCCTCAGAAGAATCAAATGGGGGCCGCTTACAAGCCACAAGTTTGCCTTATGGAAATCAACATGGAAAGGCTGGCAGACTGGCCTCAACGATAAGGGCCATATAGGGGAATGGGGCTTACTTGCCTATGACTTGGCATCTTTGCTTCGGGGGAGCACTACATATAGAATTAATGCTAACCCCGCACACAAACTGGGGCACCAACCAGCAATCAAGGAAAGTTCTAAACAACTGAATTCCAAACGCAGGGCCTATCAGGCAATTAGATCCGATTCCGCTAAAAAGGAACTAAAACTAGCGGGCAAGAGGCACTCTTCATTGGTTTGGCAGGTAAAACGTGAACTCACAGAGGCAAAATGGCTGAAGATTTTCGAGCTGCTTGCACCTAGCAAATCCCAAGAATTTTGGCAATATTTAAATAAGGTAATCCATGGGACCTCTAATAGAGAGAATCCAATTGATGCAAGCACCTGGGTGGCTCATGTAAAAACCCTCTATACCGATGACTCAAAGGCAAAAATTACAGAAAGAATAACACCTCCTGGGGGGCAATCTAGCAAAGCGATAACAGAACTTATGGAACCTCTGGCAGTTTATACCCCCCCAGAAAAAAAGGCAATTCGAATCATCTTGAAAAAAATACGCCACAACGGAGCTCCTGGACCTAATGGCCTACCTGGCTCCCTCTTCAGGGAGGACATCGACTTTTGGGCAGCGAATTTGGAACAGCTGTATGCCGAGTGTAGGCTTTTGGAGGATGTCCCAGACTCCTGGAGGGGGTCACTGCTACACCCAATATATAAAAAAGGGCCAAGCACGGACCCCAGGAACTATCGTATGATAGCTTTATTGGACATTGAGGGCAAGGCTTATGCAAGCACTCTTTTGGCGGAACTAGCCGAATGGGCCAGCAAGGAAGATCTTCTCCCTTTCTATCAGACCGGATTCCGATCAGGAAGTTCCACCTTAGATAACATCATTGCCCTATCATACCTAGTACACCAAACGATGGCCCAAGGCACCCAGCCGCTTTTTGCTTGTTTCATCGACTATACAGCAGCGTTTGATGGGGTAGACCGCAACATCTTATGGAAGAAGTTGGCACATTGGAACATCTGCCCGAAATTGTTAAAAGCCATTAGATCGCTGTATTCACAAACTTGGGTAAGAGTCAAACTCTCATGTGAATCCGCCACAGAAAAAATCACTACGGATCACGGGCTAAAGCAGGGCTGTGTCCTTGCCCCGCTGCTTTTCAATTTATACACAGCTGATTTGGGTAGCGTTCTGCATGGAGCCACTTTAGCGACTCCTAGGATTGGGAAAATCAAGATCCAGCTGATGCAATACGCTGACGATCTGGTCCTTTTTGACCACACAAAAATTGGCCTTCAAAAAGCCTTAACAGCACTCTCAGAGTACAACGTCAAAAATAAGCTGGTTGCCAACCCAATGAAATCCAAGATAGTGATTTTTGGACGTTATCCAAAAAAAAAACTGATGAAATGGCGTTTGGGCCCATTAATATTGAATAGTACACAATCGTACAATTATCTTCGGGTCTGGATTAGTGAAACTGGTCGCTCACAGGCCCATCGTCATAAACTCCAGCAGAAAGGAAAAATGGTTACTTACGCCATCTGCAAACTCAATGCCGTCTTAGAAAGTCCAACAACAACGGCCATCCAACGAGTCTTGAGGGCAAAATTATTACCTTCCCTCAATTATGCGATACAGGCGTTTCCAGGCAAATTCACGCAGGATCTTGAAAAGATCCATTGTGCAGCTTACAAAAAGTTATTTTGTCTACCAGCATGTACCAGGAACACTTTAATTCGCCTGGAATTCAACCTTAACCGACAATCTCTGGAAGAACTGGCGACTCTGGCGAAATACTATTATTTAACAACTGTGGCACCAGAGAATTCAATGAAGACTGTTTTAAACAACATCTTTCAACAACCCGGCAATCCATGGTCAACTGGCCTTGCTTCAGCCAAAGAACTTTTGAAATTAGCCATAGAGAATTGGGACCCCAATACAATCAAGTATACCATCATTAAAACATCAATAAAAAAGCAAGTAAGATCATACTCGCGTATATTGGACATTGAAGCTCTGACAGCTAGAGGGTTTCATGAGACCCAAAGCTCTCCACACACAACGCATGGCCTTAAATTACATCTCACACAGCCGGTGGGGAGGCTAGCCCTTTACAGGATTCTTGCAGCCAGATTACATCCTCTTCCCTTAAACGATTTGTACCCTTCAGTGAAAGTAAGACCGGCCATTGCGGAGTGCCGCCTTTGCTATTACAAGCGAGAATCGCTGGCCCATATTTTGCTATGCTGTCCTGCCTTGTTGTCAGTACGCCGTATCCATCTAAGGCCCATTCTTCTTCAACTGGGCACGCGAACGGCAAATGAGGCCGTTCAACAGTTATATTTGCTGGACACTGTGAAGCACATGGCCAACTTTGCCAAGTTCATTTACTACGCCCGCTCAGCTCTTATGGACAGGTCAACTTTGGCTGTGCGTGGGAACCATCTGGATGAGGGGTCCACCCAGTTTGGCCCCCATTGAAAGTTTGACTTGGAGTATCTAAAGGACCGTTATTCATTCTAATGTATAAAAAAAAAAAACACTAAAGGATCTTAAGAATAAGAAGTGTATATATATCATTTTTATTCATTTTATTATTTCTTTTATATTGATCGTCTTCTTTGTATTGGTTTTTATTAATCACACAAATAAAGAATCATTCATTCATTCATGCAACCACGCAAGGTTTCTGTCGCTAAGCTCTATTTACTTAAAATAGTAAACAAGGTTTAGCATCAGAAAATAGCGTCCATTTCAGAAAGGCGCTATGAAGGAGAAGTGCTTTTTTTCTCCTTTATTTTCCGACTTTGCATGTGTACTGCACTGTACAGCACACATACAAAGGTGAAAAATGTTTAAAGTTAGTCTAAGCATAGTATTATGTACTGGAAGGGTTCCTTCCAGTACAAAACCTATGCTAGACTTATGGAGACACCCTTGCACTATGGTGCAAAGGTGTGTCCGTGATGCACGGCTGCACATTTCTGCACCAGCGTTAGGGAGAGGGGGAGGAGATTGTCATATTTCTGTAAATATGTCGCTCTCCTGCTCGCTCCTTCTCACGCAGCACAGCATTTACAGCTGCTGCACTGTGCTGCGTGCTATCAGCATCACTTTAAAGCTTCACTAAAAGTTATCTGAAATGTAAGGTCGATTGAAAAGGTGCTCTTCCTATGATGGCTAATAATAATGATGGCGATTAACGAGTAATCGAAGATACTAAATAGAAAAGCTTCACTACATAGGAATAGCATGCTGGGATTTTACCCTAACACGAAACAAAATATCCAAACACAGTGCAGGTGCATCCAGCCAGTGAGATTGTGGCGCTACAACATAAATTAAAAAAACACTTATGAACTCGGGACAGTTACCATTATTCATTGGTGTTGCTGGCCCTACAATAGAAAGGAAAACGTCAGGCATGCAGTAAAGTGCTTTCTAGGAAGAGACTAAGAAAGTGATTCAAGTTTCTTTCTTTGTACAAGATGTACACGATTGTTTTAGGATAGTCTTGAACGAACCCAAATCAGTTCTATTCTTCTTCATGATGTCACTTACTTAGGACGAGGGGGATCATTAAATAATCTTAAACTAATTGACTCTCGACTGACCGTCGCAATACTTCAAGATTTTTCACTAAATATCCACTAGGTGGCAGTAAAAACCCATCTATCAAAACCACAGAAATCAAAGCAGATGTGCACTTCTGAACGCCAGTGACCGCACCCTTTCTAAAATGCCACAGCGAGAGAGCTGCGAAAAGATTTTTCAGGCAGCTTGTCTCAAAAAATATTCCCGTATTAAACATCTGCTATCTAGGAAAAAGGAGATTATTGTTCCGGACAACGCGCGATGAATCATCTAACAGCAGTGGAAACTGTTGCGCAAGGACCAGAAAAGACTGCAGAAGTGTATATTTAGTGCCTGTGTTAGTCCAGTCTAACGTGGTGTTTTAAAGCAGTGCGGGAATCTCATAAAAGTGCAGGCTTCGGGTTTTACTGTGAATCGAGGGAGTAGCCACAACATGAAAGTACGCCCCACTTTAAACCATACTTCTTATTGCACAAAGCGAGGGAGCCCGACCCACCCTAGAAGATTCACTTCACCCGGTCAGCTTTTTTCCATCCTTCCAGTTTCCTGTCCATCCTTTCACTTTTTCTTCGATCCAACCATCCACTAATTCACCCTTTGATGAACTCTTTCACTTTTCCACCCCTTCATCTTTTAATTCATCAATTGTTACACCCTAACACCCATTCTTTCACTTTCTATCTAGCCATCCATTCATCCTTCCATCAATCCATCTATTCACCCATCCTACATATCACACTTTTTTCTTCCACTAACCCTTCTTTCCTATTTCTATCATTATCTTTCTTTTTTCTTCTCCTTACTTTTTCTTTTTTCCTTTCACTCTTTTGCTCTTCTTTTGAAGCCATTATTCACTGTCCTTGGCTGATTTGTCAGCCCTAGACCTACATAGGGTGACCAACTGGCATGGGTGCAAATTCAGGACGGTGAGTGTAAAAATTCAGGAGAAATGGTCAAATTTCAGGACAAAAATTCAGGACAGGAGGTCAAAATTCATGACAAAAGGTACGTTTTACAGACACATCAGAGGAGGTTGCGGAATAGTATATAAGTAACCCCATCCATATCCAAACTTATTCAACCATTTGCAAACCTATCCATCATGTATCCTTCCATCCATCATTTCACTCATCCATCCCTCCATCCAGCCTTTCACTCATCCATCCACCCTTTCACCCTATCCATCCATCCACCCTTTCACCCTATCCATCCGTACACTCATCCATCCACTCTTCCACCCATCCATCCATTTACCCTTTCACCCATCCAGCCATCCTTTCACTTACTCATCCATCCAGTCACTCATCCTCCACCCATTCACCCTTTCAGTCATCCATCCATCCTCCCTTTCTCTCTCCATCGACCCTTTCACTTAGCAATCCTTCCTTCCATCCATCCACCCACCCATTCATCTACTCATCCACTCATGAATCCATCCATTGACCCTATCACTCATCCATCCTTTCTCTCATCCATCCACCCTTTCACTCCTTTACTCATCTATCCATCCTTTTGTCTATCTACCCTCCCTTTCACCCACTCATCCATCCTTACATCCAACCTTTCACTCATCCGTTCATCTATTCACCCTTTCACTTATCGATTCATCAATCCATCCATCATTTCACTCATACATCCACCCATTCAATCGCCCATCATCCAGCCTTCCACTCATCCATTTATCCTTTCACTTATCCACTCACTCTTTTACCCATCCATCTACCCTTCCACCCATATATCCATCTATTTACCTTTTCTCTCATCCATCCTTCCACTCACTCATCCATCCATGTATCCTCTCTCATTATCCATCCAGCTTTTCATTCATCCATTCACCCTTTCACTAATCCATCCAGGCATCCATCCATCCCTTCACTTACACACTCGCCCACCTTTTCATATTAATTATGAGCTGAGCCTTTGTCTGCAGAGTTGCAGACAGAAGAGGCCCATCAAGAATTTCACCCTTGCTGTACTTCCTAAAGAAAGGGGTGGGGTGACGGTAGGGTTCACTATGCACTTGCACATAGGCAATCTGAAAAAGTGGAAGTCATGCATGATTCACAGTGCCAGGCCATGAGGTGACTGTGACATGGTGTTGTTTCGAGGGCTTTAAGTGGAATGAAAAAACTGGGGGGGTCTCTCCAAAGGGGGTGTTCGATGTAATTAAGGGCGTGGCTTAAAACACCTAAGCTAAAAATCTGTGCTTAGTATAGTGTGCCGCCCGACTGGTATTTTACCTCTTCTGTCATTGTATCCACATACATAACACAACAAGTAAAGTTACAACTACAACGAGCGAGAACTATTGGCTTTGTCCATGGTTGTTAGTTGCATAAAATAAAAAAGCAGCAACCATGGCTTCGTTGAATATAATATTGAAAATGCATCAGTTCTAAAATGATGAGACTGTGAAAAACTCTAGCCCCTTCTTTTTAACTTGTTTCACCGTTTTCCATCTGACAGAATGCCCTGCCCTAGACCACATGCTTTGCAGCTCAGACTGGCCCATTGTCATTCTGTATGTGGCAATCAGCCGCAGACAGAATGACAATGGGTGGGTGGGGCTGCTCTTGTGCTCCGAGGAGGAGTGCGAGGCGGCCCCATCAGGGACCTGAGGCCTCTCACAGGGGAACAGCTCTGCTCCCTGCAGGGCCCAGAATTACGGACAAAAGGCGTCCGTAAAAGGGATCCTCACGGACAAAAGACGTGAGGTCCAAATTACGGACGGTCCGTGAAATTTACGGACGGTAGGTCACCCTAGACCTACATCCTTTAGTTCTTCCCCAGTATTCCCTTGGGGGCTTATTTATGAGAGGCTTGCGCCGCTGGTACATCACTTTTTTGACGCTCCATTGGCGCAGCCTCTCAATCATATCTATGAGGCGACGCAAAGTCACTCTGCGTGGCTTTGCATGGCCTCATAGATATGGAGCAAGACAAAGCAGCACAAGTCACTGTCTTGCCTTACTCTGCGTTAAGGAGGCGTTCCATGGGCATTGCAGTGGGTTTTCCCACGTAACACCCATGGATTTTAACGCTGCCCCAGATTTACTTAATCACGTAAACCTGGGGCAGCACCAAAACCTTATGCCTCCCCAGAGCAGGTGTAGAGTAGAAATATTTTTATTTCTCATTGTTATTTCCACTTTTCATGTGTGCTGCATTCTGCAGCACATATGAAAAGAAGAAAACATCTCTCGGGAATGTTTATGTGCAGGAAGATACCCCTTGCAATATGGTGCAAGGGTGTTTAAGTTGGCGCTAGGCCACAAATTGTGCACCAGCGCAGGGGGGAAGGACAGGTATGCACCGTATTTCATAAATACGGTGCATTCCTCCCCTTTCACATTGGCGTAGGGCAGCGCAGCAAGAAGACTTGCTGCATTGCCCTATGCCAATTCCACATAAATGAGGCACTTGCAGTGTTATTTTTGGCTTTTTTTGTACGGACCTACAGAAGAAAGAGATTCACAAAGAACTAACCAAGCCCATTGGAACTGTGCAACCCCCCCGCCTTTTGGAATGGGTGTTCACATTGCAACTGCTCTGAATGGTGTCAACCAGCAAAAGGTCAGAATCTGGATGTTAATATAGATATTGATGCATTTATCAATAAAAATGAACTATCGTCCTTATTAATAGAATCGTTCGTTCAGACCTCCACATCAACCTCAACATGCTAGTTAGGCAGGCCCTGCGAACTAGGCCTGGGATAACTGATTGATGGGTCACAGGTGGGAGAGTGCATAGCTGACAGGCAAAAACTCGGGCAGGAAACTCTTGATCAATCCCACTGATAGGTGCAAAGACATTACAATGGTCGAGGGAGATTGACCCAATAAAGCATACATGGCTGGAGGAGTTACGTGCACTTCTAAAAACACTATAAAGTCAGATGCAAAATGAGTTAGGAACACATAGCCAACCCGGACCTAGCACACGTAGTGATCACGTGCTACCCATGCCGGACATCTGGACATGTTTACCACTGGCCACACTGTGTCCACACAAGGTCGAGACCCACCTGTAGTAACATTGACTATTAATTTATGACTCTAAAAGCAGCAACCGACATTCTTCACCATACATGGTACAATGGAAACTTTAATTGCTTATTGTAATATTGTATATGAGAAAAGCACAAACCCAATGTAAATTGAGACAGTCCTCAGACGTAGTGCCTGTAACTGGTCTCCCGGCCGAACTGTTTAATTAAACAAATTGTTCCTTTTTTGCCAAACGCCTCTTGTCTTCTGTTTTTTAAGGAAATCCGATTCGAGCGACAGGGCCATTTGAGAACGACAAAAATAATTTTTTACATGTACCAAGCCCTGTTTGTGATTTGGTAACCTATTACCGAATCGCAAATAGGATTTGGGACTCTGTATTAGGAAGGGGTGTGTTTAGGACATCCCTTCCTAATGTCAACTCCCAATGGTATGTGTGAAAGTTTTAAAATGTGGTCACAAAACATTTGCGTTTTACCACCAACTCCGTATTGGTGGTAATCCATTTGCAAATGGCCCTTCCCCTTTGTGAATGTTGAAGGAAACACTTTTTAAGAGCAGGGACCACTGCCTACTTTTGAAAAATGAAAAGAAAACTTAAGATTTTTATTTTTATAATGCAGCAGAACTAAGAACACAAGGGAAGCTTGTAAAGCAATGGCTGCACACATGTAAACGATAAAAACAATGCCAGGTATGCAAGATAAAACCTTCAATATTGTAGAAAAGGCATGGTGCCTTGCACCAGCAAAATGTTTGGCCAATCAATCATGAGGACAGGAGACAATGTATAAATATCATTTTTGATATGTATGTGTCCAGGACAATTATAAAGAGGCTGATATTATTGGCCTGTCTTTTGGTGAGATTTTCTGCACATCTCTGTGTCTGTAATGGCGAGCACTTCTAGAGGTTAACATTTTTCTATTGTGCAGGCCATTGGGATGCTTTAGCCTTTAGCATCCATTCTCTCTCAGCTACTTGCAGTACCACAACCATCTACTACAGTGTGATTTATCGTTGGTCACAGCAGTCATTTGATCTCTGCATCTGCCATTGCAAGGTCCCATCAGTGTTCAGGCTGCAGTGGACGGCCCTAGTGATATACCTGTGTAGAACTCTGGAGGTGTAGGTATGGGTGTATGACTAATGGCAGCAGCCAGGAGGGTTCCCACTACTCACTGCTCTCCCATAGAAGTGCTTAGGTGTCTGTCAATTCCTTTACTTTGTTGCTGTCAGTCACACATTCTGAACCAAATACCACCATGGCTGCTCTGCGATGGGATTGTTACTTCAATTGCCTGACTTCTTGCCAATATAGTAGTTGTGTTGGTCCTGGTAGGGGAGGTCCACAGACATTCAGGATAGGGAGGCATCTGCTGATGATCAAGTTTTGGAGTATCATGCAGATGTGCAGCATTTCTTCTCTCTTTAGTGGATCTACTTTGCTCCTACAATTGCCTCGATTTGGGCCTGTAAATCATTGTTTAAGCGCTGAAATGTACTACTTGATGAGCCACCATGTTCTAGAGAATGGCATGTTTGTGTCCACTATTTTTCCCTCTTCACTGTTTTGTAGAGGGTTGTTACATCAAACTTGTTTTACGAGGTTATCCACTGTCACAAGTGAGGTTTGAAGTGAGACGTGTGTGGTTGTACTACTATTATGATTCTAATTGTTGATGTGTGACAGTTCTGGCATTTTGATTTGCGCTTTTTTTATAGAGATTTGACTAGTGCGCAGAATGAGTGCACCAGGCATTTTAAAGCACAAGAAACCAATATATATCAACACTATGTCAATGTCTTATTTTATTTATTTAGAAAGTTTTCTATAGCACGAACATGACCACCGAGGGTATCAGAGCGCTTTACAGTTTATACATCAAGAAGGATACAAGCGGTAAAAAACAGAACAAACAAAGAAGAAAGTTAACAGTCTTGTAGAGCCGGGCAACCTCGGGAGCCTTGGCAGCTAAGACTCAAACCTGCGAGGGTGACCTCAGTCTCTTTGGAAGCTCCCTTTCTAAGGCAGAAATTTCTTCATTAATAACACTTTAACTTCCTTTTTGAAAAGGACAGTAGAAGGATTCAGCCTGACTTCAGGGGGCAAGGAGTTTCAAATCCTCCGGGCTATATTTTAAATGTATCCGAGCTTCATATGGAAGCCAGTTCAGGGATATCAGATCTGGCAAGATATGGTTGTATCTTTTCGTGCCTGTTAAGAGCCTTGCAGAAGAATTGAGGGTAACCCTAAGAGGAGCCATCTTCGATCTTGGAAGGCCGCAAAGGGTTGCACTGCCATAATCCAGCTTTGAGATCACTAAGGCTTGCACTGCAACCTTTAGGTCATGTGGAGGGAGAAAAGGTTTAATTTTCCTTAAGATGCTGAGTTGGAAGTTCACTCCTTTGGTGAGGGTACTAATGTGCTTCTGCATGTTCAGACTCTTGTCTAGCATTATTCCCAGAGAGGTTGCAGAATCAATGGTGTGGCGTACAGTTAAGAGCAGTTAGCTGATTCATCCATTGTTCTATGACTGGAGATTGCTTGTGTGGTGTGATTAGGAGGAAATCCGTTTTGAGAGCATTTAGCTTCAAGTGGTTATGTGTCAACCAGCTCTGTGTTTTCAGTAGGACTGAGTTGAGGGACCTGATGTCCTCAGGGGAGGAGATCTTCAGGTAAAGTTGGGTATCATCAGCGTACATGTGATAGTGAATGCTGGATGATTTCAGCATTTCTGTTAAAGGCTCCATGAACAGGTTGAAGAGCGTGGGTGAGAGCGCAGATCCCTGTGGAACCCACAGCGTGACCGGAGAAGGATGAGATAGGGACTGGTTCACCTTGAACCTTTGGGTTCTATTGTGAAGGAATGAGGAGAGCCAGTTTAGTACAGGTCCAGACAACCCCATCCTGTGTTCCAAGAGGTCAATTAGGTTATCGTGTTTAACAGTATCAAATGCTGACGAAAGATCGAGGAGGATCAATAGGCAAGATTCGTTTTGATCAAGCATTCTTAGCGCATCATCTACAATGTGAGTGAGAGCGGATTCTGTGCTATGACCCTGGCGGAAATCAGATTGAAATTGGTCCAGGAGTTGGAATTGATCAATGTGATTACACAGTTGGACGAGCACACATTTCTCCAGGAGCTTTGCAAAACGTGGGGATGTTAGAGATTGGGCGGACGTTATGTAGGTCAGTGGGATCTGCGGGTGGTTTCTTTAGAATAGGGGTAACTTGCCCCGATTTTAGGCAGTCCAGAATAGCACCCTGCCAAAGTGAAGCATTGACAATCTTAGTCCAAAATGGGAGAATGGAGGTTCTGATTTCATAGAAGAGGTTCAATGGCAGGGGGTCGTTGTAATGATTAGATGGTTTCAGAGTAGCCAGACTTTTGCGTATAGTGCTTTCATCCAAGGTTTTGAAAAAGCTCCAGGATGCGTTGGGGGGGGGGGGCAAGCTGAGCAGGCAGGGTGACATCCAACCAGGGAGGAAGGAGGGTGTTAGGAGGACTGATCAACAAGTGCTCCAGGGCTGACCGTAGTTCAGCTTCGATATTAGTAGTCTTATCCGCAAAGAAATCAGCAAATTCTTCGCAGCTCGGCTGTGGCCCTCGACCCAATGCGGAGAGGTTAGGTTGACTGTTTGCTTGAGACTTGATGAGTTCGAACTGTTTTTTTGGACTTTTTTTGCTTGCTCTAATTGGTTTCTGAAAAAGGTGGCTTTCGAGCATCTGATGCGTTTTAGGGATCTCAGATGGTTGAGATGTTCAAGGGAGGGAGAGGATCTCCACAATCTTTATGCAAGTCTTCAATTCTGTCTTTCAGTATTAAGAATATCATTGTACTATGGTTTGGAGACTTTGGAGGACAGTCTTTTTAGCTGTAGCGGTGCCACCGAGTCTAGAACACTTGTCATTGAGCGGTTATAGTGGGCCGTAAGGTCATGGACATCAGACATGTTCACAGGCGGGGGTAGGATGTTATCGCAGAGAGCAGTCAGATCGTGCAAGTTGATGTTTCGTAGACATCTTTTCCAGCGTCTGGGGTTCTTAGGTTGGACTCTACTAGCTCTTACAGAATCCAGGATGAGGAGGGTAATGCAGTGGTGGTCTGTCCAATCACACGGGACGATAGATTCCAGTTGGATGGTATTAAGCTTACCAATGACGAGATCTAAGGTAGCTCCTTTAATATACGTGGGGCTGTCACAAATTTGGATTAGGTTGAGGTCTAGCAGGAAGGATTTAATGCTATTGACTCCCCCATCATTCATATCATTCCAGTGAAGGTTGAAATCTCCCAGGAAGATCTGAGTGCCATGGAGATCAGCGTTAGCTGAGATAATGTCCATGATCTGTTCTATGAAGGGAAGGTAGTCGCGTGGCGGGTGGTAGAACGTGTGCAATTTGCATAGGTGATTATTGCTACCAGCCACCTCATTACACAGGTATTCACAAGACGGCAGGAGATCGGTTTGTAGTAATTTGACTATTGGATTGCTACGATGTATACAAGCCATGCCTCCACCTTGTCTGCTTGATCTATCCAACCTAATGATATCGTACTTGGGAGGCACTAGAATGTCCAGGATGGGAGCAGCTGAGTCGTTTAGCCAGGTTTCAGTCAACATTACAAGGTCAAGGCCCTGTGCAAGGATGAGGTCAGCAATGTCAGCAGCATGTCGAGAAGCACGCATTTGAGTTTTGGGTTGGTGTCCAGTGAGGTAGATAGTGTGGTGGTGACTCTCGTGAGGTTGTTCTCATTTAAGGCTCTGGTGTTTAACCTAGGTTCCCTGAAAGGGTCAGTAAGGATTGTTTCAATTTGGTGCAAGTTTATTTTGGTGGAAGAATGTGTAGGATCATATGAGTGTAGGAGAAAATGAATATCCCTGTCAGACAGTGAGGCTATACATCTAGAGGGCTGTGAAGGGTCGTTAGGATGGGGAGCGGTTTCCCAACCATGGGACGTGTATCCTTTGCACTTGAAGTGGATGAAGGGAGAGTAGTGGACATTCTTGATGGCTATACGTGTGCAATGGATGGTCCCTAAGAGCCAGTGATGTCTTGAAAGTGCCTTTGCACATGTTGTATCTGTTGGCTCTATTTCCTATGCGAGGTGACGTGATATCCCACATGGGGTTTCAGTGTATCACACTTGAAATCCTGCCTTGCAGATGGATGCTTTTGAGATGTCAATAGTGTCTCCTTGACCTTCTGTAGAGACCCAGTGGCTTAATACTGTAGTGTTCACAGATGCTTTGTCATAGTGTGACATGCTAGCTCAGACGGCTTGTATGGAGGGCAAGCAAGAAGGCATGGTTTTGCCACAGAGAGGCAATGTTGACCCCAAGGATTCAGAATGACCAGGTCAGCAAGCATGTATGCTTTACTACCTTTAGCCCATTGAGACAACTGTGCTACATCACTGACATATTTTTTCTGCGTTCAACACTGCCTTTGAATAGCCCTTATTTGCATTAAAAAAAATCCTTGATTTGTGGTTAGAGTATATGCTCACCATGCATGAACTGGTCCAACATTGCAATGTAAAGCGAGCATTAGAAAACTCATACTAACTGTAGCTAGCCATAGTTAAGTGTCTTTCTGATTTCCTTCAGATAGGGCAAACCATATTAGTCAACATAGTAGTCGAATTAGGTTTGGTATTGAAATACCCCATTAGCAGATCATTTCAAGCTCCTCAACCATTATGTTGATGAGTTTACATGGCGAAGAATCTAAGAAACGGATACCCCTACTTGGAGAAGTGACATTCCAGACCTGCTTATGGTGAAAGAATATCATTGTATCTATTGACTTAATACTGCTCAAAATGGGCGTAATGTGTGTTTTGCGTAAAAGCTCCAGGCCACTTGGAGAACTTAGTGTTAGTTCTGATTCCCTTCAAGTATTATCATCTGCTTTGCCTGTTTTTTCATTTTATTATTAGTATCACCGTGTTTCCTCATTTATTGCAGATATTGTTGTACACTGGCAATCCTTTAATCACTCCATTTTTGGAGAATTTCTTCCCCAACCTTGTAAGTACTTTCTCTGTATTCCCTTTGTAAATTTAATTATTTGTTTTAAAATGTTAACTAACCTCTAGAGATAACTATCAATTATTTGAACTCCTTGAGTTTAAGTTATACTGGGTTACATAATTGTTTTTGGAGTTTCCCACATGCCAGGGGGCTTGTTTTCTTGAATACCACATCTTTAAAGTCCATTTTCGGACGTATATGATCACTTCAATTCTAGCTCATTTTATAGCTTATATGAGTATTGATTTGATGGTGCCACTAACCTATTTTACCACTGAATCATTATAGGTAATGCTGGCAACTTTATACCCACACTCTTTCTTTAGGAAATGTTGTAAACTGCTGAATGAAGAATCCATTCTCCTTAGCATTTGTATATGTAATTAAGCTTTGCATTTACCGCTTAAAGGGGTCACGTTTTGTACCACACTAGTACCTTAAGAATGTTAATGAAACTTGCATGTATAGATCTAAGTTCTTGCGTGCCCAAACAGTTAATACAGCTAAGTGTATTAAAGTATGTTTGAGAGTGTATTAAAGTTTCAGTGAGAGATTGCAATGGTCCTCAGGACCACTGCCTACTGCCCCTGAAACTTGTATCACAATTAGCACAGGGGTCCAAATCGGACTGCTTACCTTTTATGAATGAGTTACTACCCCAACTTCGGAGCAGGTAACTTATCAATGGTTTGCAACCAGAATTCCAGTCACAAACCATTGACACATAGGGCACCGAATCACTATTTGGAAGGGACGCTCACAACATGCAATTCATAAACCATTTCTAAAACCATTATATGAGTTACCGACTCCTACAATTGGTTTAGTTCATATGGAAAAACTATTTAGCAATTACAAACCCACAAATTTAGTAAATCGCAAAGATTGCGACTGCTAAAAGTTTTGTATATTTGGCCCCAAGTCCACTTAAATTGCTCCAGTTCCAGCATTGTTGCTCTCCGATTTTGCACCAGTCTTGAACAAACAATGCTCCTACCAACTAATACAAAATGTTGCCTTTTAACTTGTAGTGTATGTCATGTTTTCACTGATCATTATTGCACGTCATTGAAAACTGCCCTGCATCAGTTCAAAACTGCCCAAAGCCCATGTAAAGTTTCCAGCCACTAGAGCAGTTTACATGATCTGGAACCAGGAGTGTTGCCTGGCCAAGTATCAAATGCTGCACACAGGTCAAATGAGAGGAAGGCTCACAACCATGATCGGTGTCTTTACAAAAAAATCACTTGTGCCCACAAGTTGTGGTTTGACCTATAATAATAAAAAACTAGAAAAAACCTGTGAAGTGTCTAGATACTCATCACAGTCCCAATTAGAATTTTAATTCGAGAATTTGAGAGAGATTTGTAAAGGGCATTAAGCCCGAGGGTGTCAAAGCGCTAGCTAATGAAGAACCACTACCAGAGAGACGACCACAACTAGCATCACGTAACATTGTCACTTTATTTGAGAATTCCGGAAAGAGATTGAGATTGAATGGTCCCAGAGATGGACCACCACAGCTCGTTTGAGGAAAGTTACATTTGATCACGACATGGTGATTGAGATCTCTCCCTACATGGAAGACGGATATTCCATTGGGCGTCTAGCAATGTCCTTCCTGATCACATCTTCCCCAACGATTTAACATTTTAAACTACAAAGAAGCTCTTTCTGTAACAAAATATCCTTTCTATCCACAGAATATTGTTAACCTGAAGATTAAAAGAAGACCCCGAACACGTATCTAATAAAGCCCCTCCCCCAAAAAAATCCTGACGAGTAATCCTGTTTATTGATGTCACTAAAAACTGTAGAGAAACTGACAAATAGAAATATTGTCAAATAAAGCATGTTATATGTTATTTATTAGTTAGGAGCCATTGTTTACACCCGAGTCTGTTCATAGCAGTATGATCTCACCAAAGCTAATAAAAAGACTAACTAACACACACCATCTGTCTAGCCACTGGGGTTCATTGAAAACACATACAAAGTGCCTTGACCTAATATTCTAACTTGGCACACCAAGGCTTCTAGTTGGTAATACATTTTATTTCATTCTCCCAGACAAAAAAAATGCTTTCATTACTGTGCACTTGAAAGCATAAAATGACTTATTGTTTTGGCTGTAAAGGGAATTTCCTGTACTTTTTGTGTGCCAGCATGAGACGCATTTTCCCCACCACTCAGCCTTTCTGTGCTTCTAGCCATATGGCATACTCGGTGGTTTCTAGTCAAATCCACAATTAACTAAGCAGACTTTATTGACATTTCACGTTATAGAGCCCAGACACTTGTTTCTTTTCGGAAATGAGCTAAAAGTACGTTCCTGCAAACATGTGTTAAAATTTGTGAATTTTTAGTATAGGAGCTTGGATCTTGAGACAGGATCTGCCAACACAAAGGGTGGCTGCTCCTCCGCCAAGGCGGAGGAGCATCGCCCGCTGCACAAAAGAAAAAAGAAAATGATAAGAACGTATTGTTATCATTTTAGTTTTCCTAATGCAGTCAGTGGCTGTCGGGCGGGGCAAGGTGGGGCAGGGCTGGCCAGAGCAGGGGGAGGAGTGGGTTGCACTCCCTAAATGTGCAAGACTGATTGGTTGGCCCTCTTGGGCCGCCCAAACAGTCATGTGCACTTTGCATCTTCCCCACAAGGTTGTAGTGCACAGCCTGGTGAAGAACATGCCCAGCCTCCCATTTCACTGTTGGGCTGAACAACAGTGCTCAGACCAATCACAATGCTGAATTGGGATTGGCTCAGGGGAGCCTGGGAGCCCGGATGCTTCCTGCTGCTTCCTTCAGCCGGACCAGAGACAGGAAGAAGAGGATGGAGGAGAGGTGGCAGTGGCCGTTTTCAGGTAAGTAGTTTTTTTTCTTTTTTCGCCCCCCGCCCCACCCCACCACCTGAGTCCGATAGCAGCCCCTACTGAACACAAACAACGGTGCAATGTCATATAAAAGAAAACAAAACAAAACATTGCAGTACTGAGAGCAAATTCTAATATGGCAGACTGATCATTAATTAGTTGATGTTGATTTCATGGCGACAGAATCTGTAAAGCTAAAATTAAAGCATATTTTTCTTATTACTTTCAGCAATCTAATCTATGGAACTCTCTCCACTTCAGCTGAAGCTACTCCAAGACAGAACTTCTGTTCCGGAAAAATCTAAAAACGTGGCATTTTAGATCGGTGGCTCTTCTGTTTCTTTCAGGTTTCATGCGTCTTCTTATGGGAACTTGACCTTAGCACTGGGACAATCCTGAGGGAGTAGCTATGTGCTTTAAGAGTCTATTTTATTTCAAACACTGCTCGTACCGACGCTGAATTCAAAATCAATATATGGAATTGATTTACAATGCAACATTCAAATTTTAGCAAGTTGGTTTTTGACACATCGATCATTTTTATACCAGTGCACAAATCAAAACTAATATTTATTTCTTCAAATCAATGAAAGAGATTATTTTGTTTAACACTAGCATCATTTGAAGATGTCCATTCTTGAAATGGCCATAATGTATCACCAGATTGTGCTGGCTATCAATGGTGCCTGATGTTTGGTATATCAGTTTCAATGCGACCCTCGTAATCATCCGTGCCATCTCCTGGACCATACATAGATTTACTACAAGCTTCATCCATCATCCTACTCCAAGGAGTCATTTAAGATACTCGTTGACCGCTTTAACCCCTCTGTGTTTGTGGTAGTTACTTGTCTTGTCCTGTCTCCAGATGGGATTCAATCTATGCTGATATGAGATCACTTTGGCGTCAAAGTAGAACTGCCATAATATTTCATAAAATCTCTACTCAGAAAAATCATTAATACCCTCAAGTGTGTTCATATGTTTTGCGTCTCATTATTTCCATCATGGATGCCAGTTGGTACTCGCATAGTTTGTGAGGCCCTACAGAGGGTCTTCCCATTGGTATGTCCACCCGCCCCTCTGTTTATATATTTAATTTGTGAGTAGCACTATTGAGTTTTGTGTGCAACACAGTACATTTTCATTTTAAAATTAAAAGCACTGGCTAGCATAGATTTATTGTGTGCTGAATGTTGCATTGCTGAGTTCTGACTCTCTATCCCCCAGCACCTCCCCTGAGTAAGCCTGGGGCTGCTCTGCTCAGCATGCCTGAGAGTCAAGTGCCAAAAATTGTATTTTTTTTTTACCCAGTTTGGCGTTCAGCAGTAGGCAGGCCCCAGGTCACCAGAGGCGAAAAACCCCGATTGCTACAATTGGGGTCCAGTATCTTCTGACTGCCATGTATCCTCTTGTTCAGGATACTCACAGACAATAGACGACTCATGAAACATCTTAACTTTTTACCATCCGATCTATCTTTTTCCAGAAATCTTTTTCTTTATCTTTTTCTCTTTCTATGTCTTTTTTCCTCTCACTCTCTTTTTTCTCTCCCTGTCCTTCTGTCGCTGATTCTTTTTGTTAGTCTCACTGTCATTCCTTTGCTCTCTTTAAAGGTAGTTTGGGTCTTTCTCTCAATAATTGACTCTATACCTCTCCTTCCCTACATCTATAGACATAATGTGGTTTTTCATTTCTCTCCTGCTTATTTATTTCTTTTTTTGTCTAGCTACTTCGTTTAGTCTTTCTTTGTCCCTTTCTCTTTATCTCACTCACATCCTCTCTTTCTCGTTTTTTCTCACCTTCTTTTTTCTCTTCATGCTCTTTCTGAATCTTTGTTCCATGTGCCTTTTCTTCTTTTGTGTTTCTGTCTCTCCCCCCTGTTCTTCTCCTCTTTTGTTCTCTCTCGCTCTCTCTCTGCCACTCTCTCTCATTTATTCTCATTCTCATTCGCATTCTCTCTCTATCTTTCTATCTCTGTCTTTCCCGCTCAATCTCTCTCTAGAGCCATAGACCATAATTTCTAATGCCAAGACTACACAAGACTTGTTAAGCAAATGTCGATCTCACATATGAATATATATTTCCGTAAATAATAAGTATTTACTGGTTTCTTCACAAAGGTGGATTTCCGTATTAAGGCGAGAACGCTTCCATCTCTACTGCATGATAGCGAGTTCTTTCATTAAAGGATTAAAACATTGTATAGGACATGTAATTTAAAGGTTGCAGTGTGCAAAACCTAGTATTATCTAACACCTATTATCAAAGCTCAGCCAGCATGGGCGATGCTCAGAAAATGTTTCTCTGCAATACACCATGGGGTAGATTTTCAAACATTTTGCGCTGGGTTAGTGTCGCAAAAGTGGCGCTAACCAGCACAAAATGTTTTTTTGCCAATTTACTTTCCAGCGCAAAGCTTGTTTTGCGTTGAAAAGTGCCCTACAAGTAACGCAAAGTTGCACGAAGCATTGCTTTGCGTAGCACCATGGGAGAGTTACATGGGAGGTACATGGGCGTTCTCATGCAACCATCCATGCCTCTTGACGCAAAACCCTATCTACAAACAATTGTAGACAGGGTTTAGTGCCAAAAGTTAACGCCAGCTGAAAGGAGGTGTTAAGAGGAGAAATTTTGTAATTTCTCCTTTCTTTTCCTACTTTGCATGCATGCTGTACTGTGCAGCACACATACAAAGTGGGAAAAGTGTTTAAACTTGTCTAGGCATAGTATTTGTTACAGGAAGGGTGCGCTAGACTCAGACAAGCACACTACCGCTATGGCGCTAATGTGTGTGCGTGGCGCACAGCAGCTGAAATCAGTGCCGGCAGTAGGGAGAGGGGAGGAGAGAGACATATCTCTGTAGATATGGTGCTGTCCTGCTCCCTCCCTGCCACGCAACACAGAGAAGCATCTTTAGTTGCTAAACTACATTGCGTGAGTTCTTAAAAAAAAAAAAAAACTTCCATGCTTCTAAAAATCACCTGCAGGACAAAATGGGTACCATTCTATTGTATACATAATCGGCTGGAGACATCGGCGGCCACATTAACAGTTTCCTGAGAAACCGATTGAACGCGTTTGATTTACGGTAGCCTGTAATTCACTTTATGCCATAATTTGCTGAACACCTTAAAGAGAAATGATGTAGTACCTAACGAACATCAAACACCTGAAGGCATTTTGGAAGAATGAAGTATAGACTTATGGCTTCCAAGGAAGGGTATAGCCATTTAATGAAAAAAGATACGGAAATCTATGAGGTCCACTTATGTCTGACTTTTTATTTAGAAAATACATTCTTACTCGGCCAGTAAGGAGCTGATTCTAAACATGGAATAGAGATAGAAATCTAAAGTTATTATTTATAAAACACCTCATAGGAAGGCTGAAGTGGACCTTCTGTCCTGATACCATGCTGGTTTGTGGGTGGGTATATTTACAGTGGCATAAGTCAGAATGGCGGGGCCCTCTTGCAGAATGTGATGAGGGGGCACTAAGTCTCCCTAATCTAGCAGATATTCATTGAGCTTGGGCTGAAAGGGGCCCTCTGAAGGGGTGGAGGCCACGCTACACAGCAGGGTGCCACAGACGAACCCCGTCCCCCAGAAACACCAGCCAGCCCACCATCTCCAACTGGACACCGATCACGGCCGAAGACACCGCCTCGACCATGAAAAGCATCCACTCGGGGGCCCCCACCGACCCCTGCCCCCCTCACATCTACCACAGAGCCGTGGCCGCCATTGCACCCAAACTACAACGCACCATCAACACCACCTTCAAAACAGGCACCTTCCCAGATGACTGGAAGCGCGCAGAAGTCAGACCCCTGCTCAAGAAGCCCACAGCTTACCCCACCGACCTCAAGAACTATCGGCCCATCTCGCTCTTCCCCTTCGCAGCCAAAGTTGCAGAGAAAACAGTCAACAGGAAACTGACACGATTCATTGAAGAGAACGCCATCCTCGACCTGTCCCAATCCGGATTCCGAAGCAACCACAGCACAGAGACCGCCCTACTCGCCGCCACAGACGACATCCGCACCCTCCTGGACCAAGGCCACTCCGCAGGCCTCATCCTACTCGACCTATCAGTGGCCTTCGACACCGTCTCCCATCGCACACTAGTCGTCAGACTACACGACACAGGCATACAAGGAACAGCCCTGGACTGGATCCGATCATTCCTCACCGGAAGAAGCCAAAGGATCAGACTCCCACCGTCCTCTCCGACCCCACGAAAATCACCTGCGGAGTCCCACAGGGTTCATCACTGAGCCCCACCATCTTCAACATTTACATGGCCCCCCTCACAGCCATCGTCCGACAACACGGCCTCAACATCGTATCCTACGCCGACGACACCCAGCTCATCCTCTCCCTCACCAAAGACCCCACCACTGCCAAACTCAACTTCCAGAAAGGAATGCAAGACGTCGCAGTCTGGATGACCAACAGCTGTCTGAAGCTCAACGCCGAGAAGACAGAAGTCCTCGTCCTCGGTATCACCCCTTCTGCATGGGACAGCACCTGGTGGCCGACCACCCTCGGAAGCCCACCTACCCCCTCAGACCACGCCAAGAACCTCGGCATCGTACTCAACTCATCACTCTCCATGAACCAACAGGTCAACGCCGTCACCTCCAGCTACTTCAACACCCTCCGCATCCTCCGCAAGACCTTCAAGTGGATCCCCCCTGAGACAAGGAAGACAGTCACCCACGCACTCATCACCAGCAGACTGGACTATGGAAACGCACTCTACGCCGGCATCAACAAGTCCCTACTCCACAAACTCCAGACAGTACAAAACACCGCCGCCAGACTCGTCCTCGGCATCCCCCGACACGAACACATCAGCCAACACCTACGAAGTCTCCACTGGCTCCCCGTGGAGAAAAGAGTCACTTTCAAAATCCTCACTCACGCCTACAAATGCCTACACAACAACGGACCCAAATACCTCAACAACAGAATCAACTTCCACGTACCCAAAAGAAACCTCCGATCTTCCAACCTCGCACTGGCCGAAACCCCGCGTATCCACAGAGCCAGAGCAGGCGGAAGATCCTTCTCTCACATTGCAGCCAAGACCTGGAACGAGCTACCGGCAGACATCAGACGCGCCCCCTCCCTGAACACCTTCAGGAAGACCCTCAAGACCTGGCTCTTCGGCTAAACAGATCTGCGGACCCCCCCCCTCAGTGCCTTGAGACCCTCATGGGTGAGTAGCGCGCTTACAATTCCCTGATTGATTGATTGATTGAGGGGCTGCTGGAGCACTTGTTCGCCCCTGTATATTTGTTTACAACCTCTTTGTACCCACATCCAGCATCATGCATTTTTAGCTTGAGTCTGAGTGAAGGAGACTTAGCTGTTTGTCTGCAGGGTTGAGTAGAAGCAATAATGACATCTTCTTTACATTATGTTATGAATACGATAGATCTGTTATCTGCGGTGCTCCTGTCTCTGAATTAAAACCTACTGGATTCCCATTTTGGCAATAATTCGTTGCTCTGAGCCAGATTCTGGGCTGCAGATCAGTGGGTCATTTATGGATCAATTGTGTCCACCAGAACATCTAGTACCTTGATTGCATTCTGCTGTGTTTCCCCTTTACCCATGATTATCAGTCAGAAGGAAAGTCACTGAAGCATGCACAAACTTTGTGACTTCCTAGCAGTGGAATCCATTGTGTTACCTGATGTAACACCCTGTGCAGCACCCGAATCCTAATTTTTATATTGCTGCTGTTCCCCGGAATTCCTCTTCTTGGACTAAGAGAAGAAATGCAGCCAAGATGAGTGGGAGTAGGCCGTCTGTCCTGGTGAAGAGTTACAACCTGGAAACAAAGCTGTAGTTGGGCTCCAGTGCACACCTCCATGTTATGGCCTACACTTTCATTCCAGTTTTTTATTTTATTTTTTTAATTCAGGTGCCTCCTTATGCCCAGCCCAAGCCCTTTAAAAAATATGGGGGTGACACCAGTACCTCAGAAAAATTACTGATACGTTTTTTTTTTGTTGAAAGATGCTATGTTGTCGATGGTCTATCAGTGACCTTAGAGTCAGCGAGACAAATCTGCATATCTGAACGTCTAGGTGGAAAACAATACATTTTGCTCTATGAGACTCCCTCCTTCAATATTTATGTTTTAGAATGGAAAATAGGAAATGTGCCCAGAGCCCTCTATATATCTATTCATACCTTTACAGCCACCTTGTATATCAAGATAGCCCTGTTTGTTTGCCTATATCATATAAGACTTGTGAAGGTATTTTATTTCTTTTCTATTTTCTTCCTAAAAATCCATGATTCAGAATGTTGGAAGAAAAACAAAGAGAAGGATGTAATGGTTGAATTAATCTCAACCATTGACAATCGCTTGAGCTCCATCCTAGATTATCGTTCGTTGTTTGCTCAATATGTCACTCTAGAGAAAGACAGTCATATGAAAATCAACCTTGATCCTGCTACCTTAGGAGTCTGAAACCTGAGACTAAGATCCCTCCAGACAGGAACACAAGCAACCCCAGACATGTTTTGATTTACTTAGGTCTTGTAAGCGAGGCATAGCTTGAATCCTATGGTGCAGTGAGCCTGGGGTCCACAACTATTCATATCCATCACAGTTAGGGCATCTAAAGCTCAGGTCTGCTCCCACTCCATCACTTTGTTATGTAGATGAACTAAGTGTGACAGGTATGCCCAGATTTAGGTCCAGTTCTCACTGTGCCACAGGACTAAAGCTGCACCTCGCTGGTCAGACCTAAGTAGATCTGAAAAGGTCTGGGTTTTCTTGTGTTTCAGTCTAGACTGGACCTGGCCTGGCAGTTTGGGCTGGAATGCTTCTATTGGAGCAGGTCTAAGACGGATTTGCTTATGGCAGGTCTCTGTCTGGAGTAGCATAGCCAGCAAAAGATATTGGCTGTAATGCAGCCCGACCAAACGCCAGTGGCTGAGACTAATTCAAGCATTCCTTCCATCACCTTGTTGTGTTTTCAGAATGTTGGTAGCCATCAATTTCTATTGCTCAAGAGTATGGCAGGCAAACATGACCATGCAACTTACCTCCAAATACAAGAAGCAACTTTTATTGTGGTAATATTAAAATGCGCTAATTCTGAGATATAACCCAAAATTGCAAAAAGGCTCATAACGATGAGTTTGGTCACAAAAGCAAAGCTTGGACTATACTGTAAAACGTCTTCAGCTATATTTTTTTGCCAAATGCAGAACTGAATTTGTGCTCACCTGACTTAGACGTTTGTGCTACGCAAATCGGCCATATATCGAAGACGTGGTAAACTGGGCAAGTGCAGTATTGGGGGCCATTGGATGCAAAATAGCAAGCTTTTATTATACATTTATAATTTAGCACGTTCTGCAATATTGATTTAATTTCACTCTCTCAATTAGCAGGCCTGTACGTTTTCTTGTCTTTATTTCGCACTATACATTTGGGGGCCTATTTATGAAGTTTTTGCATCGCCCTTGCAAGGGTGCACAAGGGCGACGCAAAACCTAAGTCGGATTTATCAATCCACTACAAGGCCATCTTGCTTGGCCCTGCTTGGTTTGATAAGTCCAGAGTAATGCAACGCAGGGCGTATTTTCCCTTCACGGCTCAAAACAAGGTATAAAGCTTTTGTAACTCATAAAGATACGAGGCTCACAAAACAAAAGCAGTGCTTGCTCGATTTCCAACTCTATCATGCTAGTGTTTAAAATAGACTCACTGATCTACTTTGGAAAGGCCAAATATCTCTAAAATGTCTGAAAGCAGAATGAGGAGCTGACACACGGAGCCCTGTCTCACACACATGGCACATTCCTGACAACTAGAACAGGCCTCGGACATGGGAAAGCGTGGGGCCTCGGCCATCTGGCACTTTGTCAGCCATGACTGATTGGGGCGGGCAGCTGGGCCTGGCTGCGATCACTCTTCCTGTCATGAACTTCACTAGATAAACATGTTGAGCGCTAAGCACTATTGGACATGAAGTCGTAATGGCGCAGTCCAGAGCGAAGGACGAGGGGGGCAGGAACTGTGTAATATTCCTAATTATTCCCAATTAGCTCTGCCAATTTGCATGTCAATCCAAACCTTGCTTGGATTTGAGGTTTTAGCCACATGATCCTTTCAACAGACACTCACAGCATCACCAAATTGTGACAAATGACGTGGTGATTTGATCAGCAGACAAGGGGCCTATCTAAGGCTGCCGCCCTTTCCATGCACTCTGGCTCTCACTCATGCCTCGGGCGAAGGCCTTCCCAGACGGAAGACAGCCACCCGAGTTTTACCTTGGCTGAAGAACTTGACCCAAGGGTTCGGCATGGGGCAGGGTACCTCATTATGAAGGGAGGCAAAGCAAGTACGTTCAGCTTTCAGGACGACACTCCTTTGAGCCAAGCATTACCTTTGGCAGAGCTTTGAAACCAGGGTCTTGGATTACAGTGCGAGATGTAAATGTGAATTACCTGGGATAACCATGCGGGCCACACCTGGGACACATTCAGCAAAAGCACTAGTACATCTGCACTTAAAATAGTCGTTCTACAAAAGGGTGAAGATGTGCTGTGTTTAGCTATTTACAAACATCAGCAGTAGCACTCCTCGAACTCTACACTAGTTGAACATTTCTAAGTGGACCCGTTCATTATCATCTGCCATGGTAAAGAGTTGCTATTTCGCTACTGCGGAACTGTATGAAAGATACAAGCAAGCATCAGGAAAGGCAGCCGCAGTGGGCAAGTAGACATTTTTATTTTCCATAGGAAAAACATTTTTCCCACGGATAAACTCCTTTGCTTACACCCCCTTGAAGCTTGGGGGTACCCCATCCTCTTTCTCGCTCTGGAATAGGATTTACTGAAGCCCTATGCTGGAGCAAATCTATGACCATTTCCAGGGTGGTCACGTGTGGCAAGGCTTCTATATGAATTTGTCATTTTACCTAGAATACATGCCTGGTTATTTGCTAATGTGATTATTATCTATGCATTTAACATACATGCAGCTCTTAGTGCAAGTAGGGAGCCTAGAAAGCAGGCTAACTTGTTGTTTGCGCACCTAACAAATGTGCACATAGGTAGCCTTGCTTTTCTTGATTAACAGAACAAAAAGAGAATTGAGTTAAGGTTTCCATTCTCTGATGCACACACTGTTCATAAATGGGGCAGATGTGTTTCGTCTTGTAGGAAGAAGGAGCCAAAGTAGCAGTGAGCTGCCACATATATTTTGAACATTGTTCAAATTATCCTGTGTAATGATACAGGAGCTGAGCATGGGTCAACACCCCTCTCCATAGAACATCTTAGGAAGGGTTTTATAGAATACGGTTGAAGTGGTGGAGGGAGACACACAAACTGATTGCTGGAGGGGATGATGAAATACTGAATTCCGAATTCATGAATGAAGGCAAAATAAGTGAGGGGGGAGGCATTATACAACCAAGCTTAGTAACTTTTTTAGGTCGAGCCTAGCAGCAGCGCGCAGGCGCTGCTCGCTCGCGCTGCTCGCTCTGCGAGGTATGCAGTAGTGGAGTAAGGCTTTGAAGCTCCACCCACTCTCCGCCCATATTTTTAATTGGCTTGTGTCATTGTCCTTCGTAAACGCTGGCTTCAGAGTCATTATTAGGCTTGTTTGTCCCTTCTTGGTACCACCTTGTCTGCATTTGTTACCTCCCATAACGACTGGACCTTTCACTGGTGTTGTTACATGCTCTGCTTTATAAGATGGTGAACACTATTTTATATAATGTTCTTTCCCTATTCCACCCACTACCTCGCAGCATGCCGCCCGCTTTTATTTATTTATCTTTTTTTACTAATGGCGGTCCGCTTTAACTATAGCGGCCGCCTTTTTTTATTTATTTATTTTAGCAGCATAGTCCGCATTTAGCGGCCATGCTTACTTTTTTTTTTTTTTTACTAGTGCCAATGCGGTGCTTTCACATTCATAGAGGCTGCACCCCTTTCTTTACACAAACCACGTCTAAAGAAAGGGACGCGGCCGACATTAAAGTGAAGGCACGGCATGGGCGCTTATACCCAAAAAAAACATCTGTTTGTCAACTTGACAAACAGATGCTTTTTTTTGTCAAAGCCTCCATGCAGCAGTTTTACTTTAATGTCGGACACACTCCTTTTTTAAGACGCGCTTGTCTAAAGAAAGGGGCGCGGCCTTCATAAATGTGACAGCGCTGCATGGGTGCTAGTAAATAAAAACAAATATTTGCAATGCAATAGGTCTCGCAATTGCAAGAGTTTAAGCTACTGCATTGCCAATAGCTTAAACTCTCGTTAACGCGGGACCTATTGCATTGCAAATGCTTGTTTAAAGGGGTCTCATTTCCTCATCAATGGAGTTGAAGCAAAATTTAACTGAACAATGTGGAAGTCCATGTCAAAATGTGTAATATATTACCAGACAGAGTAAATTACTTTCAATAATCCTTCCCAAAACATCATGCCTCCACTCCGTGTAGACATGTTTTTACATTTATTAACCCACCTTTCAGTGCAAGACAGGCACAAATATTTGCAAATCACCTGGTACAGGTACACAGTGTACTGCATAAAGAAACATACACCCCATATGCCTGGGTGTAAAACAGTTTTACCTGGCAAATGAAACATGAAGGTCACAGACTTTGCTGAACCTGACACTGTTTACATCCATCACTTCCTCTTTTGTGTACCTTATTAAGATAGCACTTGGCGTTACAGAGAGCTCACATGAACAAAATCAGACTCAATTTGAGCTTATTCTCTCACATAACCCAATTTCATAATGTGCGCCACACACCAAATTTTAATGATTGAATATCGAGTACAAAAATTTGGCCTAGGTGGAGTTCGCGAAGTCACACTACATGCAACTCCGCGAAGTGCCGAATAAACTCCACCCCACTATGCAGAGGTAAACGAGCAGCAGAGTTCCATTCGTTGCACTGTTTGCGCTGATTTTTAGTGCCATGAGTTTTTCCCAGCTGAAAAATCAGCGTGAACGGCATCACGCGGCGCGCCAGAGTGCTCTGCTTATTTCTGCCGCTCAAGTAGACTTTCTACTTGAGTGGCAGCTTCCTCAACACAAGCAGCAGCTTTCTCAATGTGTAGCGCACGATTTCTCTCGCTCGTGCTTGCCAACTTAATGTTCACGAGCTGCGTGAGAGAAAAAACTCTGCGTTGCTTCACAGAGTTTTTCAGAACTCCGTGCAGAGCCCGGAGTGGGCAAAAATCTGCAAACTCCGCCAGCAGAGTGGAATTCTTCACCCACCCCTAAAAACTATCGTGGCACACTAAAATCAGAGCCAAAATATCAAGGGGCAAAATATCGAAAGATATTTATCGTGAAGTATAGATATACTATTCTTAACTTAACATCTATGCACCATGATGATATATTGATATATATCGTCAAGGTACTATGTGGAGTTAGGTATTAAAATCCATCCATACCTATCTTTCAACATTTTGTCCCCTGATCTTTAGTCCTCGATATCGGTATCCCACAATACTCTATAATCGGTATTCAAGATCCACACCGATTTTGATCATGACAATTGCTTCCCCTCACTTGAATTCCCCTTTCCTTTTTTGTCTCTTCCCTCATCCTGCATCCTTCATCTGTTCGCACCTGGCAGCTCAGGTAATGACCCCCAGGCAAACAAGGGAATGACTCAGTTTCGAATGCTATTTAAAGGGTGGGATGCTGGTATAGTCACCTCCATCTCAGAGGATACCTCTTATCCGCAGCTCACTTCTTGAGGAAGGGAGGCTGGTTCACTGAAAGTACAACTGACATTCTCAGGAATGAGAGACATCTCACAGGATGGTTTGAAAATGGCCTAGGGTAACTATTTAAATATGTTACTCCAGGTCCTACCTGTAAGAATGCTTCAAGCAGGGGTACCTGTGAGAAACGCTGGCTCCTTGCCTCTTCCCCTTTCTGCTTCTACTACTGACCCCTGTCTTTACAGACTCCTACTCGTAACTGCCTCACGTTTTCTTTACCTCAGCAGTAAAACATTCCATTGGTGACATTGCACGAGCTCGCTGCTTGCTGACTCTATGCTCACATCAAACACGTCATACAGACAAAGAATACAAAGAGATACAAATAAATCATGAAATATAAAACTCCTGTCTGGCAGAGCAGAGAATCCACTGCTGCATAAAAACCGTAGAGACTAAATAATACTGGCACACACTGTGCCAGCATTACCCTTGTTGTCAAATACGTTCCTCTGCAACCATATAAACAATGAGCCTCATAGGAGTTACACTCACATGCATGTAGCTGGCCTCAGCACAAACATACCGACATTAAAATCGGTATATGGCAGTCACAGTTCAATAGAAAATAATGCTACTTGCATTTGTGGGTCCCATTGCCCTATCGATTGTCATTCTCTTTTTTTGGGAGTCATATAGTGTGAACTAGACCCGAAGGTATCACAGCACTTTACATGAGCACCAGTTGCGTTACGGACGGACACATTCATTTTGTTAGGCAAGGGGAGATGAAGAGATTTGCCTAGAATCACAGGATATTGAGCATCCCTGAGGAAACTTGAACCCGGTTCCCCAGCTTTGAGGTTGACCACTCTAGACGTTAGGCCAAGCCCTACACAAGCCCTTCACTCAGCCACCAATACGGGATTACCTCCTAGGTGTCAACATTTTTTAGGACTTCTATCAGTTTTAAATATTTGTCTCATTGCATCTGACATACTTATTTCCCAAAAATTACCAACCTTAACACATGAAGCAGAGCAAAACAAGCATTGGCAAAGCAAAAAGGTTTCTCCTATGCAAGATCTATTGGATTTGTCAATCTTTTTTAGCCATGCAGCGCAGCTGCAGTGCAACATGGCTTGTGACAAGCTGGATCCGTTATAGCGCTTTTTTTTCTTTACTTTCATCCCTGTTGCACAGCTTCAGTGCTGCTGTATAACATGACTAAAAAACACTGCCAAACCAAACAGCTCTTATGCTTGAAAGAGCTATTTGGCTTTGTGAATGTTTTTCTTCATTGTGGCGTGTTGGGACAGGGTGGGATGGGGCAAGATGGAGGCATAAAGTGATGAGCAGCGGGAGTGGTAACCAACACAAGGGAGGAAGGTTGGAGCAAGACGACCGATGGAGGAGGGAGAGAGCAAGCAAGCACTTCATGACGGTAGCACTCAATTGCGGAGCCCAGTGTTAATGGTTAATCCAGAAGTAGGGGCATTGAATGAGGGCACACCTTACAAATCCAGAAAACGAAAGTATACCATTGGTAGAGCGCAGTAAGGCACTTGACAGTCGTCTGTGACTTTGCAAGTGATTCTTAGTTATTGCCTTATGTGTGCTGTGCTGGATATATTTTAGAAACTCAATTGTGTTTTGTTGTAAGAAGGCATCTGGTGTGTCCTATGGAGAGAGGGCTCACTTTAATGAGTGATATCAAACTACATGTCATGTTGGTTCAGTGTTGGGAAAAATGCAGCACTGAGGGGCGTTTAGATGACAATGCGGTGTTAGCATTTCTATAAAATATTTAAATTCAATTACATAGACGTATTTCATTATATGAGTACATACTATACAAACGTTCAAGAAATTCCCTTTACTTCGAGATATATTTGTCTTGCATTAACACAAACTAGGAAGCAAATACAAATAGGGACGCCACAGCTATTAGGCCTGCTTTCAAAGAAGGAACAGGGGTCCATGAAAGTACTACATCAGTTTCATGAATAACCGACCTTCCAGTGCACATAGAATGATCCTGAATGGGCCTGATGAAACACCACATCCATCTGTTTCTATGGGACCTGATACTGGCACTTTTTACATATTCCAAAGAACACTAAACATAGCCCACAATCTCCGGCTATGCCATTGTACTGGTAGGTGCATCTGTCCCATCAACATAGGATCCTTTTGCTCTTCCATTCGGGTCTGTTCTGATAAGAGGTACCCAATGTCCTGTGTGTCCAGAGAAGGTGGTTCCCATTGCTGCCAGGGCTACAATAGCTATAGAGGCCATGCCCTGGGCATGAGCTATGGCAACTATGGAGAGAAGCGCTCCCATTTTATGGTTTCATTTTCTGTGCTCCGATCCCTTCTTAATTGTCTGATATTGAAGCCCTATCCGGTCGGCCACATGCCTGATGACAGCTATGAAAGCCATGGGTGGCTTACGCGAACCCGGCATGGTCTCCGATGCTCTAAGTGCAGACACGCAGCACCCTGTTCCCAGCAGTGCTAAATGCCAATGCCTCACCTCACATTCAGATTCTTCTGTGAGGACAGAGAACCTGCCACCTGGTGAACTACAATGAGGGATTCTGGATTATCTTTGTATTACACTCCAATGCCCCCTGAAGATTATGGCTGACTTGTACACAAATTACAAAAAACTGTCACTGAATCCACCTATAGAGCAGACAATAGCAAAGATAAAGGTATTCTACTGGGAATTGCTCCTTATTTGATGGAACACTCCCTGTGTCCCCGTGGTAAAATTTCTCCCCATAGATATGAAGGGACAATGACTAATGTTGTTCTGCAATTCAACCTTCTCTCTGTTCTTGGATATTGTTCATTTATTTTCCTGCACATTAGGGAAGGCTATGCTTCTGTCACGTCGATTATGAAGGAGGTATTCCCTTCTATGGAGTTTTCTATCTATCATCTTGGCATGCATGTTTTACTTGACTGTAGCTGTCCAGTACCGAATACACACCAAGAAATTACACAAAGCGAAGACGAAAGTCATCCATACTTAACCTCTACGTCCCCTGAAATCACCTAAAACATGAATATGTCAATGTGTACACTTGACAGTCACTCTGATATAAAACATCTCTAGCTGGATAGAAAATATTTTAAGGCTTCTAATAAAGACAACACACAGCTACATACAGAATGCATCAGATGAGCAAATCAAATGGCGGGCTACGGGACCTCTTCCAGAAGATTAAATTTAGCAATCATTTTAACCCTTTATGCCAACATTCCTAATAGGTATGGCATTTCAGCCTGCATGAAATTGTTGGGTCAAAAAGATTCACCCAAAGAGATCATCATCAAATTTGCACAATTTCTATTGATCGATGAATACTTTCATCGGACAATGACATCCACCTTCAGTAAGTTAAAAACCAATGTGAATTAGCATGACCTTATTAGTTATCCTTTCTGTGACATAACTGCTGCACAAATACCACCTACAATATCAGATCCTTTGTTTATTTTGGTGGCATGGATGACATGTTATTGATCTAGTCTCTAAGGAGGATTTTCACAAAGGTAACTTACACTTGTGAGTAATTTACACATGTAACTTTATTCTTACACTTTTGAGTACCTTCACTAATTATGGCTATTCACAAAATCAGAGTGTAAATAATGCAACAACCTCCCATAGTAAATAATAGAGGCAGGGGCTTAAATGTGAAAGTACAAGAGCACATAAGTGAATGAAAAATCAGAAAGAAAACCATTCGTCAATTTTATTAAACATGTGCCCCTATTGCGAAGAAACACTGAGAACCCAATTCACAATAATTTATCCATCTGTGTATTGTAGTTTGGGGATTTTCACGGATTTACCAAACTACGCAAATTATATATTTTCAGGCGTACTCATGGTCGACCATTGTACTGTTGTGGACTATCAGCATGGCGGATAACTACTGGAATATGCCGAGCAGTCATGCAAACATGGATATTTCTTTTCTCCACAGAAAAACATTTTCCTTGTGGATAAACCACTCCACACTCAATCATCAAATACGGGGTGTGCTCATTCCTTTCCCACCTTGCAAAGTAACTTACCCTAGTTCTTCTTAAAACTGCATTTCCAGAGTTTGCCTTCTCTAATGCTGGAATGCCGCATTCCGGCCCCTCTGCAGAGAGTTACGCTAAGGAAGAATCCATCAAACCGGCAGTTGACTGCAGGAGTAAAGCTAACATAAGAGCAGAGATGTCTGCTGATGCAAATTTTGTGAATAGCATCAAGGAGTTTTCATTTGCGTGTCCTTCCTTCATTTCTTTATTTATTTTGCATATGCTGTTTGCATTCATGTACCAAAAACGTTGTGACTCATGCTCTTCTTAGCTAATTGTGAAATTCCAAACTATGGTATTTTCTCATCAACTGTGACGTGAGTCAAGACTGCACTTTTAGTCTCTGAAACAATTCACTTTAAGACACATGATTCAGGACCAAGTTACACATTTTGATGCAGATTTTGCACTTCATCCGAATGCAGTAATTTGTACTTATCATATTTAGACTAGCAATAAAACTTTGTAGCATTTATGTAAAGTGTATGTTTGCATAGGGTGTTTAAAAACAGTACGATTAAGTGTGCGTGTTGTGTTTTGGTCTTTGGCTGGCAATTGTTTGACATCATTCTTTGTTGGAATTAGATTATGCCCGGCATTTGTTGCACATAATGAAAAAAAACAACAAATAAACTCGCAGTTACACAGAGTCGGGAATGACAATGGGCATACACAGTTGACTCTGTCACACAACCCAGATGTTCATGCAGGAACCTTAGCGACCATCCCCCAGTAATAGGTCCATTATGATTCCAAATGTAATATTATTTTGTCGAAGTGTCAAGGAAGGTTTAATGCTGTGTGTCGCTGTTAATTAATAACCTTTTTTGAAACACAGATTTCAAAAGTATCAGGCCTTGATTAAAAATTGTGCAGAGGAGAGCGGGGTATTTACTACACCTGGTAAATACCACTACCCCAGGTGTGGTAAATATCTCCTATCCTCTATTTTCAGTTTGAAAATGGGGCATAGCATGCAGAATTGGCATTTAATGCACTCCGAATTCGGCATGAATTGCCTTTTTTTCTGCCCTTGTCCACTGATAAATTTCGGCAGATTTGAGCAGTGGAAATCAGTGAGGGAAAAACAGATTGTGGCGTTAACTCTAACTCAACTCAGAATTCCGATCCCAGTGGAAACTTCTGTTTCCACAGGGGTCACTGTTTAAGCCCCAGCTTGTACTCAGCCACAGTGTGTTTATTGCTATGGTGCTCAAAGCCTGCATTCGAAACAAAGCCATCAGGCACGGCACGTGTTTACCAGTAGATGTTAAGAATCAATTAACGCTCACCGCCAATCAGACCAGTCACTTTCTTACAGGTCATTAAAACTATAAACATGGAAACTGAAGTCAAACGTCAAGGGATGACTTGCCTGTTTCTTTTCATTTTATTCTGCCTGATCACTCCTGTACTGAGAAAGACAAGTGTGGTGTTCTTCCCCATGGTGAAAGTCATCATTTACAAAAACGGAGACTTAATGAGTTTATATTTCAAACAAAGTAACTTGTTTTTTCACTAGTGATTCTTACCACTCGTCTGTACTTGTAATTGCTGTAAATAACAGGTGTTCTATTACCCAATGTAATGATACTCAAATAACCAACCTTAGAACAATGGAAGTCGGAGAAGGCCCTGCCAAGATTCATGTCCTGCAGAAATGTACATGCTTGTGAGTACTCTTGGGAACGTGAGACTGCTGAAGCCTGCAAGAACATTCCTTGATTTTTTTAAATTAACAATAAATCTTAAATTTGATTCCAAATGTAGGAGTAAGTCAACTGTACTATTTTTTTTTATTGGAACCTTAGAAGCTAGGCTAATAATTGTATTCTGAAATGTTAAGACTCTCGTTTCTACTATGTAAACTGCTTTGACTGTGTGGTCAGTTCACCGCATCTTTTTCTCGTTGGTATTTGCTGGTCAAAAAACGGGCTTTGAGCAGTATTTTCCCCTTACCAAATATGGGGATCAGAGGTTTTAAGCAACATTGATCCATTCAAATCAACAACTGCTAGAAGACTGCTTTTACTCTGTTGCAAATGATCTGTTAACTGTAAGGCAGGTGAGTGAGAATAGGTATGTCCCAAAGGGCTTGCAAGTATTCATTGCACTCTACTCGCAATGTACTGGAAACGGCGGAATGACCTACATTTCATGCATTCTAAAGGGCATGCAGTACTGTTCCGTGACCTTCTGAGTCACTTTCACCCACTTTATTAGTTACACTTCTACAGAGCATGTAATGACTTTATCTGTTTGTTCTGAGGTTATTGGAGAGAAAATTCAAAATGTTCTTTAATTCTCAGGAACGTCAAAGACAAATGTTTACTTTTTTGATTGGTGCCCACACTATATTTAATTCACCAGGCAAACTTTTTATTATATATAACTTATTGTGGGTGTGAGCTATGAGCATAGCTTTACCTCCCTCTTTTCAATATACTGATATAAATGCATGATATATCTGAAACAATACAGTGTCATATGTATTATCTGAACACACTGATCAAATGCTTTGACAATATGAGAAATGCCTTATTGTGGGGGTTCTCGTGTATCTGCCCGTTATATTTGCTGAAATCAGAAATTGCAGACTAATTATGCCTTGTACGTTTGGTGACAACCGTTCATTCTTTCATCTTCCCCAGTGTATTACAATGGGGCTGCTAGAGCAGAACTCGGTGATGTCTGAGATTTATAACTTTGCCTGAACGTACTCTTATACTTCTTGTATGTTGTGGAATCCAGTAGAAAACCACCCAGATGCTGGGTTACAAGCATATTATTGCACCTGCCGTGTGACCTTTCAGACTTCCCTCCTACCTCTGTGTGGAGTTGTGCATACGAACAATTCCACACAGTGAGAAAGGCTGCACAATGTGCAACTCCGAAGAGTCAACATTTTCCCCCTCAAGGAGAGCCCTTTCCCTACACACATGCAAACATGAGCCTCATCCCTTTAACATTTCCATTTTGAAAGGAGAGTCCAAATCTACAGCCATTTCTAGGGCAAGGGTCAGATTTCTGTGTGTAAATGTCCACAAATATACATGTTTGTTGGTGTTCACAAACTAATAAAGAAAGCCGCGCCTTGAAACACCACTTCCCAAACCCTGACTGGGATTTATGAAATGAAATGAAATGAAATTGGGTATTTATAAAGCGCGCGGATACTCACAGAGAGTGTCCCGGCGCTAATCTCAACAACTGAAACAGAAAGAGTCCCGCCCCGACACCATAGTGTTATTGTTGGAACAGCCACGTTTTAAGTTGTTTCCTAAAAGACTGCAGGTCCTGTGTCAGTCAAAGGTAGAGGGGCAATTTGTTCCACAGACGAGCAGCCTGTACCTGAAATGACCGTCCTCCTAACCGAGATCTCGTGATCTTGGGAATCACCATGAGGGATTGTCTAGAGGATCTTAGGACCCGTTGAGGCTGATAACGTTGGATCCTATTTCTCAGGTAAACCGCACCCGTATCATGGAAGGCACGATAAGCGAGCACTAGGGCCTTAAACTGGACCCTCTTTCTCACCGGGAGCCAGTGCAGCGCCTTCAGGTGGGACGACATGCGCGTTCTCGGGTGTACCATGAGAATAGCTCTGGCTGCAGCGTTCTGGACAACCTGCAGCCGATTGAGCAAATACTCTGGCAGCCCCAGATACAAGATATTTACGTAGTCCAGCCTTGATGTAATTAAGGCTTGCACAACGATCTTACGGGATTCCACCGGGAGAAGGGGAAGGAAGTTTTTTACAATTCTTATCAAGCCGAAGCAAGTACCAGCGACAGCTTGAATTTGGGACTTCATCGTTAGACTAGTATCCAACTTGACTGCCAAGTTTTTAACCGTGCTGACAGGGGTCGCAGGAGGGGACATGTCATGGGGCCACCATAAATTCCAGTCAGCACAAGGGGGGCAGCCGAAAAGATGATTTCGGATTTTTCTGGATTACACTTGAGTTGGTTAAGTCGCATCCACGAAAAGACCTCCGTTAAACATTTATTTATCTCCATTCCACGAAAACTCGCACCTTTGTCACAAGTGAACAGGAGTTGAGTATCGTCGGCGTAGGAGATAATCTTTGCTCCGTGCAATTCTGCCAGACATGCAAGTGGGGCCATATAAATATTAAAAAGTGTGGGGCTCAAAATAGAGCCCTGCGGGACCCCCACTTGCATTGGAGGCATGGCCGCTGTAAAGGGCGGGGACCAAATTTCCTGCTGCCGCTCAGTAAGGAAGGAAGCAAACCAATTGTACACCGTGCCCCAAAACCACACTCCGCTAACCTGCGCAAGAGCCGGTCAAGGGGCACGGTGTCAAAGGCTGCGGATAAATCCAGCAGTATCAACACAGCACTGCCCCCCTTGTCCATCTGAGTTTTAATGGTTTCTGAAAGCTCCAATAGGGCTGTTTCTGTGCTTAGAGTGGTTCTAAAGCCAGATTGACTGCCATGACGCACATGGTTTCCTTCTATATAGTCTGTTAGCACGGAGTTGACATACTTCTCTAGAACCTTTGAAAAGAAGGGCAGCAGGGAAATGGGCCTATAATTGGATGCGACCGGAGGGTCCGCTGTAGGCTTCTTCAGGAGGGGGATGATTTTGGCCCTTTTCCAGCAACTAGGTACCATTCCCTGTCCCAGCGACGAGTTAAGAGCTGAATTAACTGCAGAGTTTAAAGGTTCCGCAATATTCTTCAGGATTTTTGCTGGACAGGGGTCAGAAGGAGAGCCCGACTTCAGAGTTACCATGATATCCAAGGACTTTTCTAAGGAAATAGGGGGAAATTTACTGCTGTGGATTTCTTTACAGTCATAGCAGAGGAGTCTGAAGTAGTAACACAATTAGTTATGAATCCTTTTGTGAGTTCCTGACAGGCTAATTTGAAGACTTTTCCAATCGTAAGCATTCACTTATGACTGAAAATGTCTTTGTGACAAGGACTGTATGCATCTTCCTACCAGTATGAAAAGTCGTGCTGTTGTGACCTTGCTTCTCCTTGCTGTTACTACAAGTGCCCTTGGTAAAGTTAGTACACATGGACGGTTTCTCACTCAGCCTTTTAAATCCTAAACTTGGAAACCAGCTACCACTACATCTAAAGCAGACTGACCAGAGGGGCTTTTAAGACCCTACTGTTCTGTTAACCTAGGGCCTGATTTAAGGTTTAATGGACAGAGTAGTATCTGTCAGAATGGTGGAGAACATTACCTCCAGCATCTGAAGGGTATTCCTTCCACTAATTTAGTGATGACCTTTGACCAGGGCCACTGGAATTATGCGACAGGAGAGGGCCGGGTTATGTAAATTATGTGACAAGAAAAGGCAAATTATGCAGCATAATGCTGTACATTTTGTAATAGTATTACTTCATTATTTCATAATTTTTAAACAAGGTAACACTCTCTGGTCATTGGTTGCACCTCATTAGTACTAGTTTAACACCCAAAAATAGCAATCAGCAACAGAAAGGTGAGCAGTCCAGCTTTGCAAAGGGCATTCCACTATGCGGCAACACATGGCATCGCATTTCTAATAACTTTTGAACAATTTGAGATAGAAACAATTTTTTTTGTTACAATCTGCTAATAATGCGGCAAATGATGGATTATGTGGCAAATGTGGCAAATCTATAATCATTGCAAAAATAGCAGCAGCCGCATATCAGAGCTGTTCCTTTCAATATACTAAAAGTTTGGTGGATGATTGACATTGGTTTACACAGCCACCCTCAAGCTTTTCACATTTGTTTTGTCTTTCAGAAACAAACTTCCAAAGCGGGAGTTTGTTTCTGAAAAAGGAAAAACTAATGACACTTCCACACTGGGGTCATTATTGTATTTTTTTTCTTGTACTTCAGGTTGTTCATGGCAGTAAAGTGCAGGAAAAAAAGACATTACAGACTCTGCCCTAAATAGGACGGGCAGTGTTATGTCCTTCCTCTGATGGCCCCTAACCCATCGGGCAGTGAGAGGAAGTATTCTGTTGATCGAGCCCCCACTTGCTTGCTTAAGCTCCACTGGTCTTTAAATGAGGAAGGCAAACCAAGAGTTTGGCAGACCAAGCTTTCGCGAAGGAGTACCCTGCCTGCCAAACTCTAAACTGGGCCCTTAATCTTCGGCTAGTTATGCCACAGTGTGCCATGTGCTTCCAAGCCGAGAAACCATTTGTCATATGTCACACCCTAAAAGTAATTAAATCAAATAAATACCATTTCCTTTGCATCTTTCCATTTTGTAGGAAGGACCAGAAATCTTCTGGTTTGGAGCACAGTTTTCTTGAGATAACTGTGATATGCGCAGGTTAGATAGGAGATACAGTGTGACAAATAAGAAAAGAGAAAAGTAAGCTGACGTGACTAGAATTGAAATGATAGGGACAAGGTAAAATGAAATAGCCTAGGTATTATTGAGGTCAAGGGTGAGATCAACTAGTTAAGGAACAACTAGGTAAGATCAACAACTGTGCAACTTCTATTATGGAAAACATTTGCAAATCATTCATTCACGAAAGTCTGGCTCTTTTCATGAAAAATATGCATTCTTTTGCCCTGTTAGGGCCCCCTTACAATCATGTCCCCCATTATTTTCATGGCGGGGTCACCGCCATGAAATGGGCAGTAGAAATGCAACTCGAAATATGCTCGGCGGTGCCGGCATCAGCACCGCCAGCATATTCCTGGCCATTTCCTCACCGCCACTGCAGCGGAATCCTGGATCCCAGCTGAGGCGAAGGTCCTGTGGTGGTCCAACCATCACCCTCGAAATATGGCGGGCGGACCCACAGGGGTGGCAGTGGTTGGACTGCCACCACGAGTGCGGCACTCCCAGGACTGCCGTACTCGTAATAAGCCCTATAATATTTCCTGCAGTACCTACTTTGTCTGCATGATTCTTTACCTTATGGGAAACCTATTATCTTCAAACCACCCCCACATGTCATATCAACAAAACTGAGAATGCGTCTTAAGTGTCTGTTATCATTTGGTGTTAAAACCTGTCTGCCCTGTGATAAAAATGTTTTTTTTTTAAAAGAGAAGGGAAGCTAGAGAAGAGGCCAATTCAATGCATGTGGTGCATTATCCATCTCAGATGATGGCAGAGTATAATCTATAAAAAGTGACTGAAAACCATGCTGGCATACCTAGACATGGTCACAAAATAGGAAGAGGCCATTATTGCTGCAGTATCCCAGAAGGCTCCTATTACAGAACCTCAAGTTGCCCTTTTTAACATTTGTCAAAATAACTTCTATTTGGCTCTTGGATTAAGAGGCTCAACTTGAATTGTATAGAGGATTAAACAGCTTTCATAGATTTCCCTACCCATTGTACCTAAGTATTGTAAAACCTATCTGAAGAGATTTTTACACCCTCCTACCAAGCATGCCAAGTTTGGGGACAGGTGTTGGAATAACTAAGAACAAAATGGCAAAATGGTACAATGCATGCACTTTTGAAGTCATAAAGGCTCATCCTTTTCATAGCACTGTAAAATGATCTGCAAGATTCAAGGCAGCCTTGAAAACCAACTTCCTATCTATAAAAATGTGCATGTCTGGTGTGGTCTCCCCAAGGAAGTTTGAGAGGCATGTCGCTCGAGAATCAAGATCCCCTCTCACGACCATAAATTCAAGAACAGAACCAGACTGGTTTCATGGCACCTGACGTGAAAAGGCCAAGTATCTTGCTAGAAAATTTAAAAAAGAAATGGATTTATAATAGTACACTTAAAACGACTGCAGCAGTTAATGATATAAACAACCTCAACTGCCTGAACCAACGGGTAAACAGGCAGAAAAAACCATTGAAACAGATCTGTCACCGAGAGCTCAAGACCAATGGTAATATGGTACCAAAGAAAATAGACAAGACCTGTGGGTTCCATATTGATAACATATAAACATAAAATGCAGGCTTGTTTAGAGCAGATGCAAAATGAAATTGAATGAAAGTGGATAATGCTTCCGATATGTCACTGATGAGTTGCATCATTGTACTCATGTAGTATATTTGCTAGTATTGTTTCTATTGGATGGTTCAATGTTTGTATAAACATTAAGAGGCGCTACCATATTCAACTTTTTTCAATCTTGAGTCCTGTCAGTTGTGATTGAAATGTATGAAATGGGCATGTTGCCCGAAACCCACTGGGTAGGTTGTTGCATGACCAGGTCAATGTCAGCATTACATATTAGGATTCCTTCCTGAGGAGTCATTATTTAATTAATTTCTGCTGACGGAGCTAACAGTGACAATCCTTTTAAGCCGTCCTTAATAATTGACGGAATTGACCATCCCAGGGATCGAAAAAAGACACAATATGCTCTTTAATGGATTTTCAGTTTCACCCCTTTCTATATGAAACTTTATTGGAGCACAGTCTTAGGGCACCACGAAGAAACATGCGAGATATCCCCCAAATCATTGACAGATTCTGTCCTTTTCTGCTTATGAGATGCCAGCTGGAATCAGTGCATGGACATGCTTAACTGTGGTAGTGTTCTACATACTGCCTGTTTGTCAGCAGTTTAGTGCTGGGACTGCAAGTATGATCAGGATCAAAACAACATACCTTATATTGCTGTCGTCGGACTCATTCAATGGTTTTAGCCCGATTTTGAAAGCGGAAGCTCATTCAACTCTCTTCCCATGGTTTAATGACAATTTTGACAATAATTTTCTGGACTACTATGCTGGAAACCTGTCACTGAAGAGTTCCATTCATTTCATCATCCTTTACACGGATGAATTTTTCTTGAAACTTTAATAGGGAGACACATATTTAGAAGGGATGGAATCGCAAAGGATACCTCAGTGGTATTTTACCACAATATCATGTAAATATATTGTGGGGCACACATATAGTGCTAAAAAATATTGTGATGTAAAAAATATTATGCGACGGAATATAGAGGTTAAGAATATTGCATTTTTGTGATTTAATATTGTTTTTAAATATTGTTATATTTAATATTGTTTTATTTATTGTAGTTGTATAGCATATCATTTTTAAGTAGTTTGATAAATAGTAATCATTTTAGTGTTATAAGCTATTAGTATTATTATAACAACGGCGTTTAATTTGTTTTGGTATAGATTGTAAGCTTCTTAACTAAATGTATTTTTTAATTTAATTAGAATTTGTTAATTTGTTTGGGTTTTTGGGGCTTAGGCAGGGCAGGTTTTAAATATGTAAATTATTGCATTTCATGTATACTTATTATGTAATTAAATTTTTTAGTTTATAATTAAATATGTTAATGAATTAAATTATTGTTATTTTTATTATTTGTCGGTTTTGTATTAATTAATTGGTTGATCATTTTAATTATTAAATTGTGTTGTCATTTTATATTCATTGTTTTCATTTGAATTGCTTTATTCAATACTTAATTTAATATACATATGTTTTCATTTTTGTCAGTGTTTGTTTTTTAAGGTAGTAGGGAGGGAAGTGTTTTAATTTAAAATATTTTTAATACAGTTTTTTAATGTTACTTTGTTTTATTTGTAATATAACATTTTTTTTTTTAAATTTAATTGTACCGGTATTATATATAATGAGTATATTAAAAATATAGTTTTTTAATAAATGTACATTTTTAATGGGTTTTTTTTAATGTAGGTGTAGGAATAGTAAATTGATCCCTCCAAAGTCAAACACTTTCCCTACTTTTGCTTAAGTTGGAGTGACAATACTAATTTTATTCCACCAAAGACGAACACTTTCCCTACTGTTGCTCAGGCATGGAGTGGGAACAGGAAATCTGACCCTCCATAGTCCAACACTATGCCTTTTGTTGCTTAGCTTGGAGTGGGAATAGTAAACCCATTCACTTTAAAGTCCAACTATTTCCCTATGTTTCTGTCATTTGAGTAGGAATAGTATATCTGACCTCTCCAAATTCCAACACTTTCCCTACTTTTGCTTAAGTTAGAGGTGGGAATAGTAAATCTGCCCCCTGCAAAGTTCAACACTTTCCCTCCTGTTGCTCAGATTAGAGTGGGAATAGTAAATCTAACCCATACAAAGTCCACAATTTTCCCTATTGTTGCATAGATTGGAGTGGGAATGGTAAATCTAACTCCTCCAAAGTCCAACATTTTCCCTTCTGTTACTTATGTTGGAGCGGGAATATGCATCTGACCCCTCGAAAGTCTAATATTTTCTCTACTTTTGCTTCTCTTGAAGTGGAAATAGTAAATCTGACCTCTCAACAGGCCAGCACTTTCACTACTGTTGCTCAGATCGGTGTAGGAATACTAAATCGGACCCTGACAAAGTCTACCACTTTCTCTATTCTTTGCTTACGTTAAAGTGGGAATAGTAAACCAAACCCCTTAAAAGTTATTTTGCTTATGTTAGAGCGGGTATAGTATATCTCACCCCTCTAAATTTCAACATTTTCCCTACTTTTGTTTACGTTAGAGTGGGAATAGTAAATCTGACCCCGCCAAAGTCCAACACATTCTTTACTGTCACTTAGTTTGGAAAAGAGAAGTAAATCAGATGCCTACAAAGACGAACATTTTCCCCTCTGTTGCTCAGATTGGGGAGAGACCAGTAAATCTGACCAATCCAAAGTCTGATAGTTTCCCTATTGTCATTTAGATGGAAGTGGGAATAGTTAATCTGACCATTCCAAAGTCCAACACCTTCCCTACTTTTGTTTATGTTGGAGTGGCAAGGGTGTATCTAACCCCTCCAAAGTCCACCACTTTCCCTACTTTTACTTATGTTGGAGGTGGAATAGTAAATCTGACCCTTCCAAAGTCCAAAATGTTTCCTGCTGTTGCATATGCTGGAATGGGAATAGTAAATTTGACCACTCAAAAGGCCAACACTTTCACTACTGTTGCTCAGGTTGGAGTGGCATTAGTAAATCTGACCCCTCCAAAGTCCAACAATTGCCCTACTTTTTTCCCTATTTTTGCTTTTTGTGAAGTGGGAGTGGTGAATTTTACCTCTACAAGTCTAAATTTTAATTAGATTTTTTTAAAGTAGGTTTTATATAAAAGAAATTTTAAATTAGTTACTTTTTTAAAATGTATACTTTATGTTGTTATTGTATAATTGTTTTTGTTTTTGAATATCTAGTGGGTGATATAGTTGATTTTCCAATAGTTTTTATTTTTTTTGTTTATATAATATTTTTTAAATCTTATGTTTATTTTTTTAAATTATTTTAAAATATATATTTTATTTTATCTTTGTAAGTTATACTTTATATATACTTTTCATTGTAAATATTTTTCCATGTAATATTTGTTTTAAGTTAATACATGTTTTAAAGTTAACACAGTGGGGCCGATTCTGATGCGGGTTGGAAAAGCTTCCCGACCGAATCGGTTGGGAAATGGTGTCCGACCCACTCGGATCGGGAAAGTCCGACCGGCGGAGTAGGATGCATCCGGATGCTTCCAGATACGATTTGGTTGAACTCCCATTGACTTCAATGGGAACATTTGTTCCTAACCGCATCAGAATTGGGCCCTCGGTTGGGAAGACACGTTCCCGATCCGATTTGGAAGGAGCAAATGCCATTAGGAGGCCTTCCTAACCGCATCAGAATCAGGCCCTCGGTCGGGAAGCTTTTCCAACCCGCATCAGAATCGGCCCCAGTGTGCAATAGTTACATTTCAATACAATTATCCTTTTTTGACAATATAATTTTCTTCTATATTTTTGTTGTCAATATTTTTGACATCGGATACAAAGTATGTAAGGTTGATATGTATGTTTTTTTTTTTGGAGCTTTATTTTTCTGTGAAATTTTATCAGCTAGTGACCTCAGACTTTCAGAAGGAACCTAAAGTTATGGCTTGTGCAGATGAATGAACAAATAAGACTTCACGGCTACCAGATAATCCATTATGTTTTCACTAAACCTCTGGAACTCTCCAGCTCCTCTTTATAAAGGGACAACACTTACCGTAAATGGTGGTTATATAAGGTGGTTGAGGACCAACCCTTAGCCTCTTTGGCTCCCATCTGAAAGGTTTCTGACACAATTGTGCAACATGACCACTATAAAATGTGGATAAATATGTCTTTAATTCGGAGGTTGGGGAAGGTGGGCTGTGGGGTATATTATTAATCATATTGTTGTGATGGTCTTGATAAATTGATTAAAGAAGTATGGAAGCATGATTTAGATTTTCATGATTAGTGCAAATGCTATCAAAAGTCTATAACAGCATGCTATTTTGCCATACTTGTGGTAGAGCCATGTCTACCAGGACCTTTAGCAACAGTTTGAGAAGTGTTTCATAAGAAGGCCTTACACATGCAGTACACTATGCCATCTGCTACAGTTGTGTTTGGCACAGAAGCTTAAAAATTGTTTGCCTTTAGTTTTTTAATGTTCAGGAAACCACCATATTCAATTTTAGTTCACTGTGCAGCCTAAGCAGTTTTAAATAGCAGGTTTCACATTCTTTGGTTTTCAGACAGGAAAACATTTGCTATACTGACAGTCAAATCTTTTCAGCATGTACATTCTTCCATCATATTATATATCAGCCACAAAAGAACTGAGAGACCGTGTGCCACGTTGTCTTAGTGTGAGTGCAACATATAGTTAGCACAAGAAAGAATCTATGTTTAGATATAAACAGTATCTCCTTGTTTCATAAACACATTGTGACTTAGACCTCTTAGAGATGTGAGCATGTCAAACAAATGCTGCAAACTTTCATATAATTTGTCTGAATGTAGGTGAATGAACCAGGTCAATTTGAAGTCTTTAGAAAATGTTGCTTTCAAATTTTCAAGTTTCTTAAGTTTGGAGATGTGATGTGTGCATGCTTGTACTAGGAATAATAGTGCGAAGGAAGGAAATGTTAGAGCTTAGTGGTAAGGTAAAATCTTCTGATTTCCAGCACGTGCTGTAAAATCTCCACATGTGGGTATAATCCGGGGAAATAACTTCAGCCAGTCATACCACTGATGAAGAGCTGTTATTCTACGGTATAGCTGAGCTCAATGTAAGGACTTAGTTTGTGAAAATGGGACGTTTTACCAGTACTGTCTAAACATCATGATGTTCCAGACGATGATTAGTTTCTCAGGTTTAGGAATGCCCATGTTGCCTGGGTGAGAGTAGGAACGAATATCACACTTATATTTTGAAAAGAAAGAGTAGTTTCAGAATGTAAAACAGAGTGACATAACTGATCTGGATCCCTTAAAAATTGACTGCCAGAGAAATGGACAAATGAAAGTGGCATAGTGAGAAGAAGCTTAATAGAGATTTATAACAACGTGGTTATGTAGGAGAGAGATATTTTATTTAGAAAGGGGCCATGAACACCATGAGCCTTATACCCAGAGACATTTACGTATGTAAGTCTGAGTTATATGTGCAAATGACTCAATTTGCGGGTACAAGGTAGTCACAAAAGATTAACTTACACTTGTAAATCCATTTAATCATAGAATATTGCCCCACAAATGTGTACTGTTGTGCATGAGTAAATTCCACTCAATGAACAGGGAGTGAGCGTTTTATGGCAGGGATTCTCTAGTAAAAATGGGAACAACCACAAACTGATTAGTTTGCAGATATCCTCAAACTCCTTTTTGACCTGTCCCCACCGTGGAAATGGTTATAAACAGAAGTCATTCTCTTTTCAGTGTAGAAGTAACACTACCCAAAATTTGTAAGAGTGAGTGAGAAGGAGTTTCTCTGTGGGGAAAAATATTTCCCCATCGTAAAAAAAAAAATACCGTTGAATAAAAGCAACAATATTTCAGCAAGTATAATTAAACAATACATTAAATTATCTAGGCAGAAATTACTCTCCATGGCCATTGACTACCATTGGTGGTTTTTCCTTTTGGCACTTCTTTTACTTAAATCTTTAACCCCTTCGGTGCTCATGACGGCCCCTGGCCGTCATGAGTCACGGTGGGCGTGTGCGCACGACGGCCGGGGGCCGTCCGAACCACGCCCAAGAATGGAATGTCCAGCACCGCGGCGGAATTCGCGCCGCAGCCAAGGTGTTAAGAATTCATATCTTTTGTTCCCATTATTGGATTTTTGTTTCTTTAGTGTCATTTTGCTAATTAAAGTTTTCTCTATTTTTATAAATTGGTGTGTGATTTTTAATTTATTTTAGCCTTGCCTTTTTAACTGTTTTGGTACCTCTAACTGCTTTACACATTTTTGTTAAGCTAAGCCTGTCTGCTATGTGCCATAGCTACAAGGGTTTAGCTCAGGTTTAAGTCACTGAAACCTTTGACTCAATCTAACAAGATATACTACTTTACTACTTGGGTTGGATACCAATCAACCCTAACTAATTAACCACTTTTTTATAATGAGTTTTTACCCATATCAAAATGGATCACCATGACTGTGCATGTGCATGAATGCAAAACAAACAATAAAAAATGGGTTTGTATTATTTGATCAACCCCATTCAAGCCTTGCCACTACAAATAAGCAATCATCTGCGGGCCATTTTTTAATAGTTTTTTTTCACATATTACAAATGTATTTAAAGATGATCATGAAGTCAGGTATGCAAGAGTGAAACAGTTTTGAAACTCAGAATAGGCTAGATATTTGCTAATGTGCTAGAAATAGCAGAGCACTTCGAGGTAGTGAATGATGGTGTTCATGCGATAGAATACATAGCAACAATATTAGAGCATATCGTCCTGTATACACTACTTATAAACTTCCTTGCTGCCTTAATATTTATTTTTACTGTGGTTACAATTCAGATTGTATGCACTAGATTAGAATTTCCATTTTAAAATCTATATTCCATTTTCGAGTAATACTTGAGTGTGTTTTTCAGTTACGAAAGAGTATTTGTTATTCTACAAACTATCCCTGCCATGTCTCATGGAGATAAACGTAATCTTAAGCACATCTTACGCAAACATTTATCAGTAGGTTGTGTATGGGTTGTAGTCCAACTTATTTTCTGATTGGGGTTGGTACATTGACCGGGCCGTTAGTGCCAGACCGTCTACAAAATCTAACCTGTAGCCCTCAATAACATATCAACTTGCTAATACACACATCCTAAATATAGTTGCACCAGTTGTTTTACCCAAGGACCCAATGATCCACAACAACAGAAGCCCTATGCAGAGTAGCTGCTACATTATTTTTCTTTCTGCAAGGCAGTAGAGGAAGACACAATAGCCCATCACATAACACTACAACAAAAACACCAAATGTACAGTACATGTTCCTTCACTCAAATATATCATTAGTAGGCCTGTGACACTCTTAACAATGTGCGAAGTCCATCACTGTAAGATCAATGGCATGCAAAGTTGATAGATTCAAATTGTGCTTCCCTCACTCTAAGGGGCCAATTACGATGTTGTTCGGAAACTCTTCAGGCCGAATCGGTTTCGGAATCGTTTTCGACCAAATCGGGTTCTGCGAGTCCGACCGACCGATTAGATGCTTCCCAACATTGCTCGGTCGGACTCGCATTGACTTCAAAGGGAGCCTATGTTCCGAACACAGGCTCTCATTGAAAAAAGGGGTGGTTGGGGAAAACCTTGCACCCTGTGGCGGGCACCCCATGGTGCCTTCCACATTGTGCATGGTTGGAAAGAAGGGTCCCTTGGGTACCCCCATGGGCCCCAACCGGAGGCCTCAGGGTGAAGGGGGGCCTGCAACGGGCCCCCAAAGTTTGATTCCAACAGCCGTTTCATGTCAGGCAGACCGAATTTGAACGGCTGTCCGAATTGGTCATCGTAATCGCTCGCTCGGAAACCGTGTCCAAAGAGCTGTACGATTCAGCTCCGAAAGTCTCGGGCTGTCCGCAAGCCTTTCAGAATCGAATCGAATAGCACGAAAGGTTTCTGGGCATAGTAATCAGTCAGTTGGAAATGTGTACGATTCGGTTGGAAACATAGGTTCTGAATGAGATTCTGAGTCCCATTCAGAGCCTATCCGAATGACATCGTAATCGGCACCCTAAGTCTCTCAAAGATTTGCAAGTCAAGAATGAGCATATTTCAGAACCTCAGAATAATTATCTCTTTTTCATATTAGTATGTGTGTTTAAATACAAATTGCACATGTACGATGGTGGGAAAAATAGCTAAATATCCCCACAGCAAGACATAAAGAAATTGAGGGTTTTACATCTATTGAGATTCTACTGCTGGTGAAATCATGCATACTATTATTCAGATAGAATACAGACATGCTTTTCCAATGGTTCTTTAAAGAATGTGATGTGTTAAAGTTTATCTATTATTCATAAAAAGAGCAAAATAGATATACTAAGAAGAAAATGTAATACAATGTATTTGTGAAGCTCAACAGCTCCTAGTAATATCGCTGCTCTCTGTTGCTTGGATTCCACAGAAAACAGTTGTGAACGTTTACAAGCCTTTAAGCACCATTCTTTGATCTCATCTATCTTTTTGTGGTTCTGCTTCTAAGCAATATTCCGAATGGTTGCAATTTAACCACACTCATCAATATTCATGTGGTAGGTCAAAAAATGTGACTCACTGTGATTTGTTGCCATCACAGGGATGGTGACCTGCTGGAGTAAGCAGACCACCATGTCTTTGATTGCTTTTAAGTATTTTATTTTAATGCAGCCCACTTTCCTTGAAGTAAACGGGGCTATATTTAGAAGAAAAGTAACTTATTAAAATTTGTTTGAGAGTAGATAGTGGTCCTATGGATTAATGCCTACCTCTAATAAGCATTTATTTTACGTTCACAATGGTGAATGGGTCCCACAGGGTATGGGTTAATACCCCATGTTGGGAGTCAATAAAATTTCAATGTTTTTTAACTAGCTTTCAGTCACAAAACATAGATTTATTGCATAATTTATTGTTATTTTGAAGAGACGCCCTAAACACGCCCATTTTTAAGTAGCAATTTGTTATGGGTTTCTAAACCCATTTTGCAGTACAGCAATGTGTTGCTGAAGTGCAAAATGTGTTTAGTACATAAAAAAATTGCTGTTGCAAACCTGGGATTTAGTGAATCACAGGCTTTCCGGTTACTAAATAGCTTAGTACATCCGTCCTAATATTCCCAACTCAAAATAAACTGCAACCCACTGAACAATTTGAGATTCCTCCCACATTTCGAAGGCCAACATAAGTCACTATTTAGTGAAGCAGCATAATCAGTCTACGTCGCGAAGAGCACACTATGCATCAGAAATAAATGCTGAACTCTGTCATGGCATAGCATGGCTGCACTCATTGTGATCATAATGAACAAAAATTGGAATCAAGAAAGACTGCGTTTGGGTTCCACAGCCATTTTGCAGAACCGCTGTATATATTTCTTTACAGGACTGTACAGTTCTATAAATTCGTAATCAAATTTCTGAGGACTGTGTGTCTAATTCTGAATGTATGGAATTTTTACTGTTACAGCATTGCCTCTTACTTAAAACAAACCTGAGCAAGTGGTTGAAACCTCTGTCCAGTAAGGACAGACCCCATCATGATTGCTCACAAGTATGGCTCACTTGATGGAACCTTTTGCCTGTATGCTATTTTTCTTCAAGGGAGAGCAGAGCAGCACCGTATTAGCTGGCAGTGTACATGCAGAACAAAGCGCTTTAGAAAATTGCCACCAGCAGGCAGTTTCCACATAGTAACTCATGCAGCATATTGTTGGCATCTGCAGTGATCTGCCACCCTAACACCCTGTTCTTTTCTTTAGCAAAATAAATGTCTCCGGGTCTTGGCATTGACAAATGCTTGAAACAGCTGGGTGTGGCGAGACTAATATTTTAGGATCTACCCCTATTTCAGTGCTTACATGACTGTGATCAATTGTAATTCGCATTTACCTGTCCTGAATCTTACATTTCCTTCTTCCAAGCATTTTCCCAATCTGTGTTCACTGCCTTTAGCCCAAAATCTTCGAGGGTCATTTGTGAAGTCTCTGATTTATAGGGATTTCGATTATTTTCGGTTCCTTTGAAAATAAGCTTTTATCACCCAAGGCAGATGTAGGGGACACACGTTTGAAGCTTAATTGCTAGAAAATATTAAACAAGCATTGGCAAAGCCAATAGGTCTCGCCTTTGGGACCTATTGCCTTTGCCAGTGGTTCAAGCCGTGTTGTACAGAATCACCAATACTGAGTACCACTGAGTTTCCATAAAATAAATATTTCTTGTCCTTTCCTCAGCGCTAGTTTTAGCAGGAAAGTTAAAGGCGCTTCCTTGCGCAGTAGTTTTCGGAACAAGGCCCCCTGAGTACCAATGAGGTGGGTAACAATAGAAACCTGCTATTAAGCACCAAGATACCCTTCGGGATGAATGCCCACATTACAAATACATCTTATGTTCTGCCAGTAACACTTGTTGAAGCAGCGAAAGCGGAGACGCTTTGCACCTGATGCCCGTTTTCGAAATGTTGACAATTGCGCTCCCCTCACGCTTAAGAGGAAACAAGGCGAGTTGTCTTGTGTTTGATATCAAACAAAAAAATCAAATTGACTGCACTTCCTCAGTGTTTAAATTCGAAAGTCCCTTTTCCCACCTTTCAAAAACCAGAAAGTTTGATCTATTTAAAGATAATTGGTTCTTCACTTAAACGTGCTTTTCACAGCTTTTCCTCTTTCTTTCTATTTAAAAGCATTTTCCACATCTTCCGAAAGCACAAAGTCAGCTGCTCTATTTTTAGATATTTACTTCTTCAGACCCTTCAGCGCCACGTAAAACAAGCGAAAGCGAAAGCATGGCGCGTTGTGTGGAAATAGTAACCTGACCCGCGAAGAATGCAGCTGCCACCCTGCGCGCCGCTGCTCGCTCCAGAGAGCAAAACGCCGTGGGAGTGAACATTAGAAAAGAGGTGGGTCATGCACCCGCCTTTAGCCATTTGTGTGCTTTCATTATTGAAAGACACACGCAAAAGCCAATCCAATGTGTGGGAGGAGTCAGACCCACACACAGAAGCCTGAGAAGCCACAAGAAGCCTCGCAGAGCAGCGCATGCGCGCTGGCTCAGGATCGACCTAAAAAGGCCTCCAGTAGGTTTGCAAGAAGTATAGGCAGAATAGGTTTGCCTAATTTACTACAAGATATTAACATTTGACTTCATCCTTTTTAAATAGGAGGACAGTCCTCATAAAGCATGTTAATGTATGCTAATATTCTTTATTCAGGTTAGTGTTACAGTTGCACAAAATGTTGCGTCCTAGTTCCGATACTGTTGTACAAATGAAACAAGGTTTAATAACCGTATATTCTATTGGAAGTAATGTTTATCTACCCTCATTCGTGCTATCTATATAAATGTTTATGTATCTGGCTCGCAGTTAATCCAATTGTGTATCTGTATTTGAGACTGCTGAGTGGGTTAAATGGCCTTTGTATACATATTCTTCTAACCAAGGCTTTTGAAAGGAAATTGAAATTATTGAAGCAAATTGCTTCAACAAAGGCAAAATATATTTGTGTGTGTCTCAGACCCCTCTCCAAACAGCTGTCTACTGTAAATGAAGTTCCATACTAAAACCAAGCTAAAGTATTTCATATGATCAAAACTTGGGTAAACATCTGGTTTTCATTTCCTAATATGGCAAAGGATGTGAGACATTTGAGGCCTCCAATCCATATGCTGCACGTTATCTGGAGAGAGGCAAAATAATTCTAGCTGCCTGAGTTAGATAAGCAGAGTAGGCCAAGAGTAGGTATTGCTGGCAGGCAAGTAAAATGTTCTGCCTTGGACGAAGACAAAAAGAAGTAAGCCACAGATTCTATTGCACAACCAGCTATATGTTGATTACTTGCGATTCTTTTGAGCTAAACATTGAATTCCATATGTATTACTCGATTGGCCATGGGATAAAAATGTCCAGGGTTCAGTCCAGCTCCATGTGCCCTCTGTCTGATCTGTTGCAAGGTACTTTATTACATGAGTGAGTTTTGCTACGCCTAAATTGCGTTTCAACATCTTTTACTTTTATTTACTAAGATAGGACAATTTATTTCATATATTTGTTTTTTGGTTATTTATGTATTTGCATAATTGAATAATAGACATTAGACTCAATGGGTGCCAGAGGAAATACTTACAGAAAAGATGTCAAAGAATAATACATTCTACAGAAGTGCATATTAAGATATAGAATAAACAAATTGGTTGTAGACCTAAAACCCCCTACTGCGTAATGCAAGTGATTACCCTTGGCGATATAGTTGCAGGAATAGGTGGATTAGTCCTTTTTAAATGACTGACAAGACAGGTCTTTGTGAATTTCAGAAGAGATTGGGTTAAAATTTGAGGTCTTTCAAAAATGGAGGATTTATTATTCTGTGTTTCTGGAACAAAGGTGGTCTAGGAGCATGGTGTCAGAACTTCATAAAGAATGTCTATCCCTAGAGATGTTTATGTTTTGAGATAGGAAATCAGGGTAGCAGAGTACACAGTTTTGCAAATAATGCAGGCCACATTGAATATACTCCAATCTTCAATATGAAGCAGCTTCAGAGTAATGAGCACTTCAGGGATGTGATCTAAATGTTTCACTGTTCAGACCAGCCTAGCTGAAGCGTGCAACAAAGCCATTTGATAATTGGGTATACTGATGAGTGGAGCATTCCCATAGTCGAGTCTCAACGTGACTAATAACTAATGACATGATACCTACTCCACTGTGTGCCAAGCTTTGAAGAAAGAACCAGACATGCTATGTGACTGTTTAAAGAAAGATCATGGTCTGTACTTTTTAGGTGAAGGACATTCATTTTTAGAGTTTGGTCCACTGACTTCTATGGAAAGATGTTTTTGTGTTGAACATTTTGACAAAACAAACCTCGCAATTTCTGTTCCACCACATACCTTACATTCAGATGAATTCAAACTTTAAATATCTTCTAAAGTTACAGCTTTTTGTCATGAAAATTACTTTGTATCTGTTTATGAGGGCTACAGTGAACCAAATTAAGGGCCTGATTATAAGTTTGCCAGACAGCGTCACTCCATCACAAATGTGACGGATACCCAGCCCATCAAATTACAATTCCTTTTTATTTGGCGGATGGCTTTTACTCCCACCCCACATCCATTGAAAACAGGTGTCACAGGTCAGGTGACCCCAATAAAAGGGTCCGAGCGCACATGCTCGGGGCCAGTTCTAAGTACCATACGGACAGTGTCTGTGTCCTTTATTCATTATTAAGTGTGCCTAGGGCCCACAACATAACAGCCGCTATGATGCTTAAGTACTCAAGTAAATATTGCTTTCCTTGTGAAGCAATATTTCCTCATTTTTCATCACGTTTTCACCGAAAAGAGACGTAATTGCCAAAGAGCTGAGGCTTTTATCGTTCCAAACGAGCAGTCTGGCCGAATATGGCCTTGTCGTGTAGTAACGGTCGCACGAGCTAAACAGTGATGGGATGTTGGAATTATTAACTAATTATCACCTGCCAATAAAAGAAGCACACTTTTTTGCTTTCGATCCCATGCTTACTCATTCGTGCTTCTAGTGTCGTGCATTCCAAGATGTCGTTCAAACTCTCGCATTTATTTCCTCTTAGATCGAGATAAGTGCCTGCTTTTGAAGTACAGTAAGTGACCTTTTTTTGCAGGCTCATTTATTCAACAAGGGAAACCTTTTTAAGTGCAAATACCAGTCCTACTACTATTTTTAATCACAGTTTGGCAATCTGAGACCCGTTAGGGTTATTAAATGGCGGGCACGTGTTATATTTTACGTGAGACGTTTCAAGCTTCAAGCTCATCATGCGCCTAACGTTTAAAACACATCACAATGACGTTTGACACAAAGCGCCCCCTCAACCCCTAAAAACTCTGCAAATCCGTGCACATGAATAACGCATTCTGCAAACCACGCTTCCATCACTACTCTAGGCAGCGACTTTAATAGACTTAGCATTGCATGCTCATGAAAGCGGCCTCTGACCTCCTTTGACATTTTGATGAACTCCATGGGGTCATGACCCTGCCCATAAGCACAGCCTCGTCTACCCTCATTGAAGGGACACATTATAGGCTTGAATGGGGTGTGAAGACCTTTTGGTCGTTCGAACATCTGCTTCCTGATGTGGCTGGGCGTTCGTTTGCTTAAAAGCTTTAACGCGTTTTTATTGCAATGGACTAGTTAGCCCCAGAGGATGCAGTTTCCGTCCACCTTAAGAAAGACCACGTGATATGGATCGGCAAGGTACTGTGCGGATGTTTTACTACAGGAATGAATTCAAAGAAACTAAAACATAATTTAACCCTATTTAAAGTACCACTCAATAATAAGCCTTGTTCAAAGGGCTAATACTTTTCTCAGAGTTGTGTAAAAGAATCATTTTAGCAGGTAGTGCTTCGAGGCCACATTGATAATTGGCTATGCAATGAAAATGCGGGCCCCGTGTTTATCTAATGAGCGAAGTTGTGCAGACAGCTCTGGCATGGTGGAACACTATGGCAACCAATGGCGGCCCTGTAAAGTCGGCTGCGCCGGTGGCAGACAGAGGTTGGCGTTGGAGCGGATGGACCAGTCATGTTCAGCATGGCGAAAAAACTGCGTGGATTCATATAATAATCTGACTGTTCCAATACTAACAGTTTATAACTCTACTACCACGATAGGAGTCTTTTCATCGATCTCAAAGGTCGATGGACTGCGCTCTCCCTGCCAAGATTCAAACCTATGGCTGTCAAGCTGTACAGATCTCAAGAGCAAGAACTCATCTCGCTGAGCTAACTCTCCGCAATGACGAGGCCTGTGTGCCGACGAATGGTTCTGAAGCTCTCTCGCACATGTGCGGTTTTGGTACAGTTAGTAACAAGGTGTGAAGATGAGTAAATCCGTAAATGGCAGCCTGAGCCAACAGATGTCTGTATGTGACCTACAGCCCAAAGGTTGGAAACATAGCAGGGCTGACTCAGGCTTGCATTCAGATTTTCGAAAATTGAGTTTATTAACAAAACTTATGCGGTTTACTCCACCATGAAATGGTAACAAACGATATATGACATCACAAATCATTGAGAAAGATATTGGGAGAGAATATTTAATTATCATGTTCGTAAGGTGTGTTCTCGGAAGAACCGTAACAGGACACTCATATCATCTATAAGCCCTTTCTCTATATTTACTTGTGAAGTTACTCATAGCTACCTAGATTCATGAATAATTTAGACAGACATGTTTTTGTTTCATTTGAAAACAAGTATTTCCAACTTTGCTTCTGTTGTCAGTGGCATAGCGAGACCTTAGACCGCCTGGGGCGGTCCCTGCGTTTTCCGCCCCACAGCGGCGGCATTGAGGAGCAGGAGGGGAGGGGTGCTGGCGGATTCCTCTGCTTCTTGCCACCACGCGACGGGCGCACTGAAGGGGGGTGGGGGGGTGATATCTGCCTGAGACGGCAGGTAAGAGCTGGGGGGAGGCCGCCACCCCCAAAACTCGTCGTTCCCGGGGTGGACCGCCCCCCTCTTGCTATGCCACTGTGTGTAGTTGTTGAAAGTGTCTAAAATGCACAAAAGTCAGTGTCTTGTCCCTTTGATTCATGCTTTGACTTGTTCACAATGAATATGTGTACCATGATTTGGCTTTCTTTAGATTCTAACAAATGTTTCACCATGTGTGTGTGTTATAATTTTTTTAATATAAATCACACCGTGTTAGTTTTTTGTTTGATGGATGGTGAGTACAATGTGTTTTTTTATTTCTGTTCCTGGTCTGTAGCTCTCTGGGTCGGTCGTGGTGTGAGAATCTGGTATTTGTTCATTTTGAGGCTGCATGATGATTGCATAACGATATGATATGATAGGTAACTTATGATGCGCACATCTACTCCCAAGAGTGTACCAGCGAAGAACATAGGGGCTCATTATGATGGCGGGCGGACATCAGTCCGCCCGCCATCATAGCGGTGAAGGGACCGCCCGCCAGACGTGCGGCGGTCCCACCAGCCCAATTAGGATGCGCCTGCCAGTATGGCGGGCGCATCCTGGCCTTTTAACATGGCGGGCGGTGCTGCTGGCTGCAGCACCATTCGCAATGCCAAAATGCCACGATGTGCATTCCCATGCACAACGTGGCAGGCACCATGCAGTGCCTGCCACCTTGTGGATGGGAATGTAGGGGGGTTCCATGGGTACCCCCCCAGTGCACCTACACCCTCCCCCACACTGAGGGGGCCCGCAACGGGCCCCCAAAAGCAATCCCCGCCAGCCTTTCCATGGAGTGCTGGAGGGGGCCCCCTGGAGCTCGCCACCCACCCTGCCCCCACCACACCGCAGGGGTTGGAAGGCTATCGTTCCACTGTTGCCTGTCAGAAATCCTTCCATTACCACCAGGCATTGGGAGTGCACCGCCTGTGTGAAGCCAGATGTATCGTACTATTATGTAGTCTTGCTAACATGCTGGATCCCATCGTGTTAGGTACACTAAACTTGCTATTTGGTGAATGCCAACCATAAAAAAGGCAATAAACTAAAACAAGTTGAACATAAAAAGGAACAAGCATTTGCAATGCAATAGGTCTCGCATTTACGAGAGTTTGAGCCATTGGCACTGTAAATGACAATGTCTTTTATTTATGTGTTGTTTTTTAAACAGATAAATAAAAGTCAACCAGGCTCATGCATCAACCGTTTTTGCGAGCGCAAACGGTGAGATTCGCAAAAATCGGCCGTTTGCACCCGCAAAAAGGGCTTTTGCGATGCATCAAGGTTCAAGGCACTCGCAATTTAAGAACTCGCAATTAATTGCGATTTCTCAAATTGCGATTGCATTTAAGGAATCGCAATTTGCGATTCCTTAAATGCAATGCAAGAACCACTTTAAAATAGCGATTTCGCTATTTGGGGCCGCAAATTACTGAGCAATTAAACTGGTCGGTAATTTGCAAAAACTTTGAAAAATGCACTAAAGTGCATTTTTCAAAGTTTCATGTTGCGCATCCAAGGGCATGTGTGTGCGCAACATGGGTGCACATCACAATTTCAGGGGTGCAACAGGGTGTCCTATTGACACCCTTGCGCCTTTGAAATTGCAAGCGCAATTTGCCAGTACCTAGTGGTACTCGCAAATTGCGCATGCAATCTCCCATTAATTCCTATGGGCCTGTAGGCCCATAGGAATGAATGGGGAACCATTCCTTAATTGCGACTCGCAAATTGCGAGTCGCAATTAAGGATTGTTTAGGAATCGCTATTTTTATAGCGATTCCTACATGCATAGGCTTTTGCGAGTCCTTAATTGCGATTCCATAATAATCGCAATTAAGGACTCGCAAAATCCTACATTGATGCATGTGCCCCAACGTCATTTACAATGCCAATAGCTTAAACACTCGCAAATGCATTTGGCGCCCGTGCTGTAATTTTTTTTTTTAACGTGTTAGAAGAGAGCAGCAGGACAAAGCTATTTGAGAAAATAGTGCTTGGAGGCTGTAATTAAAGCCTGCCGAGTAACAACACTCGTAACGGGGTGTCGCCATGGGAGGTACCAAAATGAGACAAGGCGGTACTAAAGAGGCACTACTGAGCCTATTGACCAATGATCAGCAACAGTTTACAGTGGACAATGGCGTAAGCCAATGTGAAAATATGGGCGGAGAGTGGGCGGAGCTTCAAGTCCCTACCTGAATACAGCATGCCTCTCAGAGCAGCGCATGCGCTGCCCAGGCTCAACCTAAAAAGGTAAAGAACACAGGACGGGCCTTCTCTTGCTATGCACCAAGAATCTGGACCTGCATCTCATCACAGGTTCTTAAAGGAAGACCTCGTCCAGAAATAACCATATGGGCACCAATGAAGATATTACTCCCATTGATAAGCAATTCTTACATGGTTTCGTTTTGTGCCCCCTCCCTCTATGGGAAGTGATTCCTAGCTTATAGAGGTGTGAGTGATATAAACAACCATACATACAGGTGGGCAGTCTGCACCACAGCCAGTTGGACTGATGCACAACCAACTTCTTGGGCCACACCAGGAATATATATATCAAATCCGCGTTCGTACGTTTTCAAGAAACCAAACGGAGCCGACACCTTGCAGTTTACTTCTTTTTTTATTCAGCTTCATATATATATATATATATATATATATATATATATATTCACTGAAAAAACCATAGGTTTTAGGGACAGTTATAGTTAGTTGGACATTGCACTCGTACAAAACCCGTGAAATTCCCCCGTTATAGTTAGTTCAGCTAACTATAACTCGCGCCCCGCAATGCACTGCTGATGACGTCACATATTACATCACTCATGACATGGTCAGTGACATCACTGATGACATCACTGATGACATCTCAAATGACATCACTGATGACATCATCCAGTGACTGTGTGTTTCTGTAAAGTTTAAATATGTTTAATATATATAGGGAAAGGCGTATTGAAGAATGAGTGGGTGTATAAGTGTCTGAATGGATGATTTAGTACGTGCGTGACTGACTCTACAAGTGAGTGATTAAACGTATCTTACTGAATGCATGGGTTAGTGACTAAACTGTGTGAATGTCTGTATCCGTCTGTTGGTGTGTAAGTGGATGCATGGATTTGCGAATAGCTACATGAGTGTCTATATGGGTTATTGATTGGTTCTATGAGTATCTGTATGGGTGCCTGAGTGTTTGTGTGGATGGGGTGTGTGCGACTGTGCATAGATGTGTGAGTGGGTGATTCACTGGGTGGATGGTTTCAAGAGTGCATCTGTGATAGACTGTATGGGTGGGTAAGTGTGTGTAAGAGTGTATTAGTGAGTGAATGTATGTCCCAGTGGTACATGTGTGAGTAACTACATATGTGAAAGGCAGTATATATGTGTATTGGAGTATATAAATAGCTATAAGCGAGAGTGAGTGATTGTGATAGTGGCTGTATGGATGAGTGTGTGCTTGTATCAGTGATTGTATAAGAGCGTAACAATGTGCTAGTATTTGTATGATTAAGTGAGCTGGTGTGTGTATAACTGTATAGGTGAGTAAATGGCAGTGTGTTTAATTATTTGCATGACTGACTAGGTGTGTGAGTACCTCTATGGATGAGTGGCGGTGTTAGAGTCTCTATATGGAGTAAGAGTGCATATGATAGTCCTGTACTGAGTGACCATAAGTATGAGTGACTGTACGGGTGAGTGAGTGGATGTGTGTGTGTAGACCTAAGAATCAGTGAGTGGGTATGTAGTTATTGGTGTTGGAGTGTCTATGGTTTTGCGAATGGCACTCTGTAATTTAGATTGGGTGTATCAAAGGTTATATTAGGGTGTGAGGAGCTGCATCAGATTATCACGTGGATGATGTCATCAGTGATGTCATTTGAGATGTCATCAGTGATGTCATCAGTGATGTCACTGACCATGTCATGAAGGATGTAATATGTGACGTCATCAGCAGTGCATTGCGGGGGCGCGAGTTATAGTTAGCTGAACTAACTATAACGGGGGAATTTCACGGGTTTTGTACGAGTGCAATGTCCAACTAACTATAACTGTCCCTAAAACCTATGGTTTTTTCAGTGAATTTCAAAGGTTTTTTAAATGCTAATTTCTAACTATAACGTGTCTGAAACCTATGGTTTTTTCAGTGAATTTCAAAGGTTTTTTAAATGTTAATTTGTAACTATAACGTGCCTGAAACCTACGATTTTTTCAGTGAATTTCAAAGGTTTTTTAAATGACATTTTTTAAATGTATTAATTTTTATATTAATTTTTTTCATACTGATTTACTACATTTTTACAAACAATTTCTTTTACATATTTTATTTTTTAAATTACATTGTAATTACATTATACATTACATTACAAAAATACTTTCTCAGAATGAATTACTTTAGTTTAAATACTTTGCACATAGGCAATAGACTTTTAAGTACAGTAGTTACAGTTGTTGCAATGGGCAACACATTTTCAAACACAATGCAACATTCAGCTCAATGTGAATTTCTAGTTAAATGCAATTAGTTACTTTATGGATTACTTTTCTAACCACAGGACTGGATCCTAGATTCAGTCCTGGGACATCTCCTGTAAACAGTTGAGTAAAAGCGTTTTGGTTAAAGTCGTGATTTTTAAGGAATATTATTGTATTTTAAAAGTTGACACTTTGAAACTTTTCCTCATAGAATCACCAATGTTATCCTATGGAAGGAAATTCACTTAGCAGGTAAAAACTGTTATCGTTACTTTTTCTTACTCAGTGTTGGATCCTGGATCCAGCACTGGTGCATCTCCTGTAAACAGTTGAAAAAATGCGTTTAAGTCATACAGGCGATTTTTAAGGAATATTTGTAGTTTGTGAAAATCGACACTTTGAAACTTTTCTGCTGAAAACCAGACAATGGATTCCTATGGAAGAAAAGATAAGTTACTGGTAAGTCCGGTTAAAATTACTTTTCAGGGTCAGTGCTGGGCTAAAAGATGCAGCACTGGGTTCTCTCCTGATAACAGGTGAGTAAATCGGAATTCGTATTTCGGCTGATTTTAGAAGAATAATTTAAAGTTCCAAAACTCCACACTTAGAAGAATTTCCAAGTGAAACCAGTCAATGTTAGCCTATGGAAGGAAATTCAAGTTACTGGTAAGTACGGTTAAAATTACTTTTCAGGACCAGTACTGGGCTGAAAGATGCAGCACTGAGGTCTCTCCTGATAACAGGTGAGTAAATCAGAATTCGGATTTCGGCTGATTTTAGAGGAATATTTGTATGTTTCAAAAATCAACACTTAGAAACTTTTTCAGCAAAAAGCAGGCAATGATATCCTATGGAAGGAAATTCAAGTTACTGGTAAGTACGGTTAAAATTACTTTTCAGGATTAGTACTGGGCTGAAAGATGCAGCACTGAGGTCTCTCCTGATAACAGGTGAGTAAATCGGAATTCGTATTTCGGCTGATTTTAGAGGAATATTTTTAAGTTCCAAAACTCCACACTTAGAAGAATTTCCAAGTGAAACCAGTCAATGTTAGCCTATGGAAGGAAATTCAAGTTACTGGTAAGTACGGTTAAAATTACTTTTCAGGGTCAGTGCTGGGCTAAAAGATGCAGCACTGGGTTCTCTCCTGATAACAGGTGAGTAAATCGGAATTCGTAGTTCGGCTGATTTTAGAGGAATATTATAAAGTTCCAAAACTCAACACTTAGAAGAATTTCCAAGTGAAACCAGTCAATGTTAGCCTATGGAAGGAAATTCAAGTTACTGGTAAGTACGGTTAGAATTACTTTTCAGGACCAGTACTGGGCTGAAAGATACAGCACTGAGGTCTCTCCTTATAACAGGTGAGTAAATCGGAATTCGTATTTTGGCTGATTTTAGAGGAATATTTGTAGGTTTCAAAAATCAACACTTAGAAACTTTTTCAGCAAAAAGCAGGCAATGATATCCTATGGAAGGAAATTCAAGTTACTGGTAAGTACGGTTAAAATTACTTTTCAGGACCAGTACTGGACTGAAAGATACAGCACTGAGGTCTCTCCTTATAACAGGTGAGTAAATCGGAATTCGTATTTCGGATGATTTTAGAAGAATATTTGCACAATGGTGAAGGGAGGGGCGGGGCCTGAGGTGACATCTGTGCAAACGCGCCCCGTGGCGCGTTTTAAGTTGGGGGATTAAGTCCCCTTGAATCCTGAGGGTCCCTAGGGGCCAACTAGCCCACCAGGAACCTCCAATATGCGCCAGGGGGCTGCGTTGCAGAGACGTGTAGAGAGGCCACACCCCTTTTACACCTCTCTGCAACGCAGCTCTGTGGCGCTTTCTGGATGTACCTGTTGGGCTAGTTGGCCCCAGGGACCCTCAGGATTGAAGGATTTAATCCCCAACTCAAAACGCGCCACGGGCGCGCTTGCACAGATGTCACCTGAAGCCCCGCCCCCTCCCTTCACCACTGTGCAAACGCGCCCCGTGGCCCCTCTTCCCTAGGCCTGTATTGGCCCCGGGGACCCCATCCCCCGGGGCGTGGCCTCTATTTCTACATTTTATTCTTTGGAGGGGGCTGCGTGGCCCCCTCCTCTGGCCATTTAAGGCCACGGGGACCCCATCCCCGGGGCCGGCCATACCCTTTTTTTTTTTTTGTGTGTTTTTTTTGTAAACTTTGGGGAGGGGGCTGCGTGGCCCCCCTCCCGAGCCACTTATGGCCCCGGGGACCCCATCCCCGGGGCCTGGCCTCACATTGGAGACTGTGGGGGGTTCCCCAATCCCCCCACAGTCCCGCCGGCTCCCCGCGTCCCTTGTGAGCCGGCATTGCTTTTCCACATGGGGAGCTGCTAAGATGCAGCTCCCCATGTGGAAAAGCAATGTGCTTGGATATTGGAAGAGAGAGCAGGTTTCCTGCTCTCTCTTCCAATATCCAAAGCAGTTTGCTATGGCAGGACGGGAGCCGCGAGGCTCCCGTCCTGCCATAGCAAACTACAGTGTCCCGGGGTAGGCACCCGGGACACTGCAGGAGCCGGCCCTGGGGGGTGGCGGTCCCCAGGGCCATCAAGGGCTCCAGGAGAGGGGCCGCGTGGCCCCCTCCCTTAAATTGCACAGCCCCGGGGAGGTGGTGGTCCCCGGGGCTCTGGGGGTCCGTAATGGACCCCCACATTTATTTTATAAGTGCCCCGGGAGGTGGTGGTCCCCGGGCGTGTGGGGGCTGGAGCCCCCACACCTTATTTAAATTAAAAAAGAAGCCCCGGGGGTGGCGGTCCCCGGGGCTGCGGGAGGGCAGAAGAGCCCTCCCGCACCATTTTTCTATAAAGCCCCGGGGGTGGCGGTCCCCGGGGCTTGGGGGCCCTGAGGCCCCCCATACAAACAATATACCCACCCCCACCATGCCCCCGGGACTTGGGCCACCCGGGAAAAAATGCAATCGTAACTATAACTACTATATATTATCTACTGGCGGTCGCCAGTAGATAGTTATAGTTACAACCTATTATCCATAGGAAATCCGCGACATTCTATTTGAAATAACTCTCTTGCCGGTTGACGTATCTTCGCAAAATTTTCAAACTTTGTGGGGCGCTCCGGTCCGCTCCTACCCTGAAAGTCTCGGGGGATTCGTCAAGCGGGGGCCGAGAAAAAGGGGGGTCCCAAAACGCGTTTCCCCATGCAATTTTCCATAGGAAACTTTAGACACGGCTACAGCCCGAACTGCTGAACGGAATTACACCAAATTTGGCAAAGAGGTAGTTCTTGGTTCAGAAAGAACCCTTTTGTTAAATGGTGTAAATCCGTTCAGTAGTTGCTGAGAAAATCAAAAGTAAAAAGATAGATATATCTAGGGCCGCGGATCCTCCCGAGCACGAGCTTTATGTTAATTGGCTGTCAACACTCCAAATCAGGAAGTGTTGGCAGCCATTTTGTCCCTCGGTAGAACCGAGGGACAGAAACAAGTGCGCAAAGCACACAAAGGGGCAGGGTAGAAACACCCTGACCCCTAGGTCTGCTCAGGGGTCCCACAAGGACCCCTGGGCAAAAAAATTATTATTTTTTTTTTTTAAATCGGCAAAAAACGATCGGGCCCGTAGGCCCCGCCCCTTCCTTCACCACTCTGCAAACGCGCCCCCTGGTGCGTTTGCAGAGAGAACGAATTCCCCTTGAATACTGGGGGTCCCTGGGGGCCAACTAGCCCACCAGGAACCTCCAGAATGCGCCAGGGGCTGCCTTGCAGAGAGGTGTACAGAGGCCACGCCCCTTTTACACCTCTCTGCAACGCAGCTCTATGGCGCTTTGGAGGTATATGGTGGGCTAGTTGCACCCCAGGGACCCTCAGGATTCAAGGGAGTTAATCCCCGACTTAAAACGCGCCACGGGGCGCGTTTGCACAGTGGTGAAGGGAGGGGCGGGGCTTCAGGTGACATGTGTGCAAACAGGCCCCGTGGCGCGTTTTAAGATGGGGAATTAAATCCTCTTCAATCCTGAGGGTCCCTGGGGGCCAACTAGCCCAACAGGTACGTCGAGAAAGCGCCACAGAGCTGTGTTGCAGAGAGGTGTAAAAGGGGTGTGGCCTCTGTACATGTCTCTGCAACGCAGCCCCTGGCGCATACTGGAGGTTCCTGGTGGGCTAGATGGCCCGTAGGGACCCTCATGATTCAAGGGGACTTAATCCCCCAACTTAAAACGCGCCAGGGGCGCGTTTGCACAGATGTCACCTCAGGCCCCGCCCCCTCCCTTCACCATTGTGCAAATATTCCTCTAAAATCAGCCGAAATACGAATTCCGATTTACTCACCTGTTATCAGGAGAGACCTCAGTGCTGCATCTTTCAGCCCAGTACCGATCCTCAAAAGTAATTTTAACCGTACTTACCGGTAACTTGAATTTCCTTCATAGGCTAACATTGACTGGTTTCACTTGGAAATTCTTCTAAGTGTGGAGTTTTGGAACTTTAAAATATTCCTCTAAAATCAGCCGAAATACGAATTCCGATTTACTCACCTGTTATCAGGAGAGACCTCAGTGCTGCATCTTTCAGCCCAGTACTGATCCTCAAAAGTAATTTTAACCGTACTTACCAGTAACTTGAATTTCCTTCCATAGGATATCATTGCCTGCTTTTTGCTGAAAAAGTTTCTAAGTGTTGATTTTTGAAACATACAAATATTCCTCTAAAATCAGCCGAAATACGAATTCCGATTTACTCACCTGTTATAAGGAGAGACCTCAGTGCTGTATCTTTCAGCCCAGTACTGGTCCTGAAAAGTAATTTTAACCGTACTTACCGGTAACTTGAATTTCCTTCATAGGCTAACATTGACTGGTTTCACTTGGCAATTCTTCTAAGTGTGGAGTTTTGGAACTTTAAAATATTCCTCTAAAATCAGCCGAAATACGAATTCCGATTTACTCACCTGTTATCAGGAGAGACCTCAGTGCTGCATCTTTCAGCCCAGTACTGGTCCTGAAAAGTAATTTTAACCGTACTTACCAGTAACTTGAATTTCCTTCCATAGGCTAACATTGACTGGTTTCACTTGGAAATTCTTCTAAGTGTGGAGTTTTGGAACTTTAAAATATTCCTCTAAAATCAGCCGAAATACGAATTCCGATTTACTCACCTGTTATCAGGAGAGACCTCAGTGCTGCATCTTTCAGCCCAGTACTGGTCCTGAAAAGTAATTTTAACCGTACTTACCAGTAACTTGAATTTCCTTCCATAGGCTAACATTGACTGGTTTCACTTGGAAATTCTTCTAAGTGTGGAGTTTTGGAACTTTAAAATATTCCTCTAAAATCAGCCGAAATACGAATTCCGATTTACTCACCTGTTATCAGGAGAGACCTCAGTGCTGCATCTTTCAGCCCAGTACTGATCCTCAAAAGTAATTTTAACCGTACTTACCGGTAACTTGAATTTCCTTCATAGGCTAACATTGACTGGTTTCACTTGGAAATTCTTCTAAGTGTGGAGTTTTGGAACTTTAAAATATTCCTCTAAAATCAGCCGAAATACGAATTCCGATTTACTCATCTGCTATCAGGAGAGACCTCAGTGCTGCATCTTTCAGCCCAGTACTGGTCCTGAAAAGTAATTTTAACCGTACTTACCGGTAACTTGAATTTCCTTCATAGGCTAACATTGACTGGTTTCACTTGGAAATTCTTCTAAGTGTGGAGTTTTGGAACTTTAAAATATTCCTCTAAAATCAGCCGAAATACGAATTCCGATTTACTCACCTGTTATCAGGAGAGACCTCAGTGCTGCATCTTTCAGCCCAGTACTGATCCTCAAAAGTAATTTTAACCGTACTTACCAGTAACTTGAATTTCCTTCCATAGGCTAACATTGACTGGTTTCACTTGGAAATTCTTCTAAGTGTGGAGTTTTGGAACTTTAAAATATTCCTCTAAAATCAGCCGAAATACGAATTCCGATTTACTCACCTGTTATCAGGAGAGACCTCAGTGCTGCATCTTTCAGCCCAGTACTGATCCTTAAAAGTAATTTTAACCGTACTTACCAGTAACTTGAATTTCCTTCCATAGGATATCATTGCCTGCTTTTTGCTGAAAAAGTTTCTAAGTGTTGATTTTTGAAACATACAAATATTCCTCTAAAATCAGCCGAAATCCGAATTCTGATTTACTCACCTGTTATCAGGAGAGACCTCAGTGCTGCATCTTTCAGCCCAGTACTGGTCCTGAAAAGTAATTTTAACCGTACTTACCAGTAACTTGAATTTCCTTCCATAGGCTAACATTGACTGGTTTCACTTGGAAATTCTTCTAAGTGTGGAGTTTTGGAACTTTAAAATATTCCTCTAAAATCAGCCGAAATACGAATTCCGATTTACTCACCTGTTATCAGGAGAGACCTCAGTGCTGCATCTTTCAGCCCAGTACTGATCCTCAAAAGTAATTTTAACCGTACTTACCGGTAACTTGAATTTCCTTCATAGGCTAACATTGACTGGTTTCACTTGGAAATTCTTCTAAGTGTGGAGTTTTGGAACTTTAAAATATTCCTCTAAAATCAGCCGAAATACGAATTCCGATTTACTCACCTGTTATCAGGAGAGACCTCAGTGCTGCATCTTTCAGCCCAGTACTGGTCCTGAAAAGTAATTTTAACCGTACTTACCGGTAACTTGAATTTCCTTCCATAGGCTAACATTGACTGGTTTCACTTGGAAATTCTTCTAAGTGTGGAGTTTTGGAACTTTAAAATATTCCTCTAAAATCAGCCGAAATACGAATTCCGATTTACTCATCTGTTATCAGGAGAGACCTCAGTGCTGCATCTTTCAGCCCAGTACTGATCCTCAAAAGTAATTTTAACCGTACTTACCAGTAACTTGAATTTCCTTCCATAGGATATCATTGCCTGCTTTTTGCTGAAAAAGTTTCTAAGTGTTGATTTTTGAAACATACAAATATTCCTCTAAAATCAGCCGAAATACGAATTCCGATTTACTCACCTGTTATAAGGAGAGACCTCAGTGCTGTATCTTTCAGCCCAGTACTGGTCCTGAAAAGTAATTTTAACCGTACTTACCAGTAACTTATATTTTCTTCCATAGGAATCCATTGTCTGGTTTTCAGCAGAAAAGTTTCAAAGTGTCGATTTTCACAAACTACAAATATTCCTTAAAAATCGCCTGTATGACTTAAACGCATTCTTTCAACTGTTTACAGGAGATGCACCAGTGCTGGATCCAGGATCCAACACTGAGTAAGAAAAAGTAACGATAACAGTTTTTACCTGCTAAGTGAATTTCCTTCCATAGGATAACATTGGTGATTCTATGAGAAAAAGTTTCTAAGTGTCAACTTTTAAAATACAATAATATTCCTTAAAAATCACGACTGTAACCAAAACGCTTTTACTCAACTGTTTACAGGAGATGTACCAGGACTGAATCTAGGATCCAGTCCTGTGGTTAGAAAAAGTAATCCATAAAGTAACTAATTGCATTTAACTAGAAATTCACATTGAGCTGAATGTTGCATTGTGTTTGAAAATGTGTTGCCCATTGCAACAACTGTAACTACTGTACTTAAAAGTCTATTGCCTATGTGCAAAGTATTTAAACTAAAGTAATTCATTCTGAGAAAGTATTTTTTGTAATGTAATGTATAATGTAATTACAATGTAATTTAAAAAATAAAATATGTAAAAGAAATTGTTTCTAAAAATGTAGTAAATCAGTATGAAAAAAATTAATATAAAAATTAATACATTTAAAAATTGTCATTTAAAAAACCTTTGAAATTCACTGAAAAAACCGTAGGTTTCAGGCACGTTATAGTTACAAATTAGCATTTTAAAAACCTTTGAAATTCACTGAAAAAACCATAGGTTTCAGACACGTTATAGTTAGAAATTAGCATTTAAAAAACCTTTGAAATTCACTGAAAAAACCATAGGTTTTAGGGACAGTTATAGTTAGTTGGACATTGCACTCGTACAAAACCCGTGAAATTCCCCCGTTATAGTTAGTTCAGCTAACTATAACTCGCGCCCCCGCAATGCACTGCTGATGACGTCACATATTACATCACTCATGACATGGTCAGTGACATCACTGATGACATCACTGATGACATCTCAAATGACATCACTGATGACATCATCCACGTGATAATCTGATGCAGCTCTTCACACCCTAATATAACCTTTGATACACCCAATCTAAATTACAGACTGCCATTCGCAAAACCATAGACACTCCAACACCAATTACTACATACCCACTCACTGATTCTTAGGACTACACACACACATCCACTCACTCACCTGTACAGTCACTCATACTTATGGTCACTCAGTACAGGACTATCATATGCACTCTTACTCCTATATAGACACTCAAACACCGCCACTCATCCATAGAGGTACTCACACACCTAGTCAGTCATGCAAATAATTAACCACACTGCCATTTACTCACCTATACACCAGCTCACTTAATCATACAAATACAAATACTAGCACATTGTTACGCTCTTATACAATCACTGATACAAGCACACACTCATCCATACAGCCACTATCACAATCACTCACTCTCGCTTATAGCTATTTATATACTCTAACACACATATATACTGCCTTTCACATATGTAGTTACTCACGCATGTACCACTGGGACATACATTCACTCACTAACACACTCTTACACACACTTACCCACCCATACAGTCTATCACAGATGCACTCTTGAAACCATCCACCCAGTGAATCACCCACTCACACATCTATGCACAGTCGCACACACCCCATCCACACAAACACTCAGGCACCCATACAGATACTCAGACAACAAATCAATAACTCTTATAGACACTCATGTAGCTATTCACAAACCCATGCAGCCACTTACACAGCAACAGACAGATACAGACATTCACCCAGTTTAGTCACTAACCCATGCATTCAGTAAGATACGTTTAATCACTCACTTATAGAATTAGTCACGCACCTACTAAATCATCCATACAGACACTTATACACCCACTCATTCTTCAATACGCCTTTCCCTATATATATTAAAAATATTTAAACTTTACAGAAACACACAGTCACTGGATGATGTCATCAGTGATGTCATTTGAGATGTCATCAGTGATGTCACTGACCATGTCATGAGTGATGTAATATGTGACGTCATCAGCAGTGCATTGCGGGGGCGCGAGTTATAGTTAGCTGAACTAACTATAACGGGGGAATTTCACGGGTTTTGTACGAGTGCAATGTCCAACTAACTATAACTGTCCCTAAAACCTATTGTTTTTTCAGTGAATTTCAAAGGTTTTTTAAATGCTAATTTCTAACTATAACGTGCCTGAAACCTATGGTTTTTTCAGTGAATTTCAAAGGTTTTTTAAATGCTAATTTGTAACTATAACGTGCCTGAAACCTACGGTTTTTTCAGTGAATATATATATATATATATACATATACACTCGTTAAGATACATAGATGGATATTTTGAGATTAATATTTTGTCCTTCATATTGCATGCTTGCTTCGATACTCAGGGGGAACACCGATTATTCTGAGCTCCCATCCAGACTCCTTTTCCAGTGCCTTCAAGCACTCTAAACCAGGAGGATTTGCCATCCTCGGGAATCTGAATAAAGATTCTTGATCAGTTTGGACTTTTTGGGCGTGTTGGACTGTTTTTGGAGCGGTCTCCTCGTGCCTTATAATTGCTGAGTTCCAGTTCGTTCTGTTTAGGCCAAGGGCTGTTTTTACTGTGTTTTGCCCATGGCACTGAACTTGTGTTGTCCCTGGAACTTCATGTCCCCAATCTGTCCACAAAACAACCAACATCACAACCACCACCGCCACCACCACAACCCAGTTCCCTAAGGTAGATGACAACATGGCAGTGAGAAATACATTCTAGGTTAAATAAAACCCTTCTCTTTCGTCGCCACCAGGAAATAAACTTCAGTCGCATGATTAGAGTTTAGATCAGCTCTGTTTCGTACAAAACACGAAAGAAGCAGAAGGCATTGGAATGTGCTTGGAGCTAAAATGGCATCGATATGGAGTCCAGCCTCTCTCCAACCCTCTGCCACGCTAGTGACATTTCCAGGACCCACATATAGCCGTCTACCAGTCACGTGGCATGATGAAGGCTTTTAGTCAATCCTAGTTTTACAGCAAATAGCACCGGGAATCTTGGGACTTGTAGGCAGCTGTTTACAATAATGAAAGTGGAAATACATTCCCAGCATGCTCATATATGAAAATCATGCTTCATGACTTGGTGCCAGTTAATAACAGATATATCGGCAGAATACCAAAATCCAGAATGCATTCATACATTTAATCCTGACATGTGGCTGACCCTGCCCAACCCCTCCAACTTCTCAGATGAAATGGTGTGTCAGAAACTCTGTAGATCTCCCAATAGCCCAGCTGCCTCGGCCTTAACCTTCCAGAAAACTCACTTCGCATAGACAAAGCTGGCATTTCTATAGACCAAACGTGGTTATTCGGTTATTTTTCTCAAAATGCTCCGTCGTACTTTCTTGGCGACGCGCTTTGCAAATGGGTGTGTACATTTAAGGGCGCACTTTCGTTACTTATGTTAATTATTACAGCTTCTTCTAGGGGAGGGGTGAAAGAAGATAGGCATATCTACGCTCTGTATGAGAGACGGGGTGCAGAGGGAGGTGCAGACAGGTGAACTCTCGATCGAGGACGTTATCAATACTCTAAGAAGCCACGAACAATCACTTTTGATTATTTGAGGCAATCATCCTGGCCTGACCCCAGAGTCCAGACAAGAGATACTTTTGCCAGGTAACTGGGTGTCACTGCGATCACAATTGTCTAGCCACGGCCTTTCACTTTACAATCGGCCACCATGTCCCAACAAGACGCGCGGCCAAGAAACGCGCTCTCTGGTGAGGGAGGGGGAGGAGGGGTGAGGAAAGGCAGATGGCGCCTCGCCAGCGATGCGAGGAATGGCGCGTGCACGCTCGCGTGAACGCAAGCTGGTCGCCAGCAAACTGCTGTTTGCACTTCCAAAACCCACTTACTAAAACTCTCGCCAGAGCAGCGTATGCGCTGGCTCAGGCGAGACCTAAAAAGCAGAATGTCACTACAAAGAAGGTAAATAATAGGATCCATGGTATGGAAAGTCATCATATGCTTTTGTTTGTGAAATACATGGAGTTCTATGAGTTGATCCTGATGTCTCAAGGGATAGTCTTACACTATGCAGCTTAGCACCAAAGATAGTGTAAATTGGATAGTGCCTGGAGCAAAATAAGCCCATGAGCAATACATTACATATTAAATGACCTTGGCACTCAGAGAGCACACATTGGCCATGTTTATGCTGAGCTATTTGTGGGTGGTGCACATTCTTGTTCCCGAAGCCAACCCAGTCAGTGTTGGGAGACATGGGGAATTGCAATCTTTGACTAGGGGAATTGCACTCTTTCACTAGAAACCTCAGCTTCTCATGAAAAGACACTCAAATATATCAATACCATTCAGCAGTCCAGTTTATAGTGTAAAATGTGGGAGCAATGTCAAGCCTCAATTTAACAATAGCAATAAAAAACATGGTGCTGAAATATAATGTCTAGCATTGCTTGCATCAAGGTGAGGTACCTGTATGTGAGATATCTGGGAAGAGGTGATATATCTGTCTGACGAGCATCCACATAAACCATATAAAATCAATACATCAAGAGATCTGGGGCATAAGAACATAATTTTGCCTCTAAAACCCAGAGAGGGTCTACAAAGGAAGCAATAGGCAGCATAATTTTCCAGTTGTGGAGCACGAGGATTGAGAATTCAATGTAAAGTCGAAGTTCCAAACCTAGCATGTGGTTGGGATCATTTTCATGTGCTTCTTTAAAGTGTTTATAATTATTATGGGTAGATGGTCCCTTATTAATATACTGCAGCACTTTTAGCAACCTACTCCATGTGGTAAATGTGTTGACCAGTTGCTTTAATTTCGGAGTCGAATTACCGTGAGTTGATGAAGTACATATATCATGTTATAATATTGCTTTTACTCTTAGGGGCATAACTACAAACTGGGACAGTGCTGCGGCAAATTTTGCAGTGCCATACTGCCACATTTAAAAAATGCAGAGATGCGCCATATTTGCAATAATACGGCGCACCCTTGTGTTTTCGCTGGTGCTAAATATAGCTGGCGTTAAAGGCGGTTTGGTCTTTCTATGTGTGCTGCTGAATGCAGCACACGTAGAAAAAGCTAAAACGTGGACAAAAAAGTATTTTCCTTGTTACACCAATCTGATGCCTGCTTTTGCATAATGTTAGTTTTTGGCGCTGACTCAGATTTGCAGATCCTTGTAAATCTGGGGCAGCATCAAAATGAAATGGGTGTTGTGGTGGACCTCTCACAGCAACACCCATTGCACGCCCCTTTCATGCAGAAAACTGCGTGAAAGGGTACCATATTTACAAAGCGGCATTCAGGCACGCAAAGTGGCTTAGCGCCACTTTGTAAATATGGTACAGGGCATTGCGCCACCAGAACGGCTTAAAAAGTGACGTTCTGGTGGGGCAATCCCCTTGTAAATATGCCACTTCATTTTTTTTTTACTTGGCAATAGAGGCATATAGGCATATGACTTGAACAAAATGCATCAGTAGTAATGTATGTACTTTGACGTGGGTATGAAATGCATGACATCTTTTTTGCAGGATGACAGGCCTGGACTTGATTAATTGTTCCTCATTACATGGGAAGCTTTGATTTTCAGCAATGAGTTTTTCTTTCCATGGAGAGCTCCATGCTCAATACATGTGGCGCTTTGAGTTATATGAGTGGATCTCCACTTTAGGGTCACTCTTAATTTATTGTGTTCCTTCTCGGACCATGGAGCCATGGCCATGAGGAGCAGCCTCACCTACTCTCAACAGCTGGAGAAGTTTAGCTTTATTGAGCTACTCCTCCTTACCCAAGGGCCAGGGCTTTAAGATGTGGCTTCTTCAGACATACACATTGCACAAAAGATTCTCAATAAGGCTCTTTTCTTCCTTGTAGACCTCTATTTTTGCGGTCTGATTTTATCACTGTGGCCTTCGACCATCAGTTAGCATTTAGAGTTAAGACTGCTCAGAAGCACAGAAACTGCAGTGGCAGAGATTAGAGAGATCCTTCTATGTTCACAGGACACTAACAAACAAGAAGTTCTCATCCTTCTAATGTGCGGATACATTTAAAGTCCGTAAATTAATCCTACAGTACACACTTGGCGCATCCTCCGATCCAGCAGTACCAGTCTGATCATCATACCAAAACAGAGGACATGAAAGCATGTGAGACTCAGAGAGGTCTTCTTAGGAATTCTATGGATGTTCTCCTGTGAGCTCTTTCTACCTTACCAACTATCAGAAAAGCTCTGAAGACAGGGCTGATCAACGATCCCTATGACTCGTAAGCTGACTGTGTTGGTACCCCCATCCACCACTTGGGACCAGCCCATTAGCTTCCATTAAGTCTTGCTCAATCTACCACTCGCCACAATCTTATATGGAAGCTTCTGATCAATGCTCTTTTGCCTGCTTAAGAGCTGGGCAGAAAATTTGTGTTCCAGCCTTGTACCACTGCACTGCATAATCGTCTATAATGACATGCAATAGAAATCAAAGAAACAGATAAATAATTAACGTGATGTGTCTATTTGCTATTGTAATAAAAATAGACCACACACGAAAAGAAAACAGCCACCTTATAGAGCACACAAAATTTGTGTGGTATTCTACATCCTCTAGCCCTCAAGGAATACTACTGTCCCCATCTACACAGGTCATATAGGTCATACAGGTCATTTAGGCGTGCGGGAAATAGTATTCTTCAAGACGTCCCTTTCTGTTTTTAAAGTAGTCTGAAGCCCATAGATTCTAAAGATTGTTAGAGGGACTTGACAACTTTTTTTTAAACTAGGAAACAGGATCCCAAGAATACTCAATAAGTTCAAAGAGTTCTCCTACTCACACAACAGGGCAATGGTTGGGCCCATCCGGGGGTATTACAAGACCAGATGAGGACTCGAGGATGAAGCGTTCCACACAACTTTCGTGTGGATCAGAGTCCTTTTAAACATTAAAATTATTTACTCTACATTTTTGGGGGTGTAAATAGGTATCCGAAACATGATTTATAAGATGGTTGTTCTCTTTTTGTGTGGTCTAATGTTCTTTTGGGAAGATGAGACAACAGTCCATGCTAGACACTGCCCTATCCCTCTTTTTTGGTGATTAATTGCAATAAAATTAACAATTAAATAACACTATTAAACATCTGGTGACCCAAGTAGCCAGAACCTTGAAAGGAACCATTGGTTCTAATCGTGGAAGATTCCCATCTAAAGTTATGGGCTCTCTGAAGAAATTATATTTTCTTTGTGCTGACTGCTTTCATTACATGTGGATGATGGTTTTCCTTATTGCTCCATACCACCCCCTGAAGAAAACCAAACCACATCCCACTAACATTTACAAGAGATTATGCTTAATTCTCTCTGTACAATAAGGAAGGAGCGTTCAATATATATATATATATATATATATATATATACACAATTAATCAGGGAATTCTAATTTTCCCTTTTTCCACAGTTCAATACAGTCGTCCCAACAGAAAAATCCTCGTAAGGTATGCTTCTTGTATAATGTTCTTTATTTCACATCAAATCAATGTAATCCAACTTGAATATAGTTATTGTAAAACACAGCCAACGCGTTTCGTCCCCCTCAGGATCATCATCAGGGCTGTAAAGCAAAAAACAATTTTGTAACATAAGAATTTCATTTTTGCACAAATTTTCCAAAAACAACATACAATATAACCCAAATGACAAGATGGCACCATCCCACCAATAGTATTCATATTCTGCCTATTTAACAATCTATATACATATACCCAGAACAATTGATCGATGAACGTCTAATGATCCCTACAAAAAGGAGTGCAACATTATAAAATGATATTCATAAATCACAGGTCTGACATATTACACTAACTGATAATAACGGCCCCCTACTCTCTTAATTAATGGTTTAAATAATTTCATTGCAAAATCACTCTATTCAGCTCACCTTTTTCATCTATTCATCCAAATTATGTACTCCAAAAATTAAACTCGTTCATCAATCCATATAACTTCCCAGAAGAGAAATTCTTTTTCTTCTTCTTATTCTCCTGGATCCCTTTGAAAATCCAAATCTAAATCTAAAATACCAAAATATATATAGGTTATCCTCACAATACTAGTAATTACATAATCCCTAATCACCACCCTCAGTTCAAATATTCCCCTCTAGCTCATTCCATACCTTCAAAATCAAATTGGTTTCATTCCAAAGCATCCTCCATCCGGCCCGATAAATCCGGAATGAATTCCACAACCCGTACGCCATCCAGTTTTAAAGTATCCACTGACCAATCAGGCGCATTTAAGCAACCACCAATCATATTGCACCTAACTTCAATCACAGGTGTTCTCTTTCTGGTCCACCGGTGACATCAGCGTCACAGATTGACCAATCAAATTCATGCTCTTCAAGTCACTATTCAAACTAGTCCTCTACGTACCAGCCTCCTGTTTCTGTAACCACCAATCATACAGCACCTGTCTTTAATCGCTGGTGTTCCCTCTCTGGTCCACCGATGACATCAACATCATAAATTGCCCAATCAGGTGTGAGTTTGACAAATAAACATTTGCACCAGCCCCCATGTTCCGGCCTACTATTTCAGCAACCACCAATCATAAGACATAAGACGGGTGTTCTCTACCTGGTCCACCGGTGACATCAGCAACTCAAATTACCCAATCAGCTGGGAGTTTAGCCAATAAATATTTACACTAGTCTCCCATATACCGACCTCCTATTTCTGTAACCAGGTGACATCAGCGTAACGAATTGTCCAATGAAATGTTGGTTTTTCAAGTAACCATCTCACTACAGTCAAATGTTCACTTAATTTACGCGCAGCCATCCTGCTTCATTGTCTCCAATAATTTTCTTGATTCGCCCAATACTTTTAAATATCTAACCTGCAAAATTAGAAATGCAAAATTAACCCAACAGAGATTCTCTCTTATTCCTACCACACATTCAGCTGTAAAACCTACCATTCCCAGCTTGTCCTATGACTATTTTTCTAGAAGGAAAAAACACTAACCCTACTGACCTTGACTTCTGACCCCTAAAATGGCATCAATCTAAAAAATAATGCAATTCAGTATCGGTATTTAACCCCAAGGAAACAGATCTGCATTTACTGATCCATCTGGCTTCAGCCTGTCGAATCTTCAGTTCCCAGTCACCTCCTCTAATCCCTTGTACAATTCTCTGAATCCCATGGAACCTAAAGTCTTGTTGTGCATTATGTTGCTCCTTCATATGCACATACAAGGGTGATCTCATATCCTGATTGATAATCGAACGTCTATGTTCCTGAATCCTTACTTTCAAATTCCTTTTGGTGCTGCCTATATAAATTCGATTGCAGGCACAAATGATAACATAAACCACACCAATGCTATTACAATTAATGAATTCCTTAATGAGATAACGTTTCTGGGTGTTATACCTAAAATCTTTTATCTTATTCATACTCAAAGCACAAACATTGCAAGAGCCACAAGCGTAAAAGCCTTTAGGCGACGGTGGTAACCAATTCAAATCACCTCTGCCCGTGGGTTGAATATAGTTCCTTGTAACCATTTCCTTGATGGTTGGACACCTTCTGTAAATTACCAATGGCTTATCTCCTACCAAATCAAACAAACCTGGTACTCCCTTTAATAAATTCCACTTCCTGCCCAAAACCTTAGCAATCCTATCCTTCTGTACACAGTGAGTAGTGATCAAAGCCATGCGTTCCTGGGACTCTTTTTTCACCCAGGAACGCATGGCTTTGATCACTACTCACTGTGTACAGAAGGATAGGATTGCTAAGGTTTTGGGCAGGAATTGGAATTTATTAAAGGGAGTACCAGGTTTGTTTGATTTGGTAGGAGATAAGCCATTGGTAATTTACAGAGGTGTCCAACCATCAAGGAAATGGTTACAAGGAACTATATTCAACCCACAGGCAGAGGTGATTTGAATTGGTTACCACCGTCGCCTAAAGGCTTTACGCTGGTGGCTCTTGCAATGTTTGTGCTTTGAGTATGAATAAGATAAAAGATTTTAGGTATAACACCCAGAAACGTTATCTCATTAAGGAATTCATTAATTGTAATAGCATTGGTGTGGTTTATGTTATCATTTGTGCCTGCAATCGAATTTATATAGGCAGCACCAAAAGGAATTTGAAAGTAAGGATTCAGGAACATAGACGTTCGATTATCAATCAGGATATGAGATCACCCTTGTATGTGCATATGAAGGAGCAACATAATGCACAACAAGACTTTAGGTTCCATGGGATTCAGAGAATTGTACAAGGATTAGAGAGGTGACTGGGAACTGAAGATTCGACAGGCTGAAGCCAGATGGATCAGTAAATGCAGATCTGTTTCCTTGGGGTTAAATACCGATACTGAATTGCATTATTTTTAGATTGATGCCATTTTAGGGTCAGAAGTCAAGGTCAGTAGGGTTAGTGTTTTTCCTTCTAGAAAAATAGTCTAGGACAAGATGGGAATGGTAGGTTTTACAGCTGAATGTGTGGTAGGAATAAGAGAGAATCTCTGTTGGGTTAATTTTGCATTTCTAATTTTGCAGGTTAGATATTTAAAAGTATTGGGTGAATCAAGAAAATTATTGGAGACAATGAAGCAGGATAACTGCGCGTAAATTAAGTGAACATTTGACTGTAGTGAGATGGTTACTTGAAAACCAACATTTCATTGGACAATTGCTACGCTGATGTCACCTGGTTACAGAAATAGGAGGTCAGTATATGGAGACTAGTGTAAATATTTATTGGCTAAACTCCCAGCTGATTAGGTAATTTGAGTTGCTGATGTCACGGTGGACCAGATAGAAACACCCGTCTTATGTCTTATGATTGGTGATTGCTGAAATAGTAGGCCGGAACATGGGGCTGGTGCAAATGTTTATTTGTCAAACTCACACCTGATTGGGCAATTTATGATGTTGATGTCATCGATGGACCAGAGAGGAACACCAGCGATTAAAGACAGGTGCTGTATGATTGGTGGTTGAAACAGGAGGCTAGTACGTAGAGGACTAGTTTGAATAGTGACTTGAAGAGCTTGAATTTGATTGGTCAATTTGTGACGCTGATGTCACCGTGAACTAGAAAGAGAACACCTGTGATTGAAGTTAGGTGCAATATGATTGGTGGTTGCTTAAATGCGCCTGATTGGTCAGTGGATACTTTAAAACTGGATGGCATGCAGTTGTGGAATTCATTCGGATTTATCGGGCTGGATGGAGGACGCTGGAATGAAACCAATTTGATTTTGAAGGTATGGAATGAGCTAGAGGAATATTTGAACTGAGGTGATGATAGGGATTATGTAATTACTGGTGTTGTGAGGATAACCTATATATATTTTGGTATTTTAGATTTAGATTTGGATTTTCAAAGGATCCAGGAGAAGAAGAAAGAATTTCTCTTCTGGGAAGTTATATGGATTGATGAACAAGTTTAATTTTTGGAGTACACAATTTGGATGAATAGACGAAAAAGGTGAGCTGAATAGAGTGATTTTGCAATGAAATGATTTAAACCATTAATTAAGAGTAGAGAGCGTATTATCAGTTAGTGTAATATGTCAGATCTGCGATTTATGACTATCATTTTATAATGTTGCACTCCTTTTGTAGGGATCATTAGACGTTCATCGATCAATTGTTCTGGGTATATGTATATAGATTGTTAAATAGGCAGAATATGAATACTATTGGTGGGATGGTGCCATCTTGTCATTTGGGTTATATTGTTTGTTATTGGAAAATTTGTGCAAAAATGAAATTCTTATGTTACAAATTTTTTTGTTGCTTTACAGCCTGATGATGTCCCTGAGGGGACGAAACGCGTTGGCTGTGTTTAATAACTATATTCAAGTTGGATTACATTGATTTGATGTGAAATAAAGAACATTATACAAGAAGCATACCTTACGAGGATTTTTCTGTTGGGACGACTGTATTGAACTGTGGAAAAAGGAAAATTAGAATTCCCAGATTAATTGTGTATATATATTGAACGCTCCTTACTTATTGTACAATTTTGTGTTAATGGTGCCTGGGACGGTGGGCCATGAGAAGTTGAGCTTTGTGGATTAACTACTAGGAAGATACTTTTGGGTGATTTACCTTCAGTACACACGGGTTTTACCCTCACCGTCTTGCTTAGTTAAATTCTTAATTCTCTCTGTATTCATATGTTTCAGGGAGGAGTCAAGTACATTGATAAAATTAAATAAAAAAGAGATGAAAGAGTGGCGGGTGGAATTAATATGCCAAATTCTGCACCATATCAAGAAGCAGTCGTTTTGGGGTGTTTTGCTAATGCTTGTTTCTAATATGAAGATGTTGCCTTGAATAAAAGCTGAGGAAGTGATTTCTTGACAATTTATTCTATGCTCTCTATTCTCCATGGAGACTAAAGGGATTCACATAAATATCAATTTTATACAGTGTTAAGATGTCATGCTGTAGTGTTTTGGCGGGTGTATATCCTCAAAATGGCCTAATAGCAACTATGGAATCCGCTGGTTGGCCAAGACGGATAAACAAGGGTGCTTTGTTAAGACGAGTGATTTTAAATAACTCTCTTACGTAATAATGTTTTCAGCTCGAGAAGTCTTTGCCAGGCTCGATTGGCTTTCCTTCAAAACCTGCATCTGACTGCTGCTGTCAGACAGTTGTGGAAGACTTATTTCCCAAACAACACTTCACTCACCGTTGTCAAGTGTACCAGTGGGCTGCTGCAGGAACTCATTCTTAGAGCCAAAGTGGAGACACTTGTTGTTTTATTTTTGTCATTCCATCCTCACAAGTCCATTCAAAGCAGCTGTAACGTTCTTTACGGATGTAACATGTGGTCGCAAATTAGTTTGAGGGAGCTGTAACGTTCTTTAAAGAGCTATGTTTTTTAAAATTTCTTTACAACTGTTTAAATGAGCTTGTGTTTATGGAACAGCAAGAATAAAAGTATGAGAACCTTTATTTTGGCTCTAGAATTAGTTCGTTCAGCAACCCACTGCTACACTTATACAAAGTTATGGGGCCATATTAGAAGGCCACTGGCAAAAATCCAAATCTCCCTTGCAGTGGGTGGTCCCTTAAAATGTTCATGCGAGCGCCTCCTCCCCTATAATTGCTTCCCCTGTCCTCGCACCCATATTGCTGCTTGTCCCCTTAAGCCCCCACCCGCCAGAAAAAAAAAGCCCCAAGCTGTGCAGCCTGCCACGCTGCTGTGCAACCAGGCTAAGAAACATTGGCAAGTCCAGTAGCTCTTATAGGCAAGAGCCAGGACCAGCCCTAAATCGGATTGACCGATTGTTGTGTGGGCAGGGGGTTGTTGCAATGTGACGTCAGGAAGTGTGAGGAAGGTGGGAAGAGGGCAGGGGGTTGATGGGGTGCTAACAATTACACTGAGGTATTTTAAGGGCTGATTACAAAGTCTTGAATGGAAACTGATTGAGACCAAGTTGAATGGACGAGCTGCTGTTTGCATGACATTAAATCAGGCAGCTCCCTGCTGCACCCTTCAGAATATTGGCGCCGCAGGCCTGGGCCCAGTTCGCCCATGTCCTAGGCAGGCCCTGGCAAGAGCTACTGGCTTTGCCAATGCTTGTTCCTTTATACTCCTCTTTTGATGCGGGAGTGGGTGAGGGTGCCAGAGACAGGGGTTCAGCTCACAGATGAGGAGATATGAGGCCAGCAGTGGCACATCTGAAAGACAGGACTGACATCTCACTCACTTCCCTGATAATGCCAGACACCGCCTTCCCCTTCCGATGCAGATCAAGCCAGACTGCCATGACGCTGACAGAAACAAAGCCTTATTATACTGGCACTGCACAGAATGTAAGACTCACTGCCCTCATATTGACAGACATGGCGGCTCGCTGTCCTCGTGTTAACAGAAACACACTGTCCAGCCACGTACTAACAGACACACAGAGTAGGTGCATGATACTAATAGAAGCACAGTGCCACTCTCCGAGACACATATTTGGACAGGCACATAGTAACGTTATGTTGTGAGACACACAAACGCAATGTTTTGACAGACTCAGAGACTTATGGCCCTGATACTTTCACACACATTTACTACATTGGTATTGAAAGACCCACACACACTAACTGTCCTAATGCTGACAGACACAGTGGCTTACTGCTGATACACACAAAACACAATCTGACTGCATAAATACTGCCCGTCTTTTGATTTGTTACCCTCGTACTGATAGACACAGAGACTCAACTTTCTGGTATAGACAGATATACTGACTCATTGCCCTGATGTCTGCAGACACTTCAGTTCACTGCTCTGATACTGACAGGCACACAAAACAGGACTCTGATACTGCCAGGTACCTATCCTCACTGCCCTATGATGGTACACGCACAGACTCGCTGCTTTGGCACTGACCAATTTATTTATTTATAATTATTTTGGGGATTTTTTAAGGTGGTTCGACTAACCGTACAAATACTTCAAGGCACAAAACGGATGGGTGCAATGTCCCATCTGATGACAGATTGACGGAAGAGTCCGAATAGGCCAGGTGGGTGTCAGCGGCGGCTCCTCCGCTAAGGCGGAGGAGCGTCGCCCTACTGAGTGCAAAAGGAAAAATAAAAATGATAACACAACGTTAATAACATTACGTTATCATTTTATTTTTAGTATGAGCCAGGTGAGGACAGGTCAGGCTGGAATATATGACGAGCAGGAGGAGGAGTGGTTGGTGCACTTAAGTGCGCATGACGGTTTGGCCGGCCGTCTTGGGCCGGCCAAACAGACATGCACACTTAGCACTTCTCCACCCGACAGTATTGCACAGCCAGGTGGACAACATGTACAGGTTCCCACTCCCTGTCTGAGCGCTGAATCAGGCCGCTCAGACCAATCACGACTGTGCTGTCATGCTGGTGACAAATGCAAAAAGAACAATTGATGGACAGAATGCAGAACAATGTCATACATTCACCCCAGTACAGAGATCTGGGCCTAAATCCATCGTTTTTTTGTTCCCCATGCCATTCCAGTTTGAACCCAGCCATATGCAAATCAGTCTTGACCCTGTGCCCAATGGGAACAGTCCAGCCCGAACTGCCAGGCTAGGTCCTCCCTGGACTGGAACCAAGCATCCTAGGACCGGTTTTGGGGTTTCACCCCTCATCAGCTAGGATAGCTTGACTCCAGTGGCATGGAGAGCACGGGACCCACGTGTGGGCATCCCGTCCCACTCGCTGTGACAAATGCAAAAAGAACAATTGACGGACAGAATGCAGAACAATGTCATACGTTCACCCCAGTACAGAGATCTGGGCCTAAATCCATCGTTTTTTTTGCTCCCCATGCCATTCCAGTTTGAACCCAGCCATATGCAAATCAGTCTTGACCTTGTGCCCAATGGGAACAGTCCAGCCTGAACTGCCAGGCCAGGTCCTTCCTGGACTGGAACCAAGCATCCTAGGACCAGTTTCGAGGTTTCACCCCTCATCAGCCAGGATAGCTTGACTCCAGTGGCATGGAGAGCACGGGACCCACGTCTGGGCATACCCGTCCCACTCGAGGTGACAAATGCAAAAAGAACAATTGATGGACAGAATGCAGAACAATGTCATACATTCACCCCAGTACAGAGATCTGGGCCTAAATCCATTGTTTTTTTCCTTCCATGCCATTCCTGTTTGAACCCAGCCATATGCAAATCAGTCTTGACCCTGTGCCCATTGGGAACAGTCCAGCCCGAACTGCCAGGCCAAGTCCTCCCTGGACTGGAACCAAGCATCCTAGGACCGGTTTCAGGGTTTCACTAAATGGGAAGGGTATGCCCAGACATGGGTCCCGTGCTCTCCATACCACTAGAGTCAAGCTATCCTGGCTGGAGTACCTGGCTTGGCAGTTCGGGCTGGACTGTTCCCATAAGGAAGAGGGTCAAGACTGATTTGGATATGGCTGGGTCGAAACTGGGGTGGTGTGGTGAGCAAAAGACTGATGGATTAAACCCAGATCCTTGTCCAGCATTCTGTCCATCAATTGTTTCTTTTGCATATGTTGCCCTAAAAGGGAAGGGTATGCCCGGATGTGGGTCCAGTGCTCACTATACCACTGGATTCAAGCTAGCCTGGCTGATGAAGGGTGATGCCCTGAAACCGATCCCAGGATGCTTGTTTCTTGTCCAGGGAGGACCTGGCTTAGCAGTTCGGGCTGGACTGTTCCCATAAGGAACAGTATCAAGACTGATTTGCATACGGCTGGGTCCAAACTGGGGTGGTGTGGTGAGCAAAAGAATGATGGATTAAACCCAGATCCTTGTGACTGGGGGTGAATGTTTGCATTGTCCAGCATTCCACCCATCAATTGTTTCTTTTCCTTTGTCATGCTGGTGACAGCAGTGTCGTGATTGGCTTAGGGGAGTCTGGGAGCCTGTGTGCTGCCAGGAGCCAGGAACAGAGGAAGGACAGAGGAGAGGCGGCGGCCATACTCAGATAAGTGAGCTTTTATTTTATTTTACTTTTCCCTAGCGACCGCCACTGGTAGGTGTCTGTTGCTGATGTTCTGCAATAACTGCCCATGACAGGCTAGGAAGTCTCTTTAGAAAGTGAGTCAAATGCACAGAGCTATTTCCAGATAGTGCGAGACATAGAGGTTCACTACACAGAGACTGTCGGACAGACGAGCTCACTCAAATGCAGACTACATGCCTTGATAACTTCCCTAACAATGACAGTCATATGATCTCACTGCTGTGAGAATTTGAATCTTGAAAACATTTGATAAAAACAATGTCTTACTGTCTTCCAGGTGTCCTGTTATTTTTTCTGACACCTAGCAGTTCTGCAGCATCATAAGAGGCACATATTTGCAATAACAATGGTAGTAAAATCATTAAGCATAAATCCGGGGGCTAAATGAGCATTTAATTCTACAGCTTCACACGTTCATGCACGAAATACAGAATCCTAGCTAACTATGGGGATTGTCTTGCTTATTTAGATATCTAGCCACCTCCAAAAATAACATGCATTTGCAAAGCCAATAGGTTTGACAATCACGCGAGTATTGACAAAATCAAGTAAAAAAACCTGTTGCAGTGCAAACAATCATTGGTAAACCAATAGGTCTCACCTATGCAAGAGCTATAGTCTTTGTCAATATTTTTTTGCCATGTTGTACAACAGCATAGCTGAAATGAAATAAAATAAAAGACATAACGCTAGCCGGCATCATAGCACTTTTTTACCTTACTTTCAGCCTTGTTGCGCGGTAGTCGGGCTGCTGTGCAACTTGGCTAAAAAAACATTGCCAAAGTCAGTAGATCTAGCACAGGCAAGACCTGTTGGCTTTGCCAATGCTTGCTGCTTTTAATGCTGCCATTTCTAAAATATCCACAATGAGAGAGCCCATACTAATTCATGATGTCATCGTTATCTCAGCATAGCGCCTCACATACAGCATTAAAGGATTCATCTGTGTGAATCTACACTTCTGAGTTGGCCGTTTCAGGTTTACCTACATCTTAAGGCACAGCATATCGGCACCTACAGCACTAGACAAGAAAGCTCAGGCTGCTCTGTGTAGGCGCCTTTGCTCTCAAATAGCCCTCCCTCCTCACACTTGATGAATGGTGAACTGGGGAGACCCAAGCCACGCCTTCATCACCTTTAGGTCGCTTCTGAAACCTTTCCTCTTCACTAGGCACATAAAATGGATGCACCAATATATAAAGTGTAATAGTAAGCAGAGTACAAAATGGTACTGGGACTCAGAAGCTAGTTTCTATGCTTTTCTGCAGATATAGTTTACATTATTACATATTGACACCTAGGGCAATTATTGTTGACTAGTCCCTTTGTGCCACACGTTGTATGCATACGCAGACTGTTCACCCACCTTGATGCACATACCTTGTGGGAAATGGGAGGCGGTCTGGATATTTATTGCCACAATAAAGAGATTTTAAAATCGTAATTTTAGACAGCAGAATGCTGTGTATTTATGTTTGGATGCACTGTCTCGTCCTTGTTACTCAACACAGAAATATATCCCTGTTGTATTTTTGTTTTATCACAACCATTAAAAAGCAGGGAAAAGCGTCGATGAAGATTCTAATAACTTAATGGCAAAATATATCATAATCTTGGGATTTCTTCGAGAGAAGAAAAACACTTGCCATCTACTCGCATGGTAAAAAAACATTTAGAAACAAATTCTAATGGGTACATTGAGAGAGCTATCTCAAATCTCTTTTATTTTTGAAAGTACTGATATCTTCAAAACAATCAATTTGACTTGGAGGTAAATTCCTTCAATAGAAGCACATGGAAGATTTTAAATTCATAAATTGTGATGGGAGCAACATGAAGTGTGCCAAAAAGAAGTTGAAGCAAATCGAAATGTTGTTTCAAAATCAGGTCTCAAGTTTGAACATATAATTTGAACAACGTGTGCCCCTTTATTCTTCCAGCATCAGGAGATGAGGATAATTGTAATTATTGTTTATTATACAGCATAAAAGGAGGCTGGAGTCTAGTGCTGTGTGGTTGGCATAAGAGGAGACCGAAAAGTATACTGTATGTGTGAACTAGAAGGGAAAGACGATGCCTGTGAGCTTGTACCACCCTCCCTAATACACTACTTTAGATGTATGTGTTCCCAGGCAAGCTCGCCAGCCACCTGGTAAACTAAGTAAAACGTTTACATTTTGGGTTATCTAAAAGCATTGCAAATGCCCAAAAAAACAAAATAGACCATTTTCATTCCTGTGTGAAGGTTGTTGCCCACTGTACCGAACTTACAGTAGACCATTAATCACAGGAGGTGCACAAAAATTGGCAATGATACAATATTGAATTAATAGCAGGATGGATGAAAACCATATGATTAAATCTAACATCCTTGGTGTGGTATTTCCCCAGATTTTTTGCCTTCACACTCCTAGTTTTGCTGAACTCGTTTTTGTCCGCTTTAGGACTCTGTGCATTTTCTCCCTGCTAACCAGTGGTAAACTGCTTGTGCTCTCTCTCTTAAACATGGTAACATTTCCATACACCCAATGGGCAGACTTAATTTACTCATAAGTTCCTAGTATTTGTGATTACATGTACCCAGGTCCTGTAAATGAATTGCTACAAGTGGGCTGCGGCACTCATTGTGCCATCCACTAAAGTAGCCCTTTAAAGCATGTCTCAGACCTGCCACTGCAGCCTGTAGTTCAGTTTTAAATTGTCATTTCGACCTGGCAAAATAAACCTTTTGGCAGACGCAAACCTTCCTTTTTAATACTTATAATTCACCCCAAGGCACGTCCTAAAAGCTCATAGAGCAGGGTGCATGGCATTTTAAAAGTAGAACATGTGTATGTATGTTTTACACGTCCTGACAGTGAAAAAATCCTAAAATCATTTTCACTGCTGTTAAGGCTAGACTAACAGTGAGTGACTTGTAATTTAAAATCCTTTTTAATGGAAAAGTCAGATTTTAAGGTACTATCCTTGAACTGCCGCTTTTAGAAAGCTGGCATTTTTCTGCCTAAAGCAAATGTGCTCTCCGGCCAGTGTTCAGGGTCACGTGACTATGTATGGCTCTCCTGTGGTGTGATATGTATTCCTTCCGACATGAGGACAAAAGGGCCTTGGGTGTCGGGCAGGGTGTCCCTCTCCTGAGCAGGATGGCCTGGGGGCTTGAACTCAGTCCTTTCTAAGCTCCAAAGTGTAGTGTTAGGGCTGTGCTCACCTACTTCCATACTTACTTAGATGCCTGCCCCACCAGTGACACCAGTAGCCCTGCCTGCCTTTGTCCCTCTAGACAGATTGGAGCCAAACCCACGAAAGGGGGAATGCACTCACAAAACTTCTCATCAGAACACTCCTGGACCTAAGAATATTGGTCAGAAGGACTGCCCTGCTGTCCGAAGAAGAAAGACTGAACCTGTTTCCTTGAATCCAGGATCCCCAGAAGTGGCTCCCAGGGTCAGTTGGCTGACCTCCTGTTTGAGCGGCAGGGACAAAGAAAACTTCCAGGAGCCTTCAATGCAACTATCCAGCTGACCAGCACCAACCGGATGTGCCAGAGCCCAGCTACTGAACTCTGCTGGAGTGGATACTATTCCTCAAGAGGTGCCTCTGCAGGCCCTGAGCTCTTGGCTGGCATCAAAGTGTACTCCTCCTACTCAAGAGTGCAACTAAAGGTGAAAATCCAGAAGTTTGGGTCTCTTTGCGACCGTGAGAGTACTCCTCGTATCAGCAACGGTTGCCATTTGTCCTGCCTACTCGAAGTTCTGATGGCAATCTTCTGTTTGCGCCAAACAGTGACCGCCCTTTCCTCCTGCCAACATGGAGCTCAAGTGGAGAACTGCTCCTAGCACAGACAGCGATCTCCTTGCGGCACCTGCCAATGCGAAGCTCAAGCTGGACTCCTTTTGCGGACTTTGACTTTGAGAAGGTAAACTCTTCACTGGGACAAATTTAGTCCCTGAATCCAACCCATGATCCACTGCGGGCAGCCTGAACTTGTGACCATTACCCCATCCACAAGAAGATACCCATGAGTTGCGCTTTGTGTTTTTTCACCCAAAACTTTTAAAAGGTATAACTCTGGTTCTATTGATAGGATGTTTGTCATTTTGGTGTCATTTTAATACTTTACACATTGCCTCTTAGTTAAGACTGACAGCTTTTGTGCCAAGCTATCAGGGGATTAAGCACATGTTTATTTAGTGACTTTTATGATTCACCCTGACAAAAATTGTGTTTATTACTTGAGTGGGACTCTGACCCCTCTCACCTAATATCTTACACACATCAGTGACCAAGGTTTAGAATTAGATTAAAGTTCTGAGGTCTCCCAAGATCTGTGAATGTCAGGGAACTGGAACAGCTTTTGTTTCCGATGCATCGTTTGCAGTAGACAATGCTCATAATGGTAGCCTGTATCACCTTCTGACCTGGTTGGGGAACAGACTCTACACAGCAGCCAGATTTACTTGGGATTTGCTTTTGTGCCCATAGAACCCAATGCATGTAAAATGTAAATGTTGGCAATAAGAAAACATATAAACATTCAAAAATTAAACCATTATCAGATGCGTAAATTATGTGCATTGTCCTTTGTTCCATTCGTTCCTCGAGTCTTATACTGTGACTGTATGTGTTAGTTCTTAGGGTTTGACAGCGAGAGTTTTCCATTGTTTCCTTAAGTTTTACACTGCAATTGTGCCTGTTGTTAAGGTTTGACAGCGAGAACGATGTTAGGTTCCTTTGTTTCACAGAATGAGTATGTAGTTAGTTACTTTGTTTTACTGTGCTAGTGCATTCATTAGTTCCTTGTGTTTCACAGTGTGTGTGCTTCTTTGTTCGTTATGTTTCACGATGTGAGTGTGTTTTTTAGTTACGTTTCACAGTGTGAGTGTGCTCCCTAGTTCCTAGTACTGAATGGAGTAAGTGTGTTTGTTAGTTCCTTGGATTTCACAGTAAGTGTGCTCGTTTAGTCCTTGGGTTTTACAGCTAGTTCCTCGAGTTTCCCAATGCGAATGTGCTTGTTACTTAAGCGGGTTTCACAATTAGTGCGTTCATTATTTCATTGGGATTTCTGGTGTCAATCTACGCATTAGTTCTTTGGGTTTTACAGTTTAAGAGTGCTCATTAGTCCCTGTGTTTCAGAGTGTGTGAATGTGTTTTATTTCCTTGTGTTTCACAGTGTTATTTACCCTTTAGTTACTGGGGTTTTACATGAAGTGTGCCTGTTAGTTCCTTTATGTTCACAGTGTGGGTGTGCTGCGTTGCTCCTTGTATTGCATAGTGTGAGTGTGCTTGATAGTTCCCTGGGTTTTACAGTTTTAGTGTGCTCATTCGTTCCTTATGTATCTCAGTGTGAGTATACTCATAGGTTTTCTTGTGTTACACAGTATGAGTGTGCTCCTTAGTGCTATGATATTTCAGCGTGTTTCTTGCCTTTCAAAGTGCAAGGGTTCACATTAGTTACTTGTGTTTCACAGTGTGAGTTTCCTCGTTGGTTTCTTGTGTTTCACAGTGTGTGTGTCTGTTGTTTCTTGTCTTTCATAGTGCGAGTGTTCACTTTAGTTGCTTGTGTTTCACAATTTGACTGCGCACATCTGAAGGTCTAGTGTATGCCTTGGGCTTGTGACTTGCGGAGCGTGGCCATAACAAGTGGCAGAGACCTCAGTGGAAAGTTGTTTTAGTAAAAATAGTGTAATCTCTCGTAGTTCACTTACCAGGGGCAACAGCATGCCCTTTCCAGCTGAATGAGTCTGAAAAAAACACTACTGAGATACAAATCTATTACTTATTTTATTGCTATCTACTTAAGATAATATGCTGAAGGGAAGCTGATCGGATTTTCTGCACATCAAACATCGAGGAGAAGAGAATAGCTGATGCTTTTTAACACAAGTGCCAGGCCTTTGTAATCAGGTCTTGCTGTAAACCCCAAGAAGAGGCTGACAAATCACATTTGGCTTCATGTTGTCCCCCCTACAACGGTGCTACCTTGAGGGCTTCAGATTGAGAAATAGTGAGGGGCGGGGGAGGGAGGGGGCGGGCACTGGGCCAGCAATGATGGAGCCATCTTGTCAAAGGACTTCGATGCTTGCAGAGCCTGATAGATTCCTTTGCAAGCCGAACCACCTCTGTGCATTCTGGGTCTGGCACTGAAACAATTTCCAGGGCCGGATGTACCTCCAGGTCCAACCTTGGCCCGGTCCATTGCCGGGCAAAGAATCTCAAATGCAAAGCGTGGAATATAAATGGAGCCCATTTGAGGCATAGGTGTGTTACCATACAAGAAAGACCGGACTCACTAAAAAGAATGCGAGGCAAAATGCACCCCTCGATTGCTAGAGGGAAACTGCTTCCTAATCTGTTTTATTTCATTCGTCGTCAGACAAAAAAAAAAATTGGCACTGCAAAGCGCTCCTTGCTCGCAGCAGACTGTAATTTCCTTAATGTAAAAAAGCAAGCATCTGGTCCTAGTCAATCCTAACTCCAAAAACGTTTTGTCCACGTCAGCAAAGGATGGTTCCAGGCTGGCGAGCCATGGCGCTTTACAAGCTCCGGCTTCAGTACTTTTATGGCTGTGTCAGACGGGGAGAGTGCACCTTGAAGCCACAATCTTATCTTAGGTAGTCAAGTCACTAAAGATTCCAGGAAAAGAGATTCAGCAGGCAAACTCGCACATCAGTGCTTGATAACAGCAAAAGTGCTCTTAAAGACCTAGGATGGAAGTGTCACAGCACTTCTAGACAGCTGAACGTAAAGGCAGAGAGTTACAAAGACTTTGCGTCGGGTTTGAGTTACTTTTTTAATTCAAAACCGATGCAAAGTGTTGTGTTGGTATTTACTATTCTAACCAAAAGTAGCCCAAAGCTGTGCAATGTCCTGCCTTGCATTACTTTGTGGCAACTCAGTGGTGCCTGGGTGCTCCCATGCAACCACCTAGGGATTTTGACGCAAATGCAGGCCTCCAAATAATTGTTGACAGGGATTTGTGACAAAATCTCTAAGGCAGGCGTATTGAGGAGAAATGTTTTCCTTTCTCCTCACTTTTCCCTCTTTGCATGTGTGTAGCACACACTCAAACAGGGAAACGCCTTAAAGCATAGTTTTTTGTTCAGGAAGGGACTCCTTCCTGTACAAAAACTACACTTACCACAATGCAGACACCCTTGCACTATGGTGCAAAGGAGCCTGCTTTGGAGCTTAGCAGCATAAGGTGCACCGGAGCAGGGAGAGAGCAGAACAGCCCGACATCATAGTAGATATGGGGCCATTCTGCTCTGTCTTGTTCATGCAACACAGTGCAGCAACTTTACTTGCTCTACTGCGTTGCATGATTTCTTAGTAAATCTGGGCCATAGGTTGTTCCAGGCCTGGTACTATGTAGAAATTAGACTCGGTACCGTGCTGCACAAAACCCAATTCCACAGCATTATAGGAAAATCACAGTAGTAAATTTGAACAAATTAGTGCTTGAGAAAAGGGCACACAGTCTTAGCCCTTCAGTACAAAACTTGCATCTTGTTCTATGGGTATTCTTCAGCTAAGGGATGCTTACAAAAGATAGCAGTGGAACTCATCTATTACCTCCAGACCACTGGGCAAGAAGAGGGCTGTTAGGTTTACCTGGCCCTTCAGTTATGACCACTGTATTGAATCAGGCTTAATTAAGAGAGTCCTTCCCTGTTTTTGGAAAACTCTGGGAATTTCAGAAGGGATGGCTCTTCTCCTCCCTGTTGACACTCTGTTCATCGTAGTTTTTTAGCCTGTCAGTGGCTAGGGTTTATTGGCATTGCTTTGGAAAGAAAAGATTACAGAGAGTTCTCACGTGTGTGCTACAGAGAACTAGTCAACAGTACAGAAAGAAGCCCTTTTCATAGTCACACTAGATGTAATCAAAATACCTGTCATCGTGTGACAATTTACCAGCCTTCAGCAAGAAAATTGTTGTCACGCTCAATCTGAATTTAGCCTCAGACCATACAGTTGTGATAAAAAATTCTCAAAACACTACTCTCCAGGTCATAGCTTTCAAGTTTGAAAGTTATTCTAGGAGCTATATTTGAAGACACCTGGCAATAGTTGCTGCTACAGTGTGTGCTTAGCTGGGCACTGTCTCCTATGATTCATTGATTGCAAAAAACACGTGTGTTCATATATGAGTTGTGCCTCTATTTAGCAAATACAAGTGTTTTAAGGAGTGCTATGGAGATTGCAGTTGTCATCCATACACATTAGAGAGGCAGTCAATAGATTTTCCTGTTATAGATGTGCTGGTTGGTCTACCAGAAAGTAATACATTGACCAGTTTCATGAATCTTCAAAGAACTTTGAAAAAAACATGCATGCATGTTTGAAACTGAAAAAATGTACGTAGTTTGGTGTGGAGTTATATAGACGGTCCCAAATGTTGCATTTCCATAGGACGTCTTGCCCAGCAAAAACTGCACAGGTTCACACCAATGTGGATCAGAAGGGAGCCCTTCATACAACTTGGCTCATTTGGGTAATTTGTCTTATATCTGTTCAGTGACTTTTGAGATATTTGGTGAACCAAAATTATAGGTATTTGGGCACAGTCCACGTTATGATCCAATAGTCATTTTGAACTCTCCTGAGGAAAAAAATATTTTTCTCAGAAAAGTACTAGGGTCATATCCAGGTGGGCTAACTGTAAAGCTGATTGCAAAGTTCATTGTGAAAACAAATTCTTCGGGGCCATATTGCTTCATAACTCAGCAAACATCTAGAGAACAATGACTTCTGAGGCGATACACAACTGAGCTTCCACCTGGACCAAGGCACAGAACTAGCTTTAACAGCAAATACTTACGATCTCCATCTGATTCTAGACTTGGATACTGACAATGACCTGATTTTATTAGACCTCTCAGCAGCATTTGACACTGTGAACTGTAATATCCTACTAAGGATGTGCTCAGATGTCATCATCATCAGGCAGGTGTTCAACCTGCTATACTCCTTTCTCGAAGACCGTTTCCAAAAAGTTACTCTTGGTAATTTCACCTCCAAGACATCTTTGGTTACTTGCTGTGTCCCTCAGGGCATTGCTGTCTCCCTGTCTTTTCAACCTCTGTGCTCAGCCCTTGGCCAGACTGATGTGTTCTTCGTGTCTTCAGTTTTCAACCTATTCAGAAGATACCCAACTGCTGTTCTGACTTAAGACTCTACAGAGGAAACCCAAAAGCTCCACAAGTATTTGGTGGACATCAAACATTGGAAGGGCGTAAACTGGCTGAAACTAAATCGAAGTCATAGTAATAGAAAGACAACCTTCGCTTTGAACACAAATCTTCCAGCCTGCTGTACTTGGACCCACTCCCATCGTATCACCTGTAGTAAAGAGCCTGGGAGTTAAGCTAAGCGATCAGCTCAAATCGGCTTCACAGTTTTCAGTCGTTGCACCTGCCTGAACTTTTCAGATGAGAAAATTACAAAAACATATGCCTTTTCTTCCTATAGACACTCGCTGCACTGTAGTAGCCTCTTTAATCTGATCAAAGTTTGACTACTGTAACTCACTCTATGCAGGCATTAATAAACCACTCATTTATGGCTTTACGGCATACAAAATCGAGATGCTAGACTAGTACTGTTAGTCCCCCACTAGTCAAAAGATTTTCTGTTAGAGCAACTACACTGGCTGCCGGGCAGCTCTAGGATTCAATCTAAGGTTCTTTGTCTAGTTCACAAAAGATTTTACAGTTTGGGCTCCCACTGGTTATCACAATGTCTACACACATGCAAGCAGGGCCAGACTGGCCGTAGCGGGCACTGGGCATTTTCCCAGTGGGCAGGAAGGGTGGGGGGCGCTTTTGGAGCGGTGGGGGCCACTTTTGTTACAGAGGGCCGGTCTCGTAGAATTGCTGCAATATCGGCCCCCTGTAACAAAGGCGGCAGCAGTGCTTCACACTAGCACCCCTCGTCCCCAGGGCCGATCGAGCTGATCGGCAAGGGCTAGTTTGTGTTCCTAGTCCAGCCCTGCATACGAGACATTGCCTAAGCTCTGCTCAGCAAATCTTGTTCTGCTAAGCTCCCCACTTCCTCGCGCCCCACCCCCGAATTAGTAAAACCACCATAGAAGGATGTTCATTTCCCTCCCACGTTTGTAAACACACTACCTCTATCATTAAGATCTATGGCTTTTTATAGTCAGCTCAGAAGAGAGATAGATAGATAAAAACATTTTTAATTTTACATTTGGTACCAGCTGTTCTCGACTCATAGCGGCAAGAGAACTATCTGTGCTCAAGCACTCTACAAAACTTTTTTAACATAACATAGAATTAAGGACATTTTTGGCGAGGCACTGTCTATGGGGCCGATTCCGATCTCGGTCGGAGGCGCACCCAATACTATTCGGTCGGGAAAAAAGCCATGCGAAAGCCAGTTTCCCGACCGATCCGTACAGCACACCGAACGAGCAAGTACGATGCGCACAACAGCAAAAATCCCGGCCGAGCCGTACTCACCCAAACCAGGTCCTGTTCTCCGACCGAGGCGAATCCGGAAACGCCGAATCGAGTCGCACGGAAGGGAAAATGCAGCCCCGTCCGGCCGGACAAGTACGATGCGCTTTCCGTACGCGCCGAACCCGTCGCTACGCACGGCACGTCAAAGCATCCGGGAGAGGCGCACATAAGCTCCGAATCGCGCCACAACACGATCCACGGCTACGAGACGAACACAGCACAGACGAGGACGACGCGAAGCGACGAGGACGAAGCGAAGCGACGAGGACGAAGCCAAGCGACGAGGACGACGCGAAGCAACGAGAAGGACGAACGACACGAACCAACCATGAATCCCTTCGTCCCGATCATACCAATATTCTACATCTACTACCGGAACAGGCACGGACGCGTACGGCGCAGAAGGTAAGTCAGACACCAACCACAAAACACATACAACACGTACACGACACATCACACACATACACTGGGAATCTAAATATACTTGCAACAGCAGCACCATAGGGGCGGGATGCCCATCACCAATGCCACATATGCACACAGGGGCCTGAATGCGCGCCACCACCCCAACCCAGGGGGGGCTGGATGCCAACCACCACAACCACCCTTAGCCAGGGGGTGCCAGATGCCCACCACCACTACCACCCTTAGCCAGGGGGGCTGGATGCCTACCACTACTACCACCCTCACCCAGGGCGGGCTGGATGCCTATCACCACCCTTAGCCAGGGGGGCTGGATGCCTACCACTACTACCACCCCCACCCAGGGGGCAGGATGCCTACCACTACTACCACCCTCACCCAGGGGGGCAGGATGCCCACCACTACTACCACCCTCACCCAGGGGGGCAGGATGCCCACCACTACTACCACCCTCACCCAGGGGGGCAGGATGCCCACCACTACTACCACCCTTAGCCAGGGGGCAGGATGCCCACCACTGACTACCACCCTCACCCAGGGGGGCAGGATGCCCACCACTACTACCACCCTTAGCCAGGGGGCTGGATGCCTACCACTACTACCACCCTTAGCCAGGGGGGCTGGATGCCTACCACCACCCTTAGCCAGGGGGGCTGGATGCCTACCACTACTACCACCCTTACACAGGGGGGCAGGATGCCTACCACTACTACCACCCTCACCCAGGGGGGCAGGATGCCCACCACTACTACCACCCTTAGCCAGGGGGCTGGATGCCTACCACTACTACCACCCTTAGCCAGGGGGCTGGATGCCTACCACCACCCTTAGCCAGGGGGGCTGGATGCCTACCACTACTACCACCCTTACACAGGGGGGCAGGATGCCTACCACTACTACCACCCTCACCCAGGGGGCAGGATGCCCACCACTACTACCACCCTCACCCAGGGGGGCAGGATGCCCACCACTACTACCACCCTTAGCCAGGGGGGCAGGATGCCCACCACTACTACCACCCTTAGCCAGGGGAGCAGGATGCCCACCACTACTACCACCCTCACCCAGGGGGGCAGGATGCCCACCACTACTACCACCCTCACCCAGGGGGGCAGGATGCCCACCACTACTACCACCCTTAGCCAGGGGGTGCCAGGATGCCCACCACCACTACCACCCTTAGCCAGGGGGGCTGGATGCCTACCACTCCTACCACCCTCACCCAGGGCGGGCTGGATGCCTATCACCACCCTTAGCCAGAGGGGGCTGGATGCCTACCACTACTACCACCCTTACACAGGGGGGGCAGGATGCCTACCACTACTACCACCCTCACCCAGGGGGGGCAGGATGCCCACCACTACTACCACCCTCACCCAGGGGGGGCAGGATGCCCACCACTACTACCACCCTTAGCCAGGGGGGGCAGGATGCCCACCACTACTACCACCCTCACCCAGGGGGGGCAGGATGCCCACCACTACTACCACCCTCACCCAGGGGGGGCAGGATGCCCACCACTACTACCACCCTCACCCAGGGGGGCAGGATGCCTACCACTACTACCACCCTTACACAGGGGGGCAGGATGCCTACCACTACTACCACCCTTAGCCAAGGGGGCTGGATGCCTACCACCACCCTTAGCCAGGGGGGCAGGATGCCCACCACTACTACCACCCTCACCCAGGGGGGCAGGATGCCCACCACTACTACCACCCTCACCCAGGGGGGCAGGATGCCCACCACTACTACCACCCTTAGCCAGGGGGCTGGATGCCTACCACTACTACCACCCCCACTCATAGGATGGACAATGCATGACACAACAAGCACACCACAACCTAGGGAATGCAAGATTAAGACATCCCCCCACCACCATGACAAGCGTGTGAGCAGGCTGTGTCAAATGCCTACAACACCGAACATGACATTGAACATATAATGTGACCCCCTAGCACATGTGCCACACATATATGTGTGTGGCACCCACAATGCAAGCAGCCCATGACCATTGTGGCAATGGGGCCTAAACCCCCATCATCACAGTGACCAAAAGGCAAGTGTGGGGTCCAAAGCTGAAGCACATTTTGACCATTGTGGCAATGGGGTCTAAACCCCCATCATCACAGTGACCAAAAGGCAAGTGTGGGGTCCATAGCTGAAGCACATTTTGACCATTGTGGCAATGGGGTCTAAACCCCCATCATCACAGTGACCAAAAGGCAAGTGTGGGGTCCATAGCTGAAGCACATTTTGACCATTGTGGCAATGGGGCCTAAACCCCCATCATCACAGTGACCAAAAGGCAAGTGTGGGGTCCATAGCTGAAGCACATTTTGACCATTGTGGCAATGGGGTCTACACCCTCATCATCACAGTGACCAAAAGGTAATTGTTGACAAAGAAAGAGCTGCAACTGCCAAACTGCATGGATCATTCCTGGTCACAGAACCAAAAACTCATCTGTGGCAAAGTAGTGTATGTGTCCCATTGCAACATAAATTGGGGGAGCCAAATACTGCAGTGCAAATGAAACATTCCTTTGGCCATGTGCAGACAAACAACACCCATGGGGGCTGACACCGTCAACATTCATCAATGACACAATGACAGAAGTGACCATCAGAATGCAGAACCACATATTTGCACCAATGGGCACACAAATGCAGATACCCTGTGGAGACAGCAGATGTGAGGTGAACAGATACCATACCATGGCAGCAATGGGACACACAAACCATGATCACTGTGCTGACCGATGACCTAGGAGTCCCAGGGACAGCAGGGGAAACACACCAAACAACATACAGCCAATGGCACACCCAAGATATGCCAATGCAGTGGTGCAGATGCACAAACACAAACAGGCAGACCAACACTGTCATCATACACAGCAGGTGAGGGGTGGGGGTGCCAGTGTCCCCAGGCAACAACACAACACATGAGGAGAGCTGAATACCAATCATACAGATGTGCATACACTGCCACACTAAGGTAACTCATGGATCCAAATCCCCTATGTGGGCAAGCAGGCATTGACAGGTGAGAGGGAGCACAAAACACACATGTCACACAGGCACGTAGGAACAACAACTGACACAGCAAGTCACAGACACACCACAGCACCACCCCCAGGGCCCCCACAATGTGGTGACCCTGGGCTGAAGAAAAATACCACTGTGATGACAAAGCTAAATGTCGTTCACACTGTGAACCACAGTCAGGTGTCCTGAGCAACTAACTACCATCACACCTACACAAGCACAAATCAATCAGCATGGCCAGTAAGCCAAGGCCAACATGGAGGCAGGGGACTAGCCGGGCAACAACTCTCATCTGCACACACTCAAGACCACACCCCTCGACCTCCAACAATGTGCAGCAGTGAAGTACACATGCACTGGTGACATTGCACATGCACCCATTACCATTCCAGGGTGGTGGGTGGGAACCAAGGTGTAGAAACACATCACACATGGACACTCAACAAGACTCCTGAATGTCTGACACACTGCACACTACGCTGTACATGGACATGACGGCAATACCACACCGACCAATGGGATCCCAGCCACAGTCACACACCAATGAAGAAGCCAAGGTCACCCACAAAGAACACACATAGACAACAACCAACATTGCAGCCCGGACCCTAAGGAGTGCCAGCAGTCACACACACAACGTGTCACAATCACTGAAAGATAACACAAACTGGAAATCACATGACAGGGGCAAACAACAAGTGCCAAAGGGAAACCTGACTGTGACCCATCTGCGTCTGCACACAAACTCTGCCCTGACAGCAAACACACCTATGGGTGACACCCTGATGACCAGTAATGTGCCATGCACCCACATCACAGAGAACACAGGGAGAAGACTTTGGGGGAACATAGCTCAAGTCAGCAAGCATCACAAACAGGTACAACACTAGGGATCACAGCATGCGCAGATGAATGGAAGTGAACACACAGACATGCACATACAACACACACCTTGGGCGCAGGCAATGTCACACGTGTACACACTGCCATGAGGGGACTCCACTCCTGTGTGAGGAAAGCTGTGCCATATGTTGCCTCAGTAGGGCCCCATCATGTCAGCTGAGCACTTGGTCACACAATCAACAATTAGCACCAAATGAGGGCTCCCATCACATCAGCCTGGTCATGGATGTGCCAACGGAATCATCAGCACAGATCCAACACACTTGTATAGCAATGTTGCACTGACTACACGGATGAGTCCCTCCCCATTGATGCCCAAACCTGCATGTCCACTGGAGATGGCAACACGGTCAGGGAAGTAGACAAATGCAACGATGGCAGGCACAACAGATGTGCAGGGGTGGAAGCCACAGATATGAAATTGCCAATGTAAGTAGGAAACCCATTGCCAAATACTGAACACATGACACCCTCAGATGCTGCTATTGATGACATGGATACACCACATGATAGGACACATTCCCCCTGGACCACATGGGTTCCTGCACAGTAACACTTCATAATCATGAGACCAGATATCACCATCACTGCAGCAAGGGCATGGTTAGCTGCACCAACAACATGTACATCTGAAGCATGAGCAGTAGAGAAAAGAAAGTTGCTTTATTCAGCATATGTGTTGAGGCCAAACGAAGTCCTGAAAAAAGAGCAAAGGCCAATGGCCAGTCCATTGTCAAAGTTCAAACAGGGTGACACTGGCAGATGTCACCCTACGCATGCCTGCACAATACCAGGGACAATCCACTAGGAGGGGCAACCGGGGGGCAGGCCAGGCACCGCAGGGACAGGATCAGGGCTCACCAGGGGGAGTCAGGGAAGGGGTGGTGGGTGCTGGAGAGCCACTGACAACTGCAGTGGAGGTGTCTGACATGGTGTGTGCCGGCACAACTGGGGGGCATGACACAGATGTCGTGGGTGCCGGCACAACTGCAGTGGACCCTGCAGATGGGGTGGACAGGTCCGCCACTGCAGTGCCCAAGTCAGACAGGGCGGTAGTGGACTCCACTGCAGTGCCTACCTCCAGGGGAGGAGAATGGGGAACAGGCAAGGTGGGTTGGACAGAGGGGGGGACACCCTCACCACATCAGTGGCACAGACAAGCGCAGCGGGGGGTGTGGTGCTGGGAGAGCAAGTGGCAGGGGGAGAAGGCCGGAGCATCTTGGGGATGGTATATCTGTGGGTGGGGGAACCTGGGGCAGGGTGTGGTGGGGGCACCTGTGCAGTGGGGGCCTGAGGGATGGAGGACGGAGACCTTGTGCCTGAGCTGCAGGGCGGTGGCGGGGTCTTGCTCTTAGCACTCCGGGGGGACTTGCGGGTGGGGGCCTCAGTCCGTCTGCGCCTGGGGGAGGGTGTCCGGGGGCGAGGGGCACTCTGCTCCGTGTGGGTGGGCTTCCTCTTCCCCCGGGATGCTGGAGCAGCTTCATCGGTGGGGAAGAGGCCGAGGTCACAGAGGAAGAGCTGCTGTGACTTTGGGGTTGCAGGTGAGGCAAGGGAGGGTGCTTTGGAGGGAGAGGGAACTGAGGACTGCGCAGTGCATGTGGATGCGTGTGTGTGTGCCAGGGCCCCATCACCTGTGAGTCTGGCTTCAGTCCCCTGAATGTGCGTGCGTGTGCGTTTTGTCATTGGCGTGTGTGTCAGTGTGCTGGATGTGTGTGTGCTGGTGTGTGCCAGTGTGTGTGTGCCTGGGATGGGTAAGGTGCTGGGGAGTGTGGATGGAGCAGAGGCAGGAGGGGTGAGGGACCGTTTGAGGAGGGACACTGCTGCCGTCAGGGAGGAGTCCATGGACCTATTGCCCCTCTGTAGGTCAGACATGCCCGATGAGATGCCCTCCATGAACGACACCAGCTGAGTCAACAGCGCGGTGTGCGCATGGAGGACACTCAGCATGGCTGTCTGCCCTACATGGAGCTGGCGAAGGAGGTACACAGACTCCTCACTCAGGGCAGCAGGGGACACAGGGGCAGGGGGTGCGGTGCCTGGCCCAAAGGAGACACGCTCCCGGACATGGGAGCCTCCACGGACCTGGGGAATGGGAGCCGATGGGAGGGCGGTGGTGGTGCTGGTGGTGGCGGGGACAGCAACACTAGCTGGGGTGTGGTGGCTGCTGACACCCGCCTCCACAAGGGAGTCATCCTCCGAGTTGCTCTGGTCCTCAGCTGAGGTGGATGCTGCTGAGGACTCCTCGGTGTGGCTCCCCTCGCCCTCCGTGCCACTGGGTCCCTCCGACCACTCCTCGGCTGCTGACCCAGTCTGGCTCTCCGGCTCCTCCTGGTCCGTGGAGCTGTCCCCTTCCGTGGCCGTGGATGTATCTGCAAAAAATGGGGAAACAGACAGACATCAGTCACCTGCACATAACGCACACACCACTGTGAGCACAGCACATCACAGAGCAAGCCCTGGCATCATTAGTTGTGCATTGCTAAAAGTGCACTAATTGAACAGGAGAAGTCAATTGTCAGTCTGATGCCAAGCATGGCACTCACATCCCACATGGCCTTGCACCCATCTGTCTGGTGTCTGTTGGATTGCAACACCCCAGTGTTGACACATGCACCAAGTACACAGTAGTTGGACAGTGCAGAGGACACGGTGTGGACACATCACAGCTCTTGCCACTGAGTCAGTACAGGTTTACGGATGTAAGGGATGCCCAGAGTCAGATAGGAAATGCATGTGATGCATACCAGCGACAGACACCATGATGCACCCATGTCCTGATAGCCAGCGCCACTATGGTGTGCATGTAGCACATGTCACTCCCCTGCAGGATCACCAATCAGTAGACACATGCCATGGCGGAGGCATGACTGCAAAGTCATACATCACTGTCTCAGTGATGTATGACTTTGCAGCCAGACAACAACACTCTGCACTGTGTCACAATAGTAGGTCATGGGGAATGCAAGTCCTGGAGCTGCACAAGTGCACATGTACATCCCCCCACAACACATCCTCTTAACCCTCATCTGTCCAGGTCATACCTATTGGACATATGGGAGACCTGTGACACTACCCTCTGAACCTGAGCCCCTCACACTCTGCTGTGCATGGGGAACAGCTGCCTGAACTTCACATTTACATGCCCCAGTCTGCATGGGCAGCTGATCAGACACCTATGTGTCACACAAGTATCGTCTCCTATGGTCACATCTCCAGTGGCATGCTGAGCCCCTACCAAGAAACTCCACAGCAGTCCTGGCGACTAATCCACAGCACACTGACACAGAGGCAGACACCTGAGGGGCAAATCACTGTGCACAATGTGTCCTCTGATACACGGGAGTGGGAGTACAGAGTGTATTGTATGGCCTGGAGTAGGCATGACTGTCCAGCCCCACATGAATGAGGGATGAGCCCTGGACTGTAGGCAACTGGCTAAGTATGTGTGACACACGTCATATACATACTCCTGGGGCCCAAACATTGTTCCCACCCGCAGCATGGGTGTGTGCCAGGTACCCCAGCCACATGTGGTGGATCAGCTCAGCAATTGGACCACAGATCAAAGTAACACGCTGAATACATGTCAGAATACAGGCATTGTGTAAGCAATGGACCCACCCATGATGCCCACCACAGAGTCAGGGAAACAGATGCTGTCTCCCACCTTGAGTCAAGCAAACTGCAAGGACACAGTCCTAAGTGACAGAATTCCCTGCATGTAAGGGCCACACCTGGGTATCAGATGAGGAGTGGGCAGTGCACAATAGAGGGACATGGCTCCTGGACAACATGACTGCTGTACTGTGGCAGTTCAACCTGGCCCGAGGACGGCACATAACATGTTAGACAGAGTACACAGTGCAGTCTTTGACTCACCCCCTCCTTGCTGCTCTCTGGCCTTCAGCTGCCCATCCAGGTCTGGAAAGACCACCGCCAGGATCCTGAGCATGTGGGGGGTCAGGGTCCGTGTTCCGCCCCTCCTGCGAGGAGGCGACAGCTTCAGCTGGACCCGTGCAATCCTCCGGGTCCAGCCCCGAAGGTCCTGCCACCTCTTTTGGCAGTTGCGGATCCGGCGCTTGTAGACCCCCACGGACCGGACAGCCCGGACGATGTCCTTCCAGATCTCATGCTTCCGATGGGCAGAAGCCTGTCAGGATGACAAAGTGATAAGGACATTACTACACATGCAACATATCCGTGCATGACACAGTTGCATATACATGTCGCAATCACAGGGGCACATGGTGTACCCAGGCAGTGCACGGCTGCCCATGGACAGTTTTCCAGAAGTCACTACATGGTATCATAGCATGGGGAGTAAAACCCTGTTCAGAAGCACTGTCACTGCACCATACCTGTCCAGTGCAAGTCACTACACACTATGGGGGGTGACAACTACTCAGTGAGCCTGCTAGCCAGTGGTGTGCTGACTCTCAGCCTTGCTAGTCAGACAAAATGCACATTCAGAAAGGCAGTGCACAGAACACTCACCTGCTCCCCTGGTGTCCCATACAGCTTGCTGTACTGTGGAAGTAGGCTGTCCAGCAGGGCCTGGTTCTCTTCAAGGCTGAAGGCTGGGGCTCTCTCCACAGTACGTGCCATTGCAGGGTCCAGAGGGGCAGAGACAGCAGCAGTGCAGTGGCAGATGTCGTCCTGGAGCATGTAGTGCAGGCAAGTGGGCTCTCAGGGGAACATGCAGCAATATATATGTGCTGGAGAGGCAGATACTGTCCCTTGTGTCCAAAGTGATAGGTCCAAGTCGTTTGCATCTTCTGAATATGGCCAATCCATGGAATAGCAGCACCAAAACACGCCCACAGCATCCTTCAAAATTTCAACTTCATGACATACATGATTTTGCAACATTGTTGTGGGTGACCAACTGATTTTCCAGCAACCGACTCGTTCGAATATTCGAAAACGCGTCCGTTGCCAGGCAAGCCCATTGTCAATGGGTGCGCACCGATCGGTCCATTGCAGTACAACGCGCACAGGGGTACAACGCGTACCCGCACACATTGAATGCAATGGGCCGGCCGGAGGCACCGATCGGTCCATTGCAGTACAACGCGCACAGGGGTACAACGCGTACCCGCACACATTGAAAGCAATGGGCCGGCCGGAGGCACCGATCGGTCCATTGCTGTTCAACGCGCACAGGGGTACAACGCGTACCCGCACACATTGAATGCAATGGGCCGGCCGGAGGCACCGATCGGTCCATTGCTGTTCAACGCGCACAGGGGTACAACGCGTACCCGCACACATTGAATGCAATGGGCCGGCCGGAGGCACCGATCGGTCCATTGCAGTACAACGCGCACAGGGGTACAACGCGTACCCGCACACATTGAATGCAATGGGCCGGCCGGAGGCACCGATCGGTCCATTGCAGTACAACGCGCACAGGGGTACAACGCGTACCCGCACACATTGAAAGCAATGGGCCGGCCGGAGGCACCGATCGGTCCATTGCTGTTCAACGCGCACAGGGGTACAACGCGTACCCGCACACATTGAATGCAATGGGCCGGCCGGAGGCACCGATCGGTCCATTGCTGTTCAACGCGCACAGGGGTACAACGCGTACCCGCACACATTGAATGCAATGGGCCGGCCGGAGGCACCGATCGGTCCATTGCAGTACAACGCGCACAGGGGTACAACGCGTACCCGCACACATTGAATGCAATGGGCCGGCCGGAGGCACCGATCGGTCCATTGCAGTACAACGCGCACAGGGGTACAACGCGTACCCGCACACATTGAAAGCAATGGGCCGGCCGGAGGCACCGATCGGTCCATTGCTGTTCAACGCGCACAGGGGTACAACGCGTACCCGACACATTGAATGCAATGGGCCGGCCGGAGGCACCGATCGGTCCATTGCTGTTCAACGCGCACAGGGGTACAACGCGTACCCGCACACATTGAATGCAATGGGCCGGCCGGAGGCACCGATCGGTCCATTGCAGTACAACGCGCACAGGGGTACAACGCGTACCCGCACACATTGAATGCAATGGGCCGGCCGGAGGCACCGATCGGTCCATTGCAGTACAACGCATCACTGTACATGTGACTGGCATATGTCAGCATGCCTGTCTCAGATGGACATATGCCAGCCACAGATAGCTCCCAGGGAGTGAGGGGCACACCTACATCACGACAGCCTGTCCAAACCTTATCATAAGGCATGTAAGGCTGCATTTCCTATTGTGTGTATGTTGGTGTACATGTTGTCCTGTGGGTGTCACCTGTGGGCAGCCACCCCCAGGCTGTGCACGTGTTCATGGGGACAGGATCATGGGTGTTATGTGTACGTGACCACTGTGATGTGCAACTGTTCATATCTGTGCATGTGCCATGGTCACATTTCACAGTGGTGTTTGTGTATGTCATGTCACATACCCCGTGAGTCCCATGTGGGACGGTATGTTTGAGCCAGGGTGTCCCAGTGGCACAATAGTGATGGCCCTCCACAGTCTGTGTGCATGTAGTGTTTACAATGTCTCTGATTTCATGTGCACAATGGGAGACAGTCTCCACATCCACGTTGTGTGTGCATGGACTCTGATGTTGTGCGTGTGTGTCACAGACGTCCATGGCTCTCCTGCCATGGCAAGTGTGGCCACTACCTGTGGGGGTCATGTTTGTTTTGTTGTGGTGTACACATGATACTCCAGGTGATGCCAGTGTCCATGTGGCATTACAGGGTCCCTGGGAATGTGCCTGTCGTTGAGCTGTGGTGCCTGGGGCACATCTGTCCTCACATGTCACTGGGGGGTGACTGTGACACAGCATCATGATATCCAATGGGCCAACTTGGGACAAATTGATGCCACCTGTAGGACCGTGTTGACAGATGTTGGCCATGTATGTACCATAAATGTCGTTCCGGTACTGCACACTTCATGTAGTTGTGCCTCATGATGATGTATGTTGGGATCTTGAGTGTGTTCAATGCCGCATATGTGGGGTGACTGACGATCTTGCTTACTTCTCCTCTGCACTGCAGGGCTCCTGCTGTCCATCGGCCATTCCCAGACCTGGCAACGATGGTGGAACGGGACAGCATCCGACGGTACCGCTTCACCAGGCAGCTGATTGAGGATTTGGCAGTGCAGTTGTCCCCACATTTGCAGCCTGGCCGGCCGTATCCTACAGCGCTGACCCCCAAGGTGAAGGTGATGGCAGCCCTACACTTCTTTGCCACCGGTACCTTCCAACATACTGTGGCGTCTGCTGGTGGGATGTCACAGACCATGTTCAGCCGTGTGCTCCGCGATGTTTTGGCGGCAATGTTGCTCTTCCTGAACCGGTACATCTATTTCCCTAGACTGCGACGACTCACTGACGTGAAGAGTGACTTTTATGCCCTGGGGAGGATGCCGCATGTCATTGGCTCCATTGATGGGACACATGTGGCTTTGGTACCACCACAGGCCCAGGAGCAGGCCTACAGGAACCGCAAGCACTACCACTCGGTCAATGCACTGGTGGTGTGTCTTGCAGACATGACCATCACACACGTGTGTGCCCGTTTCCCTGGTTCAGCACACGATGCCTTTGTGATGAGGAGTAGTCGCATCCCCAGGTTGATGGCACAGATGCAGAACCAGCGTGCCTGGCTTGTCGGTGTGTACTGACTTTGTGCCATTGTGTGTGATCTGATCTGTAGTATTCCGTCCACTTTTCCAAGTCAGCTGATGTGCACTTGTCTGTCCGTAGGTGACTCGGGATACCCCAACATGCCGTGGTTGCTGACACCCCTCAGGAACCCTGTGACACCTGCCCAGATGCGCTACAATGAGGCACATGGTCGGACCAGGAGAGTGATTGAGCGGACCTTTGGTCTCCTGAAGAGCCGCTTCCGCTGCCTGGACAAGACCGGAGGGTCCCTCCCATATGCCCCTGCGAAAGTGTGCAAGATTATCATCGTCTGCTGCATGCTCCACAACCTGGCAGTGCGGAAGGAGTTGCCTCTCATCCAGGATGACGATGACCAACATCCGCCACCTGTGGAGGATCCTGGCCTGGACCACGATGCCAGTGACGATGATGATGATGATGGTGATGGTGATGTCCGCACACAGCTCATCACCAACTTCTTTAGCTGAATGTGAGTATCCTGAGGTGTCATGTGAATGATGTGAGTTGGCATGATGTGTGGGTGGTGCTCTGGTGCTGTTGGAGTGTGTCCATGGGCTACTTGACAGGATGTGTGTTGCGATGTGTGGTGACAGGTGGGCTGTACTCCCCAACAGTGTTGACATGCTAACTTGGTTCTGGGTGGGTATCTTGTAACATGTATTGTGCATGAGTTTTGCTGTTCTGTCCTGTACTGCATTGCTTTTGACTGTGTGTCATTTCTGTCCTTCACAGGGTACTTTCAGATTCGTTTGGTCAACTGTGTCCACCGACGACGTGATTGCACATCCAGGCTGGTAGCTGTTGTGTCCCTACAGGTGATGTGCGCCACACCCATGGACTTCCTTCTGTCTACAGTTGTTGACTGTGTGCCCGCTACCAGGTGGGGTTACCTTGCATCTGTAGTGGTTACGGCATGTTGCTACTGTGTAATAAACCTGTGCTTCACTTAGTGATGTGCGTTGTCTGTGGTCACACATTTGACTGCCATTTGCTTACTGCACCTGTGGGCTACTTGACTACAACTGGGAATGGGTGTGGTGTCTGTGCATTGCACCGTCTTCCCTGGCAACATCAGTGTAGGCAATGAGTCAGATGGCCTAGGTGTGTATGTGTTGTGTAGCCCTGGTGGTGTGTCTCCCTCATATGTGTCACGTTGCCTGTACTCACATGCCTGTGTTGTCCTTGCTGTTGCAGTTCGCATACACTGTGTAATTTTGCAGTTCATCATCCCCATAACAGCACCCACGTTGGAATCACGACAGAGGCAAGTATGGTGTATTAGTGTGTTTATTGTGATAATAGTGCATAGGATGGATTGTGCTGTACATGAATCTTGCAATCCCAAGTTCCTAGATGAATAGAAAGTCCAGGTAGACAGGATCCCCAGTATCGGGGCCACAGTTGTCTGACACATTGTTCCAACTTGTACTCCCCATGCTATGTGTGGGAGTAGTGTTGCCATCAACAGGGTGAACAGTCTGTGCACAAAGGCGAAAATCCAGAACAGGTTCAGGCTTCCTGGGAGTTGCGCTTGGCCATCAGCCTCTCACTTTCCCCTCCTCGGACGACCCCTCTTCTTGGGGGGGGGCCCTCAAGTGCAGGCTGCTGCGGTGCAGGGGACTCTCCGCCAGAGTCCTCCTCCCTCCCTGTGGCAGTTGCAGTTTGTTCGGTACCAGATGTTGTTGGCACACAGGGAGGTGTGGACTGGGTGCTGTTCATCTGGCGGAGGCATTGTAAAATGTCCCTGTGCACCGCCGTCATCTCATGTAGTACATCCCACTTGGACTCCACGCGGGTCATGTGGGAGTCCACACGTGACATGTGGGAGTCCACACGTGACATGTGTGACTCCACTTGGGACATGTGGGAGTCCAAGCGGGCATGATGGGCAGCCTGCTGCTGTTTGATGTCTCTGAGGAGCCCCACTACCTGGCTGAGCTCTCCGGTGCTGGACTGGTACGCATCAGCTATGCGTACCAGTTGTGGGTCTTCATGCACACCAGCAACGTCTGCAAGCAGCGACCTCTGTCTCCCACCCCTCCCACCACCCCTGCTGACATGTGCAGTGTGTGCAGTTGCACGCACAGATAACCCTGGTCCACCTTGGGGGTTGGTGGTGGTGGTGGTGTCCATGGCCCCAGGTTGGTCCAGGGTCACTGCGCTGGTGTTGTTCCTTATTCTGTCCATGTCGGCAGGGATGGTATTCGTGGTGACAGTCGTTGGAGGGGTGGGTGCAGGGGGTGCAGCTGGTGGACCTGCTGGTGCTGCAGCTGGTGGTCCTGCTGGTGCAGCATGTTGACTTGCACCGGATGTGCCAGGTTGTTCTTCATCGTCCGAGGAGGACAGAGGCTGTACGACGCCAGTGAGCTCGGCATCCTCTTGAGCCTGGGACTGGGACTCCTCAGCGTCTGCTGCTGTGTCCCTATCATCACCTGTTTTTGGGAGACACAAACAATGTATGTCATGTTTCTGCAGGCATCAGTGGTTGACACACCTGACAGTTGTGACTGTGCCTCGGGGTGCGGGCCTGTACATTGTATTGTCCTAAGTCGTCACAGTCAGGGGTTGATATTGGTGTGGCACATTGTCCTGCATTATTTGGGCATTTCTATGTATTCTCTGGGGTGTGAACATGGTCTGCATTGATTGTGTTTGGTTGACAGCCAGACCTCCTTCCCACCCACCCACCCACCCAGTCAGTTCTCCCACCATGGAACGTGCTTGCATTGCAGGGAGTGTAAGTTGTCTCTCAGGATGTCAGTCAGTGGTGTCCTGCTGTTTGTTGGTGCACAGTTGGCAGCAGGGCCTTGTGCTCCCCACAGCAGTAGCCAGTGTCAGCCATCTTGTGAGTCCTTCTCCACTCCCTGTGATGTGAGCATGGTTCAGGGTGGTGTTGATGGGACAGTTGTGGGGGTGAGCTATGTCTGTGACTACGACTCCCATCATGCTATTGCCTCCACCCCCTTCCCAGCATGCCCATGCTTCCTTCCTTTTGACTCTGCTTCCCTGTGGGGTGGGGTGGCTGTGCTGACAGGATGGCTGGGAGTGTTGTCCTGGCAGTTGTTTGGCTAAGAGTCCCAAGAGTGTCCCTGTGCTTCACACAACATAACCCAGGGTGGTGGTGCTTTGTGGGATCTTGTGTTAGGATGGAGGGCATTGCATTCTACCAGGTGGGTACTGTGGAGTTTGTGTTGGGGGGGGGTGAGGGGAGGTGCTGGTGACTATAGTCAGTGCTGCAAGTCCCCCTTCCCACCCAGCCAGCCAGCCAGATATCCCACCATGGAACGTGCTTGCATTGCAGGTAGTGGAAGTTGTCTCTCAGGATGTCAGTCAGTGGTGTCCTGCTGTTTGTTGGTGCACAGTTGCCAGCAGGGCCTTGTGCTCCCCACAGCAGTAGCCAGTGTCAGCCATCTTGTGAGTCCTTCTCCACTCCCTGTGATGTGAGCATGGTTCAGGGTGGTGTTGATGGGACAGTTGTGGGGGTGAGCAATGTCTGTGACTACGACTCCCATCATGCTATTGCCTCCACCCCCCTTCCCAGCATGCCCATGCTTCCTTCCTTTTGACTCTGCTTCCCTGTGGGGTGGGCTGGCTGTGCTGACAGGATGGCTGGGAGTGTTGTCCTGGCAGTTGTTTGGCTAAGAGTCCCAAGAGTGTCCCTGTGCTTCACACAACATAACCCAGGGTGGTGGTGCTTTGTGGGATCTTGTGTTAGGATGGAGGGCATTGCATTCTACCAGGTGGGTACTGTGGAGTTTGTGTTGGGGGGGGGTGAGGGGAGGTGCTGGTGACTTTAGTCAGTGCTGCAAGTCCCCCTTCCCACCCAGCCAGCCAGATAGCCCACCATGGAACGTGCTTGCATTGCAGGTAGTGGAAGTTGTC